>OY776295.1:5094705-5271000 GCA_963675345.1 Trididemnum clinides
ACATTTCCAGCGCACACAGAGCAGGGAAAGATGGGGCCAGGGTTGGGATGAACGTTACCGCTCATCAAAAGAAGAAGAATAAGAAGACGAAGATGGCCAAGAGAAGGGCAGGAGAAAAGTAAAAACAGGCCACCGATTTTAAGAAAGCTGTGTGCTGCCCTTCTGCGGTCGTTCAGGGGGCAGCATAGCGAAAAAATGAAGGAGAGTGCCCGGGGTAACTGGGACCCTCGAGAAACCTACAGCCATTTCGACCCAACCCAAAAAGGGGTTGTGGACCGCACCACCACGTTGAGGCGGCTGTTGATTGGTGTAGAACAATTGACTTGTTCACGCTGATTTCAACTAGACAGATTGTGCAAACAATATGACAATAAAGTGGACTGATTCTCCCATTGGTCAGTACCTTTTAGAAAACGAACAATGTGCATAAAACTGTGATAACAAGCCAACTTCAATCCTCGCCACAGCACGCAGCTCCTACTTTGATCTATTAGAGGCTGTTTAGGTTATATCAAGACTCGGCGCCCGATGGTGGTAGGCAGACATAGAGTTTGTTTACACTCTCAAACTGTTTCGATAATTACGCCGTTCTTATTTGGCCTCTTGCTGCGCTTTTTTTAGCATTCCGCTGTAGCGAATCTCTTCTTTGGCGCGCATTACTATGCCAGCGTTATCATTGGCTCCTCTTGATTGCCTACCGTCCAAATTTATGATACAACAACTTACTCTGTTTTTCCCTCTTTGACACGATACCGCCACGAAAACCCTATAGCTAAAACAACTTTTTGCTAAGCTCTGTTAAAATTCTGTACCACCAAGATTTTTGAAAACTAAATTTCTGAAAAATCGACTCAGTATGATATTTCTAGTTTTAATAACTCGACTTCCGAATGTAGTGCATAAAAAAACGTGATAACTCACAAAAACACGTATAACAAACAAGGGTGTAGACAGCCAAAAAATTCCGAAAGGCAAATCTTTTTTATGTTAAAGTGTTTTAGTTGTCGAACAAGACAACTCTTTTCTAAATAGCCCAAAGAATCTTGAAAAAGCTCAAGGATAACAAGGGATTAAGCTATTAGAAATATTCGAACATCAGATCAAGTTTGACCTAATATTTAAAGACACTTTGGAATTTCAAAATTTAGTCAAACACAAGGGTTTGATCAACTTTTTTATGAAAAGATGGCAATCTCGCACATGATTACACATACAAAACAAAGAACACAAAATATAATTATCTAGCACAGCACCATTAAGGGAACACAAATATTTCATATTTCAAAGAGGGTTATAGCTAATAATTTAGAATTTCAAAAACTAAAGTTACCCTAACCTGAGAAAACCAGATGCACGAGCATGTCATAGTTGCCTTCTTGTCAACCCAACAATGCCTTGTAATTTTTTCTATACCAAAGCAACCCTCTCAAAAATCAATTACAAAACGAGTGCACTACGTTTTGCTAAATTTGTTTGTTCCATCGAACTAGGAATAACCTATTGTTGCCAAAAAACACGAAAACCGACCTTTATGGAACCAACGCAGCAAAAAATATTGACCTTGAATATTACCACGTTGACCGCCAAGGCCTGGTCCGATTTTCTGTCCCCAGATGCCAAGTACTTAATTTTCCCATATTTTCTTAGAAAAATGCGTTTTGATCAGGTTCATTGCTTTAATTGATGTCGGTAATTTATTTTGCGATTAAAACAATCACCTCGAGTATACTCGTTGCTGGCATATGTGGACGGTATTGTATTCAAGCACGAGAGAACTCGTTGAGGCAATCCTGCGCTTCCCAGCATGAATTCATCTTTCTCACACCACTCGCGGTATTTCTACTATCTATAGTTTATCTTTTCGATAAATGCTTTTGATCTTTTATGAGATTAGATTTCACGTTGCATTTCTTGGTAGAAAGCAATTAAGTGCGACTTCTATTGTTTTATTACTCTCACCGGAATAGTTTTAGCATTGTATCGAAAAGCAAATCATGTAGAGCCTCAGTCTGCAAATAGTTGATCTCGTGAGACCTTGTACTTAGGGTCTCAAGAAAAGTAAGAAATCGCTGTGGTAGGTCACATTGCCGGTAGTTCATATTTAGCATAATGCAGCAGGATGGTAGCATAGGGCCATAACTTAGAGTAAATAGGTGCATAAGTTGAGTCTACCATAAAATAATTGAGGCTAGCACATACATTTGATTAGTTTGGTAAATCTGGGAAGTTTTCGTAGTTCATAAGGCTTCAGATGTTATAATTTGTGTTAACGCATCAGTTATTATCAACTAAATAATGAATGTTCGTTTTTAGCTTTTGTTTACTATTGATGTGATCTAGAATGACTCGTAAAAGATTTATAAATCTATTGACCGCTATTTGAATGAGAACGAAGATTTAGATAATTTTTCTTTGAACTCTGATGAAATAATTAGTACACTCCTTCATCAAGTTTCGAGTCTAGCTCTAATGATGATAGCAACATGAACAACCCTCAAGTTGCAGTAGCTGCATCCACTTCGACAATGGCTGGCCCTTCTACTAATTCTTTAGCAGCAACATCATTGAATGATGATGGAGATGACTGGACTGAAACATCAGATCCGAATCCACTAACTTTCTCTTTAGGTAAAGATATTGATTTGAAGACGAATTGCTCAACGGTTGAAGATTCCTTAGATCTTTTTTTCCAGGAGGGTTTCTGAAACTATTAGTGGAGCACACAAATATATATGCTTTCCAGACGATCAATCAAAGCGGTCCAGTGAGACGAAGCAGCAGGATGAAACTTGGACTCACACTAACGTTGAAGAAATGAAGCTATTTTTGGGACTTCTGCACATGGCATCATTCACACTGCCGTCCTTGGATTTGTACTGGAGCACGAATATTCTTTATCAAAATACCCTGTGATCTTCCGTGATGAGTCGAAACAGGTTTCAATTGCTGCTGCGTTTTCACTTTGCTGACAATTTCTTGGATAGCGATGACAAGCTGTATAAAGTACGTCCTATCTTGAATCATTTCAATGCTACCATGAAAAGCATCTATATATCCGGCAAGCATGTTTGCATTGATGAGTCAGTGACGTTATTGCGAAGAAGACTTTCTTTTCGGCAGTACATAAAAAATAAGAAGCACAAGTAAGGTGTCAAGCTGTACAATCTATGCCAGTCAAATGGTTTGACATTAAAAACAGAGATTTAAAGGAAGAGAACGCACAAAATGATATAGGACACGCTGCTGATGTTGTCCTTCACTTGATGGATGACTATTTTGGAAAAGAGTGCATTCTCTACATGGGCAACTTCTACAATTTAGTTGATCTTGCTGACGTCTTCAAAGCGAACGTACGTTTGTGGCACACTAAGAAGTAATAGCAGAAGAAAACCAAAAAGAACTTGTGAAAAAAAGACTGAAGAGAGGAGAAGTTGCTTGGAAGAGAAAGGACCATGTGACAGTTTGTAAGTGGAAAGATAAGCGGGATGTGCTTACAATATCTAATACAGGGAGTCCTCGGGTTACGACTTACGCTGTTTCGAGATTACGAACGCGCTCCATAAATATACAAAAAATAATATCGAATAGAGCTCTTGGAATCTTATGGAGAGAAGTTATCTTCTGGGGACTTGATACAACTGGAGAAGCAGATTATAGAGGAGGAAGAAGAAACCCCCCACCCCAGAGCCTAAGGCTTTCACAAGGCAGGGCTTGACAAAAGGTTTTGCTGAGATACAGCAAGCGTTGGCAACTTTTGAGGCTCAGGATCATAACATGGAAAGGTTCACTAGGGTTTCCAGAGGCATCATAGATTTACTGCATTGTTCAGAGATCTTGGATGGAAAGAGGATCCTGTTTGTCCAATCTGAGCTGGAGCAGTATTTTGAGAAAATAGAGAGACCTACACCCTTTACACAAGCTGCCTCTACTGCTACAGAGCCTCTACCGTCTACCTCAACTGCCTCTACTACTCCAGTTTCTCCACCATCTTATTAATATTTCATTTAATTCATGTGGTATGGAATTGTTTTCTCTTTTTCAAATAAAATACGTTTTTTACATTAATTGTTACATTTTATTATAGTACAATACTTTACAGTTCAGTACGTATAAAGTAATTTATTTATGATGTTCCGACTTACACTGAAATTCGGGTTACACCGGGCCTGAAGAACGAATCAACGTCGTAAGTTGAGGACCCCCTGTATGCACCAAGTGGAGGTGAGGGAAGTAAGAAACAGATATGGAAAGTTATCAGTGAAGCCGAACATTGTAATAGATTACAACAACGGAATGTCAGGAGTTGATCGCTCTGGCCAAATGTTGTCTAACTATGCTCTTAGAAAGACAATACGCTGGCCAAAAAAAAGTTGCTCTTCATCTCTTTGAAGGGATGATCCACCACGTCCACATCTTGTATTGTCGTGCAACATCCACTAATGTCAAGTGCCTGCCCTTCAGAGAAAAGTTTGTGAAATATCTCTTTCGTGAAAAATTACCAAATAGAGCTAAAAGACCTAGAATCGATGGTCCAACTCTGCATTATCTAGAAGCACTTCCACCGACAGAGAAGAACGACCTACTAAAGCATGCAAAGTTTGCACAAAAAACAAAAGTACATCGGAAAACAAGGTACTTCTGCCCCGTTTGCGAAGACCAGCCGTCTTTGTGGTCGTCGACTGCTTCAAAATCCACCATGCATTAATCTAATCACACACCTGTAATCTGACAATTGTTATGTATACTAATGGGTGTGATCAAAAGTTTCAATATATGTCTCAACAAAAAAGTCATTTTTTCGTTGCCGGCGGGTTTTCCCGTTCCTGTCCTTGACGCCACACATCGCTTTGTTGCATTTGAAATGGCGAGATAACTCGTGGTTATAACGTTAGTGACAACACTATAAAAACGAGATAACTCGTTATCGGCAGCGTGGGCCAGACTTCTGGCCACGTGTTAAGTAGTTTCCAACCAGAATTTTTGGGAGCACAGTACCTATTATTGGAGGTATTTAATTGAACTTCTTTGTAAATCAAAAATTTTAATTTCTGTACACTAAAAATAACCACTTTTCTAAGTATACTTTCTATTCATTCTGTAACGGGTGTTGTTGCCACTACGGTGTTCACGTTTTAGATTCTGGTCTTGACGCAGTACAGAATACCAGAACATAGTTCGTCATTGTGCAAATTATTGTCAGTATTGCGAAAAGATTTTCTTTGTTTCGTTTCGTACACCCTAATAGCCTATGATTTCAGTCATCATTTAGCTGTGCAGATTGCTGTATCAGAAAAGTGCTATGTCATTACTTATACTCGGCTTGGCAGATATAGATAAGACGTTAAGGCAGTATGTACACCCTTGTGCAAATTAATGCGAACACCCTTAAAATCATTGAAAAAAGTAATTTTTATCCAATCAAGGCACCTTCTATGTTTACAATGCAAAACCTTTGCAATGAAAGTCTTTTTTATTACAAAATTAGTACGCCTTGCAGCCATAGCAGTGCATTGGAATTTTTAAAAAGTGGAATTTAAAAATTTTGTTTGATCAGATTAAAAATTGTTATGTTCCTTTCTTTCAAGATAAATTATTAATTTTTTCCAGAAATACTATTATTTAAAATAACTTTAAATTACTTGAGATCAGTGTAGATCATGGCGTACTATAACAACGGGCCATATCAACACGCACGTAAACATTTTCATTGGAGGCGAATGTTATTGTTTTGGAAAAGTAGTAACTACTATGAGTGTGTTATCTGCTTACGTGACTGGTGGCAGAGATTTATTAAAGATTGCAGCGCGCAGTGCACGCGAACGTGTGTTCTGCACGCGGGTTAGTTGCAAGCTTTCCCTTTTTAGGCAGTTTGGCCTAATGCTTAGAACTAAATTTACCAAAAGTTGAAAGTGAGGCAAAGTCTGAAATTGGAAATTAACAAAGATTTTGGGACTTGTTGAATTTCGACAGTCACCTTATTGCTTAAATTATAACTTTGGTTTCGAGCAGGGTTTCCCAAACTGTGTACCGTGGACGATTTGCAGGTGTGCCACGGATTTTTTTTACTTAATATTTATACTTAAAATTCTTAATATTTATCAGCAAAAACTGAGTAAATGCCGCCATGAATAATGGTCAATAACGTCGGATATCGTGTTATGTTGCCAGAAGTGGTGATTTCAAAAAACAAAACAAAAAAGGTCATTACCTTTCTCGCTGTCACCTGTAATGCTACTAGCGATCAACATGAATTGATTCATGTGGCTTTTGTGCCGCAAAATTTGTTTAGCTTTTTTACTGTGCCAACAGACAAAAAAGTTTGGGAAACACTGGTTTAGAGGTTAGAATAAAGTAAAGCATTAATTCAGCAAGCAACCGGTATAACTACAGTAGCTTATTAGTTGTTGTCTTGTCCTATCAGTTTATAATGTATGTTTAGGTTTTGTTGAGAATAAGTTCTACCACATTGAATCTTCTTGGGCAGATATATACATTTTCTATGTGCAGTTATACGTATGTAATTTTTGTGATATGCAATATCATAATGGGTCGGAAATGTTGTTATGAACTGCAATGGTAATTATGACTCGAAGAATAAAGAAAAAAACATTTCGACAGCCGGTAGATGTCAGTGAAAAAGCAAGATGGTTATGTGCAATTCGTACAGACCACATTTCCATTTAAAGCACACGGTTGTATGTAAACGGGATTTGGCCTGCTGATTACCGAACAAAAAAAGTACCGTGGCAAATTACGTCCAGTTGATCCTCCTTCGGTATTTGAATGCGTAAAAATTAGTCAGCGGCCAACAGCACCGCCACCTCCTCGACTAACAAAGAAAGCTTTGTCTGCGTCCAGGGAAATGGAAATAGATCTGCTGATGAATTTGATCAAATGAATTCAATCAATGGTTATAAGATTTGAGAGACGGCTGACCAAAAAAAAAAATAGAAGGTATGAATTGATTTATCATCGGACGTACAGAAACTTCTGCATACAATCAATCCTCTGAATATGTACCTAGTCCTGGCATACCCAAACTTTCTCTGGTTATTGAGAACGACTTTACATACAAGGCTTTTCACCGAGGCGCTAAGTGTAATATTGCAACTCCATCGGCTCATCGAATTTATACACTAAACAAATGGTCACGAATACAAGAAAGTGCTCTTTTTTAAAAGTTAGAAGTCTCAAACAAAAAGATCGTTTTAGCTGAACACGTTGCAACTTTAGGCTGTACTAAAGTTGGAGAAAAAATATGAACCTGCTACACTTATGAGTGCTTTCCAATATTTTGCATTGCCACGTACTTCTAATCTTCAGTTGCGTGATAACTTTGAACTGCCTAGTATTTACACACTTACTAGAATGACATCAGCAATAAAAAATCTAGTTGATAATAACTACTTGCATAACATGTTCTTCTGCCTAAGAGATGCAAGAAAAAAAATTGCATTCTATTGTTGGATGAAGTTTATGTTAAATCTACTCTGCAATACCATGGTGGCACTGTCTCTGGAAAGGCAGTAAATAAACCCGAATTGTTGGCCAAAACAGTTTTAAGCTTCATTATTGTTTGTTTATTTGGTGGCCCTAAGTTACTTTACAAAATGTTGCCTGTTAAAGAATTAGATGCAGCCTTTTTATATCAACAAACCGAATTAATTCTGGAATCAATCAAAAGAACTGGTGGAACTGTAACAACAATTATTTGTGATGGTAACCGTGTGAACCACGTTTTTTTTAAAAAAAGTTTAACACGGATATTTTATCTCCTTGGCAAACTAAGGATAATGTATTCCTCTGGTATGATTTTGTACACCTGATGAAGAACATCAGGAACAACTGGATAACTAAACCAATGAAGGAGTTAAAATTTTTTATTGATGAAGAAGAAAAAGTTGCTGAATGGATAGATATAGAAATCTATGTAAACTGGAAAGCCAACAGCTTGTTAAGACGTCCAAACTATCCGAAGTTGAAGTTTATCCAAGACCCATCGAACGACATAAAGTATCTCTGTGTTTAAGTTTTTTGTGATGAGACTGTATGTGCTTTAAAATGCCACTCTAAAATGCAAAAGATACTGTTGTATTCATTGAAAAAGTGTTGCAGTTTTGGGACATTGTTAATGTAAAATCCCCGTATGAGGATATTTATATGAAAGATGAGGATCGAGCAGTGATTCGCTCTGAAAATGATCAACAACTAAATACTCTTCTGGAGTTTGGTGAGATGGTACTAAAAATGTGCAAAAGTGGTACTACAGTTAAAAAAACAAAATGTCTCACCAAAGACACTTCTGAAGCCATATGACACACATGCAATGGATTAGTGGAACTAAGTAAGCACTTATAGAAAACATCACCATCAATAAGTTTTGCCTGTGATTTTTACCACAGATCACTTGCAAAAGCAGTTCGGAAAGTTGCGCCAAGGGTATGGTGGCACATACTGAACAGTGCAGCAGATTATGGAGGAAAAGGCCATCTAGAAAACAAAAATTTGTTTACGATTCGATGGTAGTCTACTGAATACTACAGGTAATCACGGACAAAGTGTACATGGATTTGACAAATGCAGTTCCATTATGACTGAAAACATGTACACAATAATTGACATACCAGAATTTGAAAATCACTTACTAATGGAAACTGAAATGACTCTCGTTTATATTGCTGGGTACGTGACAAAGCATTAGGACCACTCTCCAGAAGATACGTACATTTATGCACTGTGAAAAATACGGCCACTTTTCGTCAGACATGAACCACGGCAGTCAAAAAAATTCCTCATAATTCTGTGTGCGAGTTGGTTATGTATTGATATGTAATGTTTCATGAGGTTGTGGAAGTTACCTGCCGCAAACCTTTGTGTAAAATCCTTGTAAACCTATCAGAATATTACAATTTGAAAATTGAACAGTAGGTATATGACAAAGAAATTTTTTGGTTAATCTTTTATTCCCCATACTACCGTGAGTGGAGTTTTTTCTTGTTTTCCAGGAAAATATTACTACTAGACCTTAACTCATAAAAAAAGTCATCCTCCTTACTGAAATTGTTTGCAAATATTAAAAGTGGTCACTCCCGTCAACAAGCAGATGATCTTTTTGTGGTCTTAGGTTTTCAATTGTCCTGACGACATTGTCCAGATTGAAAACCATAACAAATGATCAGGTCAATTGTTAGTTCATCCCAAACGCTGAGATTTCAGATATAACTGCTGGGTTGTTTGCCAAAGCTTCTCATAAGAGTGATTTAATAAAAATCCCAAAACTTTGAGTAGAGTGTAACTGAGATAATATGATGTGCCGTTACATGATTTCTAAAGATTGCTAGGTGATAAGGCAAATGCAGTTGAGTTTCAGGGTAGCTTGTGTGATATGGTAAAGTAGTTTTTTACTTACGAGTTAGGCCTAATCTTCTTCTTCAACCGGCTTTAATCTTGTCCTGTGCTGTAGGTTTACCAGATTATCAAACTAAGATCGTTTAACTTCTTCTCTGTAAAAGTTGAGAGCTGAAATGTCGAAGAATGCACCTCCTACAAACAAGAACAAGAAAACTTGGACTGCAAATTTAATGCGGTTTCAATACGGTAAAACTTCAAGAAGGCATACAACTGTGGAGAATCTCAGTCAAATGAGCAAAATTCCAAAAGTTGAACGAAAAATTGAGAATGTAATCAAACAGTATGAAAGAAATAGCCGAAGACCTGAAAACTATGATTTTACTGAGTTGTTTGATGAAACCGATGAGAAAGGAGAATAGTTGTGCCAAGACAGAGAGTTCTACAAACTGCAGATGTCAACGAAAGGTAAAGTAGGCTACTGCAGCACAAAAGGTATTAAAGCGATTCATCCAAGGAAAATTAAATCATTTAAACGGAAAGTTACAGCAAAAATCTTCGACGACGATACAGAGGAAATTTCAGAAAGTGAAGAATCTGTGCAAGAAGAACAGCTTCCTAGTAGTGATGAAGATTTTGGGAAGCCTTCAACCTCTAAAAATTAGAAAACTGCTTCTGCAATACGTTTAGTGACCACAGCAAAGTTAAGTACAAGGAAAGCCCATAAAGTCTGCAAAACCTTGTCAGAAAGTGGTGTTTCTATACCCACACTCAGTCAAAGTGGTATCAACAGAGCTGTAATAAAAAAAAGAATTAAAAAAGCATTTCGTAGAAAATTTGAGACATGTAAATTGGTGTTTGCACTTTGACGGAAAGACAATACAGAAGAAAGAATACCAGGTAGTAGTTTTGAAGAATGCAAACAGGGAAATCAGACTTGCGGTTGTTGAATTGGTAAACGGAAAAGGTAGGACAATATTTGATGGCATAAAAGTAATGCTTGACCAGAATGATCTCTGGTCTTTGATAAAAATTATAGTATCTAACACAACTGCAGCAATACCGGAAAATGTCTTGATGCAGTCACACGGCTGCAGAATCACTTTAAAGATATTGGACAAGAAAAACCTGTATTCATTGGAGGCCAACACCATATTTTGGACACAATATTGAAACATCTATTAAATGATCACTTTGGCGGAACACCAATATCGCCAAATCTCAGTTACCCGTTCATTGCAAGATTAACAGAAGAGTATGCACAACTCAAGGAAGCGTTCGATAACACAGGAAAATTGTTTAAGAAAATTAAACTTGACCGGTGGCGAGATGACATGGCTTTTCTTCATCATTTAATATCATGCTACAAATTCTTCAAAACTTCTCAAACCTTTCCAAAGATGAATTTTCAATCCCTTCCTGCTCTCAGTAATGCAAGGTGGAACTCCAGGGCGATTTATACTTTGCTTGCATTCATTTTGATGCCAGAGTTTCGGTAGAAAGCTGAAGCAGCATGTGACTTCATCAGTGGCACATGGAGTGATATCTGGTTCTCTGCTCAGTTTTTCAATCCTGCTGACTTTGACCATCTGTCAGAAGCTTGCCAAAAGCATCCAAAAGCTTTGAAGTCTCGGAGGACGTTTTGGTCCAGCCAGCCAACACCTATACCAACACAGCGATCAAATATCTGTACTGAGCGAGCAATTAAAGTAATGCAGGACATGCTCCCACTCTGCAGATCCACTGAAAGACTAAATATTAAATTTCTTTTAACAAATGCACAGTAGTGAAGTATTAATTTCGCCTATTGTTCATTGTAAACAATAAATCTGCACAAATTTCCAAGGAATCATGAGTTAAGCAGATGACTAACAGTTTTATCAGTTGGAGGGTGAAGTTTTCTTAAGCAAAACGAAAAGATCCATATTTTCCAGATTTGTAGATAAAAACTCCACAGAATATCATATGGGGACATAGGGCTAAAAATTTGCCATACCCCTACTGCACATACTACTCGTACATCACTAAACTTTTTGGAAAGCATCTTTGCTAACCGCATAATTTCACGTGGAATTTGGCCTGATAGATCTCCGAATTTGACTCCTTTGAATTAATATCTCTGGAGTGCACTGAAAAGTCGAGTGTATCAGAATAATCCCCACAATCTAGGGGAATTAAAAGCAGCAATTAATTATCCAACGCATCCAACAGATAACATCTGACATCCTCCAAGATGTGTTCAATAACGTGCAGCGTCGAATGTAAAAATGTCCTAATTTCAATGGAGGACATTTCCAGCACTTCCTTTAAACAAACTGTAGTATTGTAAACAAATACAGCCTTTTGTAAATAAAAATTGTATTGTCTAAATGTTTTCTAATAAACTTGACTGTATATACATTGAATTTTTATGTACCCATACTGCACAGAAACTTTTCGGAACCCTGTATCATATTCAGCTACAATAAACCCCAAACCAGAAAAATGGTTATTAATTAAAATATGCTTTGCGACATACACATAACATTTAGCAATGTGTTAAAACAGCATGGAACCCAAAAAGACCGGGCACAATTTTCAGCAATCTGTGGAGTTACTTACTAATTTTGAATTATTAAGTTTTAGTAGAGCCAAGTATTGTCAGATTTACCAGAGTGTTTGCACCGTGCTTTTAACCAAAGAACTTTTTTGATGAATCTGTCTGCCCCATAAATTTACTGCCATTGATAGCGTGTTGTTACAGACCATTTAATTACACTTTGTTTTGCACGCACTGCCTCGAGCTATTGTCGCTTTGTACAGGGTAGTCAAAGTCTTGCCAACTCCAGTATATATCAATTTAGTTTTCCATTTCAGATTCTTAAAAGATCGTTTTATTTTCAATTTCAGATATAATTGTTCCCTTTTAGAAGCAGCGGATACATCCGTGTTTGCAATAAATTACATCTTTAAAATGATCCAATCTAAAGGATGGTTTTGACATTATTAAAAACAATAATTACATTGCCTCAGGTGTTTACATAGAGTCCCTGCAAGATGGAATGAAAAAGTAAAGGGAATAGTGGTGGTAAAGATGAAGGCGGTCCAGTTTAACTGGAAACAGCTTGAATCAACAACTGAAATTGCAGTGCATAGCTTCAACAAAGCCGAGAAGAAATGTCCTCCTAATGAAAATTATTTGTAGCCTGTTTCAGCTTGCAGTGTAAATCCGTAGCGTGAAAATGGGGGTTAAAATAAAAAAAATGAAACTTACAAAAAAAGGTCTAACTTCTTCATCAGTGGAAATTTGCGTTACATAATTCAAAAATGTTATTTTAGGCATTGTTGGGCGGGCTCAGCTTTGAGTATTTCCTATCTCTTGACTGCAGTCTATCCTGTCTTAATCAGAGATGACTACCCTGAAAATATAATCGCGGGCATGATAACATCGGCTTGTTGAGGTATCACCGTATTTGTCTACTAGGTGGCAGAGGAGTTTTTCGATTTACTTGGCTTTCTAGACTCTTCCAAAGTTTTTAATTTGGCACTGAGACGATATTTCATTACAGCTCGTTTATCTGGAGGAGGCTTCCTGCTCGGAGTTCCACTTCCGGGGTACAGAATCCCGTCACGAATTATTTGTTTTCTGGCGTTTTTTCTCGCGTGATCGCCACAACCGTGTACCTGAAAAAGATAATTCAGAGTTAACTTTGTACAAAAGCCACTACTTTACAAGCAGAAGCTCTGATTGTTACTGGCAGCTCATGTCCAAAAAGATCAGCACTGCGGCCTTTGTAAAGGCACTTAGCAAATGAATTGCTGGGCCGGTGGTTAGTAACAAGCAATACAAAATTATGATAATCGTTGATGATAGACGTGCAGCAGCTACACAATAACACAAGCTCACCAATTTTTACATCATCTAACCGGTACGGAAAGAGAGATTTTGGATTTTTTCCTGTACCGGAAGAAAACTATGAACTCTTACTCTAAAACAGTTTGATTTTTTTTAACACCTGGATTATGACACCAGGTAGAAGTGAAGGCCTTCTTTCAATCATCACCAGAATTAACAAATTCAAAGTAAGGTGGGCCTAGTTAAAAGATTATCTTATACAGAGTTCAATATTGGTCTAAGCTCTACTACCCCAAATACTGCAACCTGTTTGGTTGCAGTATTTGGGGTACAAATGCACTTTCCAGCTGTATCGGCAGCAGCGAAGTAAGTCCGAACATAATTTTCTCTATGAATAACTGCTAAAATCTTCCTGTGACCGGAAGTTGAAGAACACAAAATGCTCTACCTCCGGCAAGTGGTGTCTCATGCAGTAAGTTCGCTTGCACATTTTGCATAACTGTCCAACAGTCGACACTTTTGCATCACATTTACCATGGAAACAAGTTCGATTCGAAGAAATTGCATCGTTGATGACGTTATCAAAATCGTCACCTTGTTCGAAAACCTAAAAATACAAATATATCCGGGAGGATATTTCAGAATATTTCCTCCTACCTTCACCAGCTTAGTGGTGAACACTGGAACAGCAGACGAACTGCAATTTAAGCCAGCAACATAAATGCTTGGTTCCACCAACTCCGAACTCTTTATGCCACGCTCTCTTCGACAGCTCTTTCTTTATACGATTTCTAGTGCAGGTAGTACAGAGCAGCTCAGCTTTTGAAATGCCATTGCATTATGTAAAAAACGTGGCGGGGAAGACCACAAAACTGCAGAACTGTCATCTAAGAACACGCTCCAATTCTTTACCAGCAGCATTGGCAATGTGTAAAAGCGAGTAAAAGCTAATAGATCACAAAATTATTTTACATCCCATAATTGTAGGTTTGTATGTTTTGTACGTGTTTACCCACAAAAAATTAAGAATATTGCTTACTTTTGCTTCAGATCTGCTTTTAAGATTCTTTTGCTTTATATTGCTTTTCTTGTTCTTTTTCATTTCTTTATTTTTTGCTTCATCTTTCATTTTATTCTTTAACTTCATTAATCTTTCACAGTGCAATAAATGGAGAGTCAAATTTTCTTTAGGTAACTTTTTACCACATTTCTCACAGACAATAAAATCAGATTCAATTTCATCAACCGCTGATTGGTTTGAGCTGCCTTCTAAAAATTATAAACTTATGAGCAGCCGCTAATACAACGGCAATCGTTTCTGACTTGGGACAAAAGGTACGGAGTTCAAAACTACACAAAAGAACCATTGGTATTCGTTGTTGATGGTGGGATTACCCCTCCTCTTCCGCGGGATAGAGGTACGGCACGAACGGCAATCCAGGTTCACGCCGTCAACCTATTTGAATTAGGCCAGGGAAAAGGTGGCAGCCAATTTCCAACTAGTCATGAACCACCAACAAGGTAGCCCCACCACCAACAAGGCGGACTGCCATTGGTGGGTACCCGAGAGTCGCTTTTTAAGACATGCTAGGTGAGCAGCTTCACAGTTGTAACCCAGTGAAGTACGAGTACGCCACCTGTCTGCCACATAAAGGTGGAGGCATCCCGTTAAGTGTCTTGCCCAAGGACACAACAAGCAAGCTTGCCGGCTTGTTCTCCACACTATCCCTTTTTTATGCTGAGCGCCAAGCAAGGAAGCTGTGAATACCATTTTTAAAAGATTTTTGCCATGGCTCGACTTAGGAAATAAACCCCAGGTCTCCGACTGCGAAGCGGACACTCTAACCACTACACCACCGTGCCGGTAACGTTGGTATTCGTTAAAAACTGCATACGAAATTAAAATGTCTGCGATGCTTCAACAGAAAATCTGGTTTAAAAAAAAAAGTATGTAGTGGTCGACATGCACGAAGTCAGCACGCCAACGCATGCAAAAAAAAGCGAGAAAAGGCATAAAATTGAGCAACAAACTATCGATAAGCATACAAAAACACATCGAGAGCTATACCTTGCAAAACGACTTCCGTACCTTGCGGAGCGACTTTCATTTCGCTTCCACTATCTTCCTCTGTTTTGATGCTGTCATGGTCTGTCAGCTCGGAGGTCCCACTACTAGTCACATCATCGACAACACTTTCCAACAAGCAAACGTCAGTTTTTTCAGTATGCTTAAAAGTTGGCGATTCTTTTAAGTTGGATTCTAATTCTTTTTCCACAGCCACTTGTTGAGACACGTTGGAAGTTTTTTCTTCAAAAATCACGCAAACCTTTCGATCCTTGCCCTCGCCGACGCTACGATGAATAATTTTCATCTGGTCGCACAGTTCGTGCACCGCTTTTCTTTCTTGAGACGTCAATGAGCCTGGAAATACGATTTTTCGTTCCCTTTCATCCACTTCAATTTCAAGCGCACCAGACATATCAGAACCAACTTCATTTTCCGCATCACCACTCAGAAACAATTTTCGATATTTTTTAAGGATATCACGATACATGTTTTTTAGTTCTTCGTCGACAACACTTGGTTGATCACGTGACTTCTTCTCCTTCTTGTTTGATTTTGCTAGCGAAGTTTCATTCTATAAAGATTCACAAATTACAAATAAGAATCTGTCATTTGTTTTTGTTGAATTTACACGTATAAATTTTACATAAAATGTTCTGAGTTTTAAACCCGCAGTCTTTCGATTCAAACCTGACACTTAAATTCATTACGTCGTGCTGCTACTGATAACATTTGAGCCTTTTTCCCGGAGCTTTGCTAAATTTACGTGTGCTTAATTCGAAGACAAAGTCAAAAATGTATGTGAACCAGTATAGTTGAGAATTGACTACGGGGAGAATGGTCGGAAGATTAGTTACTGTCAGAAGATTCCTTTGATATAGTTGTTGGAAATTGTTACTGCTAATTTCGGATCACAAGTATACTGTACGTCTTGCATATACATTTGGAACGGTTCCGCCATAGTCCGGTAAGCCCAATTTTATTATCGCTTTTGTTACTTATTTTCCCGCTGGATTTTCCTTATAACGATTGTATTGTATCTAAATTATTAATCCCAAGTTGGAGCATAACTTGTAGTAGCCTGATCCCGTTTTGAACTCGTAGTTCCCGTTTTGAACCCGTAGTTTAATCCCGTTTTTGTGTATGTGATCTTGTGTGTAATCGAACCCGCATTTATAATCTTATTTGTGAGTGTTTCACTTGCTAATTCGTCTCCCGTATTGCAGATAACCGTACTTCTAGCGCTCGCCCACATTGATACAGCATCAAATATAAATATTTATAACATTCGAGTGGAAGTGAATTCTGGAATACGCGTCAAATTCGGCTATATACATCTGTCTCAGCAGCCTCAGTCCTCCAAAGCTGAATAAAAAGGGCTGCTGTTACAGTTTTTTAGAAAAAAAGCACAATTTAATCCACTGCAGTAGAAGCGAGAATTGCTGTTGGCGCACGGCGCTCTAATCCGCACATGACATGGCAACCTTAAACAAGCAAACGCGTCAGCGCGTCGTTGTATAGAAAGATGCTATGTTGAATCGAAAATGACGAATGTATATACAGTATTGCTATCTTTGGCCACGAGAGCAAACTTGTTTACAATTAAACGTAGAAAAAGTCGTATTCAAATCCTAGCACTAAAACCACTGTTTTTTCTGGCGCAAGCATTGCAGTAGAGCAAGAATAATTATGGTTGAGTTGTTCCTGAAGTCGCATTGAACCCACAACCCCATGATTGCGAGCCAGCGTCAATCAATGCAAGCTAAGTTGTCACGCGGCAGTTACAAAGTAGACAGTTCTCGATAATGCCGCGATGTTAGAGCGTGAGTGCAACACTAGCTGAGCATAATGGAATACTGGTCTTGCAGTCATGAGCTTGATGCTTGTGAATCACTGCAAAATGTTTCTAGCTAGCCAGCAGTATTTGTAACTGAAATAAACTTTGCTGGTCAGGCGTGCAGCTACGACTTTTGTAAGGGGAATGACCAAAAATATACCGCGCTATTTTAAGGAATGATATCAGTTGGGCGTCAAGTAAAGCTTTCATCATGGCCGAATCAAGTAGAATATAACAGTGCTCTTCAACCGTTCAACAGATGGTTCGCATTCTTTTGTTTCCCGTAAATGTCATCAGCACAATCAACTAGACGTGATGAAAAGCCGTAAAATCAAAATAAAACTATTGAAAAAGCACAGAAATTTCATTTTCATTCAATTAAACGTCATTAACCTGAGATTTGTCGTAAACATGTTTCTGAAATGAACAATACTTACATCTAGTACGTAATTTCCAATTGAAAAAGCTAACGCTATACAAAAGAAAAGGCAGTTTTCATCCGCAGTTCATACCGGTATCTTGGGTTAGGGTTAGGGTTGGAGTCGAGTTGGAGCCCAGGGTGAAGGGGGTATATAACCGGATGCAGAGACGTAGCAGCCGCCCCCCAAACCCCCCAATTGGGGGGGGCCCAGGCCAACTTTGGGGGCCCAAGTTAGTCTAAAATTGCTTTTTGGCTACGTGACTATTTTCAGTTCAGCAGACTTGTTTACAACCGATTTAAACTGTAGGAAGAAATTGGCTTGTGACATCATAAGTGAATGCTACGTCATTTTATCTCGCAGAATCTAGAATATTTCGATTGATTTTCTGGTAGAATCTTGAATATTCGATTGACGTAACAATGCCGTTGTTACGCAACAATCATAGAATGGTCTGGAATTCTGTTTGGCTATAAATACCGGGACAATATATATACACTGCAGAGTGCAGATAAAGTATTTTATTGACATTGTATAGAATGAAACGTTCAAAAAGTGGTGCTCAAAAGAGAAAAGAAGCAGCCACTGCTCGAGATGCTGTAGCGAAATTGCCCAAGATGACAGATTTTTTCAAGATTACTGAGCAGAGTAGACCTGGCACTAGTACCGAGAGGGATGAAGAAAACTATAGTGTACAAGAAAAAGAAGACTATGACGATCAGCATCAAAGTGATTGTGAATTTCCAGAAAATGTAAGTTGTGATTTACCTGCCAATACACAACCTTCAATATCAAAAATAACTGAATCTCAATTTACTCCTATCCCTGATGACCCATGTAAATGGCCTGAAAGTATTTCTGATGCTCAACGATGTGATATAGTAAAGCGTGGACCACATCAACTAATAATGAATTTTCCATATAACAACACAACTCCAAGGCGACGTTTTTCCTCCAACCATTATAAACGTGTGTTACCTAATGGTGAAAGTGTTTCACGGTCGTGGCTAGTTTATTCTGGGGAATCAGATCAAGTTTTTTGCTTTTGTTGTAAGCTATTTGGAAAAACACTAAGCCCCTTTTGTAGTGGTATAAATACATGGGAGGGTTTTTCGAAAAAACTGAAAGACCATGAAAACGGCATTTCCCACCAACAATGCTGCAGTCAATGGATGTTGCTAGCTGAAGGGATAAGAAATTCATCCACTATCGACAAACGCGAGATGAATATTTTTTTCAATGAAAGACGTTTTTGGAGAAATGTTTTAGAGAGACTTATCGACATTGCCTTGTTTCTATCGGAAAGGAATCTTGCTTTTAGAGGATCTGAAGAAGTCTTAGGATCTCCTCACAATGGAAATTTTCTGGGTATATTTGAGCTTTTGGCAAGAAGAGATCCGATCCTAAAAGAGCTTCAAGACAGAATCAAGAATAAAAACACTAAAGATCACTATTTGAGTCTTACCATACAAAATGAACTAATTGAATTGCTAGCGACAGAAGTTGAAAAAGAAAATTTACAGCAATTGAAATTGGCAAAATATTTTTCTATAATTTTGGACTGCACTCCAGATATGTCACATCATGAACAAATGTCTGTCATTCTCCGTTATGTACTATGTAATGAAGAAGCTGCTATTGTTAAAGAAACATTTTTTGGCTACTTGAGAATAAGTGACAGTACTGGGAAAGGCTTGTTGGACGCTTTCTTAGAAAAAGCGACCGAACTGCAACTCGAATTGTCTGATTGTCGAGGTCAGTCATATGATAATGGTGCTAACATGAAAGGAAAACATTCTGGGGTCCAAGCAAGAATGCTAGACATCAATCCCAAAGCTGTTTACGTGCCCTGTGCAAACCATACCCTTAACTTAGTTGTTGTTGACAGTGCTAATTCATCGACGGAAGCATTGACATTTTTTGGAGTACTTACAAGGTTGTATGTGCTGTTTTCTTCCTCTGCTCAGCGTTGGGAAATTTTGAAGAAACATGTGGAGCTGTCCATAAAGTCACAATCTGATACTCGTTGGGAAAGCAGAATTAAATGCATCAAACCTCTTCGATACAATTTAAAAGAGGTGTTGCTGGCACTGAAAGACTTGGAAGCCATTTCCATAGAAAGAAAAGATGGAAGAGCTGCCTCAGAAACAAAATCGTTGATAGCTCATTTATCAAAATGGAGTTTTCTTTTGTCGGTGTTTATTTGGTATGATATCCTATTCCAAGTCAATAAAGCAAGCAAGATTCTTCAATCGTATGGAGTCTCCCTTCATACAATGGAAACGGAAATCCAGGCAACTGAAAAGTTTTTGCAAAACTATCGCACAACGGGTTATGACAGTGCCGCAACATCTGCTGTTGAAATAGCACAGGAATTGGATATTGATCCTTCTTTTCCTCCGTCAAGAAGTGGAAAGAAAAGAAGATTGTTTGATTACCAAGGTGAAGAGGAACAACGAGCTACTCCTGAACTGAAATTTAAAAGCAACTTTTTCTATCCATTAGTAGACCAGGCTATTATGTCAATAAAGGAGCGCTTTAATTTGTTACGTGAGGTTTCTTCCGCCTTTTCGTTTTTGTACACACGAGACAAACTTTTGCTTGTGCAACAAGAAAATGCTCTTCTTACTTGCTGTAAAGAGTTCCAAAAAAAGTTCGGTGACATTGATTCTGATGAAATGAGCGCTGAGCTACAGCGGTTTGTTTTAATTTTACAAAAAAAACGCAATCTCAATACGGCTCAAGACTTTCTGAACTATCTTCTAAAGACTCATTTATTTGAATTGTATCCGAATGTGTACATCGCACTTCGAATCTTACTAACTTGCCCCGTGACTGTTGCCAGCGCTGAAAGAAGCTTCAGCAAATTGAAACTGATCAAAACTTTTAATAGAACGTCTATGACAGACAGTAGACTATCTTCATTAGCCATGTTGTCAATCGAAAATGACTGCGCCCGATCTCTTGATTATGACAATGTCATAACAGCATTTGCGAACAAAAAGGTTCGCTCCAGACTATTTAAATGATACTGTGTTTTTATAACTTTTTCATGTTTTTTAGTGTCATTGCTTTCGTTTCGCAGTGTCTGCATAAATGTCCTACTGAACTCTGGCATCGGTGCCGAATTTTTTATGACTTGCACCTTCGGTATCGGCATGCTTTATTCTGACATTAGCCTGTTTACTTATGTACAAATTGTGGTGTATTTTCTTAATGCAGCTTTTCAATTTTACACCTCTAAAGTGATATGACCTGTGTGCAGGGGCTCTTGCGCTTACTTTGGGGGGGCCCGAAGTTGGAGTGCTACGGGACTGACCGGATGTATGTGACCGGGGTAAGTGTCCTAGAACCGTTCATATCCACCATGCTTATCATTCGCGCTAGAGGTTTTGTTACTGCGTACCGTTATATTATTAAAAAGCACTCAAATAGATTAACAACTATCTACCTTGGTGACTGGTTTCGGTGGATTCGGTGATGGTGCTATCAGATGAAATGAATGGATCACCCGAGCAACGGTTTCATTGTCGCAATCATCGTCATGTAAGTATTCGAAACCGGTCCGTACTTCACCATGTGATTCAACGTAAGTGACAAGTGATCTGAATGAAAACCGTGTTTAAAACTAATATCACAGTCATTAGACATGGAGTGGACTCCAGGGTTGCTTTGCGGAAAAAAACAATAAATTGAAACTGCATTGCAGCTCAAAGCGCTTGACCACCAGCTTTCAGTTATAGAATAGCGACTCGAAAATTTTAAGCGATCACTTTACCAGTTTCCGTCGCAAACTATTTAATCATCAACAACGATTTTCATTACCTTTTCTCTGTGATTAAACTGATTTAGTTCTCTTTGTGACAATTAACTCATGACTGCGCAATCTACACAAGAGAACGCAAACGCATTTTGTCAAAAGCGCTGCTATAATAAACGCATTTCAAAAATAAACGAAGCCACAACTTTAAGAGATGCAATCATTAACAGTAATCACTAGGGCAACCAATTTTTTGACCTCAAACTTAAAATTTTTACTTCACATTTCACAAAACTTGATCTTATTTTGACCAATAACTTCCAAGTAGTTGTTCGTACTGCCAAACATTTCTTAAATTTTACAAACTAACCAAATGTTCTGCCAACTTCCTCATTTTTCAATGATCAATGATAATAACGCTATTATTATCATTGGGTTACCTATAGCAACAATGAACAAAATGAAGGCTGAGACACGTGAAAAACAATGATGTTGGTGAAACAAATAAATCATTAAGAACATAACCTAGCCAAACAAACCTACCTAAATCATTCATTTGTGACATTCAGGTAATCGATATCTGATACATCTTTGATAAAATAAGGAAAAACGAAAAAAACTGGGCTGGCAAAAAGTTTAATTAAATGACTTTGAAACCTCTCATCGTATCATCCTGAACTTTAGTTTACGTACATTATATAAACTTTTGACAAAGCAGGATAATTTTGACCTTAATTACTTTTGGTTGCTTTAGTAATTAGTGATATGAAGTTTGGTAAAATGAAAAACAGTAATTGAAACGACAAAGAAACAAAACGCTTGCATGCTGATCGAAAGCTGGCGCAAAACCTGATGGCAGTGATACTTCATACAGAAACTTTTTAGGCGAAATTCTGTAATCTCTTAGTCATTGTGCCTATGCAAAAAATCTTGATGGCAAATTTTCCTCATTAGTTGCGATACTAGTGTTAGAAGCAGCACTGATAACACAGAAGCGGGTCTGAAGTAAACTTGTTCTAGTAATGAGAATAAAATATACAACTCTTTCCCTGCCAAGCCACGAACTAAGCAAGAAATTACTCCGACGAAAGAACTTACTTTATAAATTTATCTTTCGACACTGTGTCTGAATCACATATAACAGCCACATGTCGCCTAGCACGAGTAACTGCTACATTTAAGCGACGATTATCAGACAAAAATCCAACTTCGTTCTCATCATTTGATCGAACCAATGAGATAACAACGGCCTCTTTTTCCCGTCCCTGAAGAGGCAATAATAAGGTTTATGACTACGCTCAAACTTTAGTATTTAAATATAAGAGTACAACCGAAATTTGATTTTACTCCTTAATTGAGTTGAGTGTAAGAACGGGGCTATTTACGTCATGCTTTCCATCTAAAAAGAAACTGTCCGCAAGCCATTTTCATGTTACAAAACAAATGTAATAGTAAAAAAACAGCAATCGAACTCAAACTGGGTCTTTTGAAGCGACTTTACTCCATATCAATGATAATCTACGTCATATAGACAATCGCTATACGCCTGGAAATATATACTGTAGTAATAAATCGACCGTTAATTACAGTATCTTTAGTTATTTATTCAGTAGTGTCTACTACTGCCAATAATAAGCACATTAGTCAACCATGTTATATTACGAAATTAACTTACTTGAAAACCATCAACCGACTTCACTTCTAGTTTAGGAAATTGATCATGAAAAATAGTTCGTAATATGTCAACCTGTCAAGGTATACACTCTTCAATAATGACCATAGGGATCGAATCAAGCATACGCCGAGATATACAAGTCGATACAGTTGCTATCATAGGATAACCAAAAGAGGCTAGTAAGCATGTTTCAACTAGAAATTAGTCTTTTAATGTATTTCGTCTGCTTTCTCATTAGTGAAAATCATCAAACAAAAATTTCCTACTTTTAGTATTATTCATCGTTACAAATAAGTTATGCAAGGCTGAATGGATGGATTAATAATTTTCATTGGCACTTGCAAATTTCACACGAAATTTACCACTTGAAATATATAACAGGAAAGTGCTAACGGCAACATGACCACTGGCATAAAAAAGTATCTTAAATAGACAACAAAACACCCAGGTTTGTCAAGGAAGCAAAGATATTATGCATGGCAGTACCTGAAGATTATAAGGAGATATAATCGCAATATCTTCGGCATGGACCCCAGCATTGATGAGGTTCATAACATGACTGTAAACTATCTTCACTTCGCCTCCGTTTGCTTTCGAATCACTTTCTTCAGACTAAAACAAAAGATTTTGTACCAATATTGCAACCAACAGATTTGCCGAACAATACTTACTCAAAGTACTTATTTCAAGCAGATGAAGTAACTTGCTTGCTAAAGCTATTATTTAATCTACCAAGTGCACCGCTTTATTTTCAATCTTGCAAGTATCAAAACGAAATGAACTCACGGTCTTCGAGCCAGCAGCCGCTCATACATATCGTTGCAGTCGGCGTAAGCCCCAGTTTTAAATTAACGCAGGAGTTTTTCGCAAACGCAAGTTACGCCCGGTCTTGCCATACCTGCCGTGATGCGACAAAACCTAGCAACAATATTTCAAATATCATAAACAACCTTGATTTCTTTTCTTTATGTTAAGCTACTGATCAGCGAACTTGAAGTGCTAATTTATTTTTGTCCAGTTAACAGCTTCAAGGTAAAACTGAAAAAAAATTTGGTTCAGTTGTTCCATGTTGAATAATAATAAACGACCACGAAGTCAATACTCTCAAAAACATGATTTTTGTAGTTATTAGGTTTTGCCATGTCACGGCATATAAGCCTGGTAACAATCTTAGCACTAAGCTTGCTTTCTTTGAGTTTTATCCTCTGTCCATGCGCTAAGTTAAAAAAATTGCTTTATCTCATATCCTCATCTCAGATTTACTCATATGTGTAAATATGTTTGTAAAGTTTTTGTGTGTTTGAAGGAGTATTGAAATTAAGCTTAAAATCTTGCAAACAAAAATTCCTTGAGTAACATTAACAAGCGTGTTTGGTGAGAAGAGCAATCTGGATAGAACTCACCTCAGATTCAGTCATTTCACAACCAGCAGTGTCGATCAAAATAAATGGCTGTCGAGTATCTTCATTGTCTTCTACTCCATATAAGTCACTGTAAACAATGACAAATTTATTACAAGCAGTGATATTGCTGGAAAATTTGAAGCCAATAAATGTTCTTTCTCTCGCCAAATTATATTTCAATGCAAAAGCAGGACTGGTGATTGGTAGTAGACATACACTGCGTTCCCATGTTTGAGTCCTTAAAACGAAGCAAAACGTTTTTGTCTGAAAATACTGGCTATCAACATTGATATCGCATTCCCATACATTACCGCCATTCGCACTTTAAAATTAAATCGACTGCAAATTATAAACCAGTTCACCATAGTCATTTATCCTACAGCTACGGAAAAACCTTGAAGTGCAATTTCGTTTGGAGTTGCCAGTACTGAACTGTTGCCACGAACACAACCGCGCAAGGTTTCTTTAAAAGAATGCAATCCATAACTACGATATGAATGGAAATCACGTCCTCTCGTTTGCGACACCAGCACAAAGTCCGAGCTTATGGTTGTCTCCAAATTACTTACCAAAGCAAATGACTTGCCACTGATTGATGAGCGGTCAATCTGCCATCGTACATCTGGTTCGACGACCACTGCATTATGACGTCATGCATACGATATTGTTCGGTCAGCATGCGCACGACCTTGTCGCCATGAAGACCAATTAGTCGCTCAAGCAAGGTCAAAGAAAGTCCTTCATTAGCAGCTCTGCAAAAAATAAAACTTCAACGCGAGCGCAGCCAAAAAGGCACCAGCAAAAGAGAAGCAGGCTATATTGCTGAACCATTCGCTGTTATATATTAGCGCCGCATTTTAATATGAAAATAACCTTACCAACAGTAACCATACCACTTACGAAATGAAAAACAAACTATTTTCATAGCCAAAACCAGGTACTCAATCTACAAGGTTTGCAAAAATTTGTGCCCTTTATAAATGCAACGCGCAAAATTCCAGTAACAGAAGCCGGGTGCGCTGGCATCCCTTGGAAGAGCTATCAAGATATGGATGAAACTGATAATAGACGACATCAGAAGAAGGGAGTTGATTTCCGAAACAGACGCGCTTGGCAAAAACGCTCCAAAAGCCGGTAGACCCCTGCTAACCGGGACAAACTGAAAAGACAAGTGGTGATGAAATTAAATATTGAGGCAATACATTGTGCTCTGGTTATTTCGTTTTGTAACCATACTGGTAATATTTGTAAATTTAATTCTTTTAAGCATAGGTAATACTGTCATATTACTCGTCTACTGTATTATTTTTTAGATATTATTTATTTGGCCTACATGTAACCTAAGATATGGAAAGTGATCCTTAGATACAATTTAAGAGTAAACAAGCAAAGGCCGTATAGTGACATTCTGCTAGTGTTAAGACTGACTTATGATGCATAAAAAAAGACATGCACGCGGTAAATGGTTTTCTGATACTTGTAAAATAGCATGTCGCCTACAAAGCAATATGGAACCATGTTTTAGAATGCTTCAAGGCCTTGAAGCTTCTTGACAGCGTGAACTAAAGAGAACCGGTACTGTTATATATACATTATATATAGTGAGTGAAATGATATTTGTTTGGGCCATCTTCGAACTTGAAGAGACCAACTACATATATTGAGTACACAATTGAATATACAGGGGTGGCCATAAGTCGCTTTATCTGGTTTTAATAATAATAAACACAAAATTGCAAATGATACAACTTTTATTTGGGGTATGTGGGGTATCCTGAAGGAACGCGTTTACTCACCAAATGTTCGAACCATACCTGAGTTGAAGGAAAGAATTACTGCAGAATTTGCAGCCCAGAACAATGATAAGGACTTGTGTCGACGAATCTGTCACTCAATTCAGAGAAGAATTAAGTTGTGAATTGATTCTGAAGGACAATACTTTGAAGATAAGATGTAATTGTTTTCATGCTTTTGTTTTGAAATCATTATTGTACGATGACTAAATAAAAGTTGTATCATTTGGAATTTTGTGTTTATTATTATTAAAACTAGGTAGAGCGACTTATGGCCACTCGGTAAAGCGACTTATGGCCACCCCTTGTATATCATTGACGCGCTACTGATAATTGTCGTAATCAATCTATTTGCCAGTATCTTCAATATTTGGCAATTTTGAAGAATGTTTGGCTTTTTTTGCCATTTAGATTTGGCAACCCTGTTTATGACTGAAGTGGATAACTCAACGACCAGCTTTTTGTGCTAAAGAAGAGGATAACTTGTTATAAATCCTGAAAAATTTCACATTAAAACTCGGCATTTTGTTCCACTTTGCTCCACATCATAGAAATATTTAAGGGGCTTTACAATCAATCGTTAATTATGACGTCATTTTACTTTCCAGAAAGGTGAAATTTCTTGAAGTTGGTAAGTCGGCTGGTCGCTTTTAATCTAAAAACCGTTTTCCTTCACCAAGAAATGCAAATTAAAAAGACTTAATATCAATTATGGCGTAATCAATTCCCTGATGTCATTCACCCCAGAATGGAGATCAATCGAGCCAAGTATATTTGTACACCCAGTAGTTTAAGAGAAGCTAACACAGACAGAAATGCGCTTTATGGTACAGATTTATATTCTCCGATCACAGGAAAACTTATAAAGAGCAGCTCGTGTTCAGACTCGCTTCGTAGATAACAGTACCGCTAATGAACTGTGACGCAGAGGAACAAACTGCATTAATTTTCATTTTTTTATCATCTGATCTTTCATCACATGACCAAGTTGCGTTACTAAAAGGTGTGATTATGTAGTCGCTGAGGTGAATTCGCAAAAAAACAGCAACAAACTATAGTGTCAACAGTAGTGGTTTTTCCAAAGGTGCAGCCTGGAGCAAACCTAAAGGGAGTGACCAGCTTCCTGCGCTTTACCTAACACCACGATTAATACACTCGACATAATAAGGACAAGTAAATCTTGAACAGTATGAACAGAGAATTCAATTAGCAGGTTGAAGAAATTCCTAGTGGCCATACATGAGATCGATATCTCAAAAAACACAACAAATAGGTTTTTTTCTTGTCAATTATCTAAAAACAAGTTTAAACTCTGCAACTCAAAATGGATGAACCAGCCAGCTTCATTCCAGTACATAGGTATTCAAGTCCAAACTGAATTTAGAACTCAGAACCAGTCATTCAACAATTCTGATGAAACTACACATGATCAAATGTTGGATAGTGTTGCATAGCTGTTTATTCATTCGTATGAGCTCATGCTCTGTTAGTCTTTTCTTTAGTCCATGGGTGCAAAAAATATTTTTAGAATTTAGTAGCGTAAAAATTTTTAATAGCACACACATAAACTTTGCCAATCCATCATTCATAAAAATAAGTCGGTAGTACGTGTCGCTGCAAATCACGTTCGTGCGGGTACACTTTTCGTTTGCATCGATCGAGCACGCAACCATATTTTTGCAGACCTTCTTTAGATGCTTTGACGCAAAATTGTAAATGGGCCTGGAGCACTTAATTGTTAAATGCTCCTGGAGCACTTAATTGTTAAATGCTCCTGGAGCACTTATCCGCATATAAAGGCCACTACAGAGTATCAGCAGAAAACGCAAAACGTGTATTAATCGCAACTACGCATAGATACAACCGCTTCGAGTAAACTCGCTATTTGTGATGGACTGAGTTCCACAGACTAATATCCTTCGATGCAAAATCGCTTGGTGTGGCTCAGGCTTAAAAATACAACACATTTTAATCAACATTTTAACTACACCCATTGTTTTTAGTGCTCAAAAATCTTATAACGTCGAGCAGCTGCTCGTTTGAATTTAGAGATTTCAGTAAAGTTGGTTTGGCCTTGCATGTAGAAGACCCCAAGAAAGACTTATTCATCAGAATCTTTTCGCAACACCACATGAGCGCCCAAGGACTAGGCAAATGAGTTACCTGCAGGGGCGCCAACAATGTGTTTGTGGTATACGCGGCATGCCTGCTCAGTAGACAACACTCGAGCACACAAAGCATGCTAAGGATTGCAAAAATAATCCCGCAACGTCCTTCAATCATACAAATTGTGCGATAGAAATCCATTATCCAACGCTTTAAATCTACACCACAAAGTGCAATTCTGTTTGCCTGTTTTAACTCCGCCAAAACTACTGGACGTACAAATATGAAACTTGTTGGGATTGACCACCACCCCGAGGCGAGTGTCAGAAAGGGGTTGAGGACATCATAATGAAGTCACAATCGAGGACAATTTTAAATTCGCATTTCTTGGCGGAGGAAAACGGTTTTTTGCTTAAATAAAAGTCAGTAGGCTAACCAACTTACCAACTTCAAGAAATCCTTCATTTCAGGAAGATGACGTCATATATACCGATTAATGATAAAAGTGTTTTCATTTTCTCAAAATATGCTAATCGTAGAAACGCGGTTTAAAGCTTTTTGAGAGACATTAACAAGGTGCTTTCGATAAAAATGATTCTTCAACAACTTAAGCTTTATTTACGATGCAAGATGCGATTGACCATTCAACCGTTTTTTTATGCAGACTTTTTTTCTTGAACGCTTCAAAAAAATCTGGGTCCAAGTAATGTCCATAGTGCTTTTATGGTATTATTTCAGTGAAAAAAAGCAGCAGGCAGTATCTGCACTTATTACCTGCTATCATTTTGAAAGCTAAAGTAAACTGTAAAGCCTATAACTGACATGCTGCCTATTAAAGTAAAATGATATATTACGGAACAAACATAGCGGTTTAAATACGTTTTTCAATAATGCAATGGCTCGGTACAAAAATTATAATAATTGAACTGTAGATGGACGCTACGTTAGAATACCTTTGTAGTAGAGTCATTCCGCCCGCCTGAGTACTCTTAACACCTAAGACATTTTTATCACATGTAGCAAAGTGTAACAAAATATAAATTTTGTGACATTTTGCAAAATTTATAACAAGTTATCGTCTCCTTTAGTACAAAAAGCTGTCCATGGGTTATCCAAAAGTCATAACCTAATTTATTGTAATAACTGAACTGTAAATGCTGCACTCTGGACTTCGAGTCTATTTGCCTCCCCTGGCGACCTTTACACTGAAAGCAAGGAATATATGCGCAGGCGGAAGCTTCAAGTTTTACATCTAGGTGTACTATCACAAAAAAGTTAGGCCTGTTACTTCATAGTTTAATCGCAGTAAATACGTCAATCATTTCAGCGTCCTTCCACAACTATGAATTGACGCCCCTATGCACTTAGTGCAATAAACGTATGAAAGTTTTAGAAATTGGTTGCTGTTTGTAAGTATGCACGGTCTTAAGTTACAAGAATGTCGATTTACAACATATGGGCATAGTTTATGAAATCTGAAGTTTAACGGGAAATCAATAGAAAAAATAGGTCAGTTGGTCTGTAGCACCATGTGAAATCATAGTCACTAAATATACAATCATAACATGGAGAAAAATTTTTTCTTAAAATTTGGGTAGAGGTAGAGCCCCTTTTGCTCCTCTCTAAGACCAAGGAACGCTGGTGTCATAAATATCGTTACAACGGGAGTTGCAGCTAATCGTAAAATAAAACCAAAAACCAAATAACCTATCACTACAATCGTAAAACAAAAACCATCATGCGCCTATAACTTTGAATTTGCGCCCTTATATGTATTGGAAGGAATGAATAGAATTTGTGAAATTATGAGAGTTTGTGAGTAAGATCAGTCTTATTTCAAAGTACGATGATCGGGATTACGGGTATAGAGGCAATGCTACCATTTATAGACTTTTCGTTACTGTTCAAAAGTGTGATTTGGGTAAACCCGGTGCAGTAGCTCTCACTATTTTTACCCGACATAACAGATTGGTAGCCCTGCCAGGCAACGCCGGCTAGTCTCGCATAGATTTAGATACAGCTACATCGTGATCAATCCTTAACGTTCTCATTATGACGTCATAAAATTTGCCCTTGTCTTGAGGCATCCTAAACACAACGCCTTATGATTACAGGCACATAAGCGATTTGGCTTAAAATCAAACTAGAAGAGTTAGCGGTTGTAGCAGGAGATCTTGAGATTGATAGATAACCAAGGCTGTTACCCTTCGATCCTGCTACGAGGAAACAGCGGGTAAAAAGATGAATGTGAGATGTAATTGCTTAAGTTAGAACCAACGTCATTATCCTATGCAACACCAAAAACTAGAAATTACTTACTCATTTGATATTATGGTTGGGGAAAGTTGGAGGTGATCTCCTGCTAGAATGCATTTCCTCGCTCTTAGCAATGGAATCCAACAAGCGGCCTCCAATGCTTGCCCGCATTCGTCAATCACTATCGCGTCGAAATGATCAAGTTTCAAGTTTTGCAATGGACCGTGAGAATAAGCTCCTAACATACAACATTATACAAGTCAGACACAATAGCTAGTCAGTACGATAAAAAGTTGATTTCCAATTGAAAAACGAACATTACAGCTATATTTCCTACTGAATTACTGTGTTTGTGGTAGAAATGTATCAGATACCAGTACTACTGAATAGTCTGAAGCGAGTTTGAACAAGAAATAGCTTTAGTACAGCCATACACATAATTGACAACCATTGTATTAACAGCTGCAAGTGAAGAAAAGTCCGTCACAAAATTAATCAAATTTTATCTTCCTACGACACCAAAATTTGAAATTCATCTTTGCCGTTTTTTTACTTACCTACATTGGTGGCCAACACTACATCAGCAGGAGAAAGAATCTCAAACGTTGCTTTTTTCTCTCGTTTTCTTAACTCCGCCATCAGATTTCTTCTTTCTTGATACAGCAATCTTTCTTGAGCCTTGTTAGAACAACGACCTAGCTTCGCCTAAAAGAATGATTTTTTCGAAACTGGACATACTTTTTCCATTTTATACCATCAACTGGAGCACAATTTTCTGTATTCTAAAGCTAGATTCACAATGAGACCTGATACGATGCTGAGAGTGCTAATAATGACTATAATCAACGCTCCCTCTAATTTTTGATAATGCCGCGCGGAAAAAGTAACGAGTGCACTGAATCAGAATTTTGCTAGGCAGAATTTCTACAGGTCTACTACCCAGTATTACCGCTCGCGGACATGGTGCTCTCCAAAAAAACAAAAAAAAAGATCATCGACTTTCTCATATCGCTCTCCTCTCCAAATTTTTGTTACGCTACCTAATTGTCCAAGCTTCCAGACGTCCGTAAACCGAGATTGCACTGGAAACGAATACCTCGCGAAACCTTTGACTTCCTGTGGCCTACTTTATTCATTTGTGTTCAGAATTTCACGTCTTTCTTTATGTTGGAGACTGCGCAAAGCGTTGTGGTAACTGCGCAAAGGGGTCTAAGCAACTGCGCGGCCGCGCACGCGCGCAGCTTAGAGGGAACATTGACTATAATCCCATGGGAAATTCAATATAAAAAATACCATTTCAGTGCAAAGCTCGTAAATTAACTATTCATCATTTCCTGCGTGCGTGTGTTTACTCTTTTTTTCCTTGGCGCAGAGGCGTAAGCATCAAATCATTATCCAGGTTCACATCGCAAACCCAATGAAGATCAGGGCAGAAAATAGCAGCACTCTTACTTTAGCCTGCAGGCATGCACAAACTGCATACTGGTAGCTGCATCACCAACTAAGTCGACTGACATTGGTAAGTACACTAACAGTTGCCTCTTACAACATGCTGGGAGTACTGTTGTGCGATGAAATAAAAATCATGAAAACACATTAAAATATGGTTATTCAATGTAAAAATTTAATCAGTCTTTACATTTTACCCGATCAACGACGGGTAAATCTGCCAAGTACGGTATTTTGATTTCGATCAGAATCGTCTATGGGGGGATACGAGCCTATGGGGCTCTACTAGAGGCCTATTTGTACTGTTGTACGATGAAATAAAAATCATGAAAACACATTAAAATATGGTTATTCAATGTAAAAATTTAATCAGTCTTTACATTTTACCCGATCAACGACGGGTAAATCTGCCAAGTACGGTATTTTGATTTCGATCAGAATCGTCTATGGGGGGATACGAGCCTATGGGGCTCTACTAGAGGCCTATTTGTACTGTTGTACGATGAAATAAAAACCATGAAAACACATTAAAATATGGTTATTCAATGTAAAAATTTAATCAGTCTTTACATTTTACCCGATCAACGACGGGTAAATCTGCTAGTACAAGATATGGTTTGAAGGTTCACACCGACATAAACCACAAACATTATACTGAAAACAATTTAAGTATATTGCAAACAATGTACCCAACCTAATTTGACGAGACGATCCCTGGACGCGTTTCGTCCTCTTGGGCTCCTGAGGAACCCTTGCATAACTAACCTTGCATAACGTTATCTAGTACAGGATATGCTTTTTTACGGGGGTTATGCCTACAGCCTTCAGTATCCTAACACGAGAAGCACAAACAATCCATTATCTTCGCTACAGTGGTCGCAAATTGCGTAGTTAGACCATTAACTGATTTCATAGAAAACTGTTAAACAAAATTACGTATGAGAAAGTAACTCTTTTCTCCATACGAAAGCCATGTATATGCTATTCTGTTTAGAGAAAGGGCTTTATAGCAAAGAGCCAAAAAGAGTCTACAATTTTGAACAACTGTAAACAAAGCTTGTCATAAAGAATATTCAAGATGTTGGTAAATGAAAACTTACATGGATATTATCAATGTCCTTTCTAACATCACGTATCACTGATCCAGCTCCACTATGATATATGAGAGCATCTAGGGATAACTGCTGAAGTTGTGGATCAAGGATTCTTGCCGGATGACCCAATCGGACAAGATTGAGTTTTCTGGAAGAGGATTTTGCTACAAAAAATTTCTAGTCACGAACTACATTAGGTAACAATGAGCTCATATGATATTAAAAGTACACTTAGCTTCGCTTGTCTCAAAATTATAAACTCAAGCTGAGGGTTTAAGGCGCCATAGTATTAGTAATGTTCATATATTTTACAAATGAATGACTACACCTTGCTTCTTTAACTTGCTGCACTCAAAGAAAAGAAAATGGTGTTTTACAAACAGACTGAAAATTATTAACATAAAATCTACGGAAAGATTTTGATTATGGTTATTGAACCCATGCTATATGCTTGTATTCCAGCACTGTATTCAAAACTTACAATTAAATCCACGGGCCATCGTCGAAATTTTGAGGCATGAAAGCTTCTCTAACAAGTTATCAACAGCAACGTTAGATGGAGCACAAGCTAAAACCTAAAACAGTCAAATAACATTTAAAATATCTATTTTCGAGCATATCAGTTAAAGCCAAACCGCGTAGCTTCTAGCTAAAAGTCTGTAAACTATTGTATCGCTTTTGCCAATTCGGACCATATACACCGAGGAAGATGATCTAATTATATTGTGCTGGAAAGAGTAATTACAAGCGCTGAATAAGGGGAACTACAATAGTTACAACAGACTCATTAACATAAGTGACTCCAGCTAATGATTGCTGGCAACTTGCGCAACTTTAATTTTGACAAACATATATCACTCACTTTCTGACCAGACTTAACAAGCTGTGCAATAATTTCAATCACAGTAGTAGTCTTTCCAGTGCCAGGAGGGCCATGGATAATAGCAAGCTCGCGCTGGGTTAATGCGAAACTTACAGCTTCCCGTTGGCAGCTGTTGAGATCACTGTTATGAAAAGTGACATCTGAAACAAAATAATCTATAATCACTGGAGTAAAATATCACAACCAGCCATTAAAAACACCTAATAGTAACCAGAATTATAGGCCCTTCTAAAAAAGCACTGATACATGTACAGTGAGATCTTGGTTCTTCAGGTCACTCTGTACTGAACTGTAAGTAACCAAATAAACATGTTTCAAGGAAAAAAGTAGTAACCAGTTGTCAGGTATTCAAACAATGCACACGAATTATTTAGGTGTAGTTTAGAATGTTCCTTTCAAAAAAGATAATTTAATTAATAGTTCAGAAAGTCATAATTTTATTGGTGCTAAGATTTACCAAATTTAGCGGTAGAAGCAGGAGTGGCATTTCCAAATAAAACATCAATTAAATATTCTGCAGGACCACTGGAATACACGCTCAAATTCTTCAGCGCATGCTTAAGACGTCTATAACAAAAACATCACAAAATTAATCAAATGATGAGCCCCAAGAATTCGCGTGCCCTAAAATGACTTGTTTCTAAGCTTAGAGTTCAACATGTAGAAGCAACAAAAACAGCAACAACATAAACATAAAGCAGCCAGACAGAGATTAAAAGTTTAATTTCAACAACATTGCTGAACTATTTGTTTACATTATTAAGTCGAAATTTCATTAATGGAATCCAGACTGTTTTGGATGGCTGATAAATAATCCAATGATATAACGATAGCAATCCTAGCATACATTCATTTGACTCACTCATAAGTGACCTTGTTGGCAACTTTAATCAAAGCAACAGAATTTCCATGCTGGTTCAACGAATCTAATGTATCGCGATATGCTAAGCTATCAAATGCAACCGAGACATTTTGATCTGAAATCTTAGTAACAACTCCGTTGTACTCGTCTCCGTTAACTTTTTGGACTTCAGGATGATTGAGCTTAACGATATCACCTGTAAAAAGGTTTTTGTATCTTACAACACATTTTTATCTTCCAGGATAATCAAAGGCAGAGGCACTGAACAGTAAACATAGGATTACTTGTTTAGACCTGATAGTTGTACAAGTTTTTAAGATATCACTTAATGTAAGATAGAAGTATATGGGGCCACTTACCACGAGTAGAGGGAAAGGCTAAAAACAATTTGAGTACATTCACAGAATAAGTTTTGGAATCCAGCCAGAATAAGTTTTAGTCTTTTGCACAGCTCGTTGGTAAGTGACCCCAACTACTAACTATACTTAAAAATACAAAACTTTTTTGTTTACCTCTTATAACTCTGGTACGTAACCAACACCAACGTCACGACATGTCTTTATGCTATCGCAAACCCTTAATTTTTTATTTATAAACAGCAAATTAACAGGGTGAGGCAATGGGGTTCCGTAGCTCAAACGGTTCTGCATCTCCCAGTTAATCAGAAGACTCTGGGTTCAAATCCCACAAGAATTGCTTTTAGCCTTTCGCACCTCTCCGCAGTGTTATGGCAAATCCTAACAACTACATTTCAGGTGTCATAAACAAACTTACGGTAGTTGTTTTCGTATATGTGAAGCTGCTGATCAGCAAACGCAACGAAATAAGTAATGTTTGTAAAGTTAATAGCTTCAAGGCTAAGCTGAAAAAAAGGTTCATTTGTTTTCTTGGTGAGCAAAAATAAATGACAACAAAGTAAATATTCTCAAAAACATAATCTTTGTAGTTACTAGGTTTTGCCATATCACAGGTGTACTCCATGTTAATCAACCCCAATACTTAAAGATACAAACTTTCATGAGGAAGGTTACCTTTTGTAACAGTTAATATTAGCTGTTATGCATAAATCACAAGCCAGCAAATCGTAAATCTCCCAATAAATCTTCCCAACACTATTTATAGAAACAAGTAAACTTGTTAATGTGGCAGAGGCTGGGGATGTAGGGCAGCAAATTGGTGGGAAGTTAGTGACTTTTGTTTGACGGCTACTGTCTGGATAAACTGAAATCCAGATTAACAAGGTGCTGATAAATGAGGGTCAAGTCTATTTTGTATTTAACTGAAGTGCCTGAGGAAAAACTCTTGAAGTTGGGTCGTCATATAGACTGATCTCCTCAAACTCATCCTGTTGTGGCAGAAAAGAAAATCCTTATCATATCAATAAATTAAAGTAATTGTACCTGAAGAAAGAATATTAAATGGAAAAGTTTTATTGACTGTTCTCAGCGAGAAAGTAGCGATAGTTCGATTATAAAGACCAGTTTCCAGTGAATTGATTATTAACTTGGGGATGCAAATTCCTTTCCTAAATCAAAAGTTGAATCTGAGTTTTGCTTGGCATTAAACTGTTGAAGCTAGCAAATGCAGCACTTTATTTACCTCTCAAAGAACATTATAGTAATTTTCTCCATTAGGTTGCACTGCTTGGGATGCTGATGAAAACACACTGAAATTAGTAACTCTAAAGTGGTTCTACAGATGCTCTAGGATAACAATAGTTTTTTTCTTGACCAAAAAACATAAATCACCTTGCTTTAATCTAACCAATAAAATGCCTTGTGTCTGAAGGTATTTATGATTCTGCTCATCCAATTAATATAAGAAATTATATATTGAAAAAAGTTTCAAAAATCTGTAGTTATATGCAGCTCAACATTGTTTCCTTTAACTTAAACATTGTTGCAAACGCACAGCACATATAACAGAGTGCTCTGCAAAGCATGTTACACCTTAAATGTAAGCTAAAGCTTTTTCAATTTATCGCTTGTACGTCATATTTACACTGGCACTTACTACTATTTTTGAAAACGTCAGATCTTTTTTTATTGGAGCTTACCCCTTGAATTAGGAAAAAGTTACAGCGGTTACTGAAGTGTGCCACCAGATATTGTAAGTTTCTATGGGTCTCTTCAGTGAAAAATTGGTCATAGTATACATTTAAATTTTAGTCAATAGTCAGATAGTAATTGCTACTACAGCCACAAGCAGTGAGTAAGGGGGGTGCCTCAATCAAAAAATTTTGCCCAGCGACAGCCCCCTTGCAAATTCATTAAATTTACCTGGTTAAAAATGGAGAGCAGACCTATCTTTTTACCACAGCACTTTTAAGTAAGGCAATATAATATATATATGTAGTTAAGCATATTTGCTATACAATTTTTCTACAAAAGTTGAAGGCTACATTTACCAACTTGTAAATATTAGCGACCACAATTTTTTCTATTTTCTTTACTTTAGTCAATTTTTGTATGCTTTTATTTTTATTAAAAAAAATTTCGCACATAAAATATCTGCAGCCTCTTTTTATGTATTCGGTAAAAAAACTTAAAAGTAAAAAAATATTCATCTATCAAATTTTGAGGGTTTGGTAAATGCATCTTTAGAACTGTCTTGAACCCTCTAAAACAAAGGTGTGTAAACTAAGGCCTGCTAAAGTTTTATGCACCCCACAAAAGCGGTTATATGCGTCATTTGCACTTTACCTGATTACATTAGTAAATAAAAAGTTGAAAACATAAAAATAGGTTATGTGTTTACTTATTATTTAGATTATATGTTAATTTAATTTTTGAAATATTGAAAGTTGCTTTTTTGTGAGTGCAAAATTATTTTTATACCTGAGTTGCCTTGTTTTTTACTGATGATCTCTCACAACAATTTAACCTCTACCCCCTGTGGCCTTCTCTGTTGGTGCATTCTGCCGAAGCCGTACAGAAGAGTCATTAAGTAAGAACCTTTAGTGTGGCCATGCTTTACGAAACAAAAAGTATACTCATGAATATTTGTAAAATTCTATTTCTTTTCATCTCGAAGCGTGGAGGTAAGAAAATAAAGCAAATAAATTGTTTTTTTTCCCTAGGCAAATCTTAAATATTGCGTTTTTACAATAAATTGCAAACATAATTGTTTATATATTTCGCCTTCAGAGCATTGCGTTGATTTTCTATAGTGTAAGAAAAATGACAATTTAAAAAACATATTTTCTTAACTATCACTTTTTTATCTTTTTGGTGCAGAGATGAAAAATAAATTATTTTACAAGATACATATGGCCCTTTAAAATTGTAAATCTTTCAAGAGTGGTCCTTGCATTGAAAACCTTGCATACATCTACTCTGACATGGCTAGATAATGACGTTACACTATGAAATGCCAATAGTAAAGTATGTGGTAAAGAGAAAATTAGTAATGATTTGGATACATCATACTGTAATTGAGACATTATTACTTTGCCAAGACATACCATATTGCAACAAAAACATTTTTTTACAAAGTCATATCACCCAGCAACAAAAGCACTATTCCTATTCTAAAAGGTATCACACGGCAACGAAAAGTATTCCTTTGCAAAGACATACAATATCGCAACCACAAAGCAGTGAAGTGAGGTTTGTAAAACATGCTGTGAAACGTTTGTAGTTATTCAGAACAGGGTTTGATATACCGCTACTGTAGAATGTGTGTGTGTATGTTGATATACTGGTAGGCTACAGCTTTACCTGGGGCTGACATGAAGCTTGTGAAAAATGGCAGAAGAGTTGGTCATTTGGCAGGTTTTGAACTAGTTAGCAAAGTGAGGGTAAAGAATTAGATATTGTCATTCATAACATGAAGTAGTACTACTGCACCAGTGCACATAGAGCAGCTAAGAACTATCTTAAAACTGTCAGCTTATACACTCATACTCCTGCCAAGTGGAGTCAAAGTAAGCCTAGACATTATGAATATAAGTTTCTAGGTTCTACCGGTACTGAGCTAAAAGGTGACTGATCCAACAGCCTGTCGAGTGACCATTCAACTATTCTACTGCAATTTTTCACAAGATTCTTATCAGCATAGAGCAAAGCCTAGGCATAGTGGTAAATCAACCATCACATTCTACAGACATAGGAATTAAGTTTTCATTGACGTGCAATTTGTCTTGGCAAAGAAATACAGACAAAATCGGTTAATTGCATACTGCTTAAAAGCATAAATAGTTTTATAGAATCTGAAATTCTGAACCAAATCCTATCTAGCATTAAGAAGCTTAATCACATACCACTTAAAAGACGAGTCAGGTAATCACGTAAAATTTGTTTCCTGGTCGTTTGCTTTATTTTCTTAATTACATAATTTCAGTTGACAAGACGTTTAAAAACAAAAGATATGAGCCAGTCAAATAAAGGTACGTGGTTGAAAAAAGACATGCTATAGTACAGCTACCATTTTTGCATAGCTGGACTTCTTGTTGCACAAGAATGGACAAAAGAATAATTACGCTAACCAGCTCTCACAGTCACACGCATATGTAAAGCATAATTTACATCACTAATAGTTCTCCTGACACTACAGTACTTTTCAACAAAAACAAGTGGCAAGCAACTTTTTTCTTCCATTTACATAACCTTGCCGCAATTAATATAAAAATAGCATGGTTGAAAATAGGGAAAGCCGTTGTGCTTGGGTCAAAGCTTTGGTTCTAATGTAACAAAGATCGGCTAAGATAACAACAAGCCCAACTTCCACAGTTTGTGAATATAAACTACATATATGCTCTGTTTAACCTGCCACTGGAATTGCCGAAACACTGTAGTTTAGTATGATACTAACAAACCAGGGGTGCAAAATTTTTTTTGGAATTTAGTAGTGCATTAAAATTTTCAGTGGCACACACACATATAAACTTTACAATCCATTGTTCATATGTATAAGGTAGTGCTACTAAGTTGCTGCAAATCCCATTCACGCATGTAAACTTCTTAGTCATGCAGTGCGAACACACGACCATATTTTTGCACCACTGTACTTAACTCTTTCAAGGTTAACCAGAATTATAAACGGTAGTAGGATTGTTTCAAGTGGTTGTAATGCACTTTGCTCCTGCGTTCGCTCGCACACCTTACCAACTACAGTGCCTGTTTGCCACAAACCTTTTGTTCAGGGCAAATCGCTAAAACGTACAAATTGGATAATAGCATGAATATGTCTGGCAAACTAGATATGTGATTAACTGACTTCGTTGGTAATGTTTCCATTGCAGTATAATGTCTTGGAGGAGTAAAGTTTTTGTTGCAGAATGATATTTCGTTATCCCTACCAATTTTTTCTTTACCCCACACTTCACAATTGACACTTTATATTCTGCTTGCTGTTTTCTAGCAATAGAAACTAAAGTTAATGCAAATAAGGTAGAGTTTGAGTGAGCACATACAACTTAAATTTTTTCAATTCTCGCTAGAAGATAAAATTAACTGAATTGGCTTTCAGTAATCACTAATAAACTGAAACAATCATGCCTTTTGCTGCTGCCGATCTGTAACTGACATGCTACTCGTTTGCGAATTTTAGGACTAAGATAATCACCCAAATTGCTACTTCACCAAAGCCTACCGTCAGTTTTGAATATAAATATTTGTCCCCATGAAAGATTTGAAAACTTGGCACCTATGTTAACAGCTAAGCTACAAAACATTATAAACAGTATTTTGAATATTTGTCCCCATGAAAATTTTGAAAACTTGGCACCTATGTTAACAGCTAAGCTACAAAACATTATATAATGTAGTATCTACTTTTTTATTAAATATTTTCAATCACCTTTGTAATACTTTTATGGACAAATTAGAAGTTTCAAAATTTCGCTCTTCGATTTCTGAAAGATGTTCTATTTCAAGAAGATGAAGTTGCTTGTCAACAAAAGAAGCCATGGTGGTTCTTGGATGTAAACTGGTTGCAAAATTATATCGAGTTCTACATTGTATGATTGATGCCGATATCAGTCTTTTAAACAATAAATCAAAATACATGCAATCCTACAAAGTTACTTACGCTTATTCTATTTTTAATACAAATTACAAAGTTACCTTGCAATACAATACATTTCAATTAAAACTTTTGAACTACAATGTAAAATATTACATACGAATGACTTGTTGTGATTATAACTATAAAAATAAATTTACAGCATAAGATAATTTTTACGAAGGTTTAGAATATACACTCACATACAAATAAAAGCTTACTTATAAGAGTGTTCCAAAAGCCGGTATACACTTTTTTATTATAATTTGTATAAAATTTAGGCCAGTATCATTTGAATTCGTTTACTTACAAGTTTTGTAAGCAAAAATTGGAGTAATTTAGTCCTAAAGCGTCCAAGAATTTGCTAAGTGATTTAGCTTCAGTTTTTTCAATGGCTGACTAATAATAAATAAAACGTTGCAAAATTGCTGCCTGGCAAGAAATTTTTCAGTCGCTGATTTCAGTCAAGCACATATTTGAGATTTATTTGACTACACGCTGGTCCCATAAGTCAAACAATTTAACCAATTTATTGTAAGTTCCAGTAACAGGGTCTGTTTTAAACAAGCCATTAAGTGGAAGGCCAGTAAATACCACAACTGATGAAAACACAAAACTTCTGAAGACAGCTTTGCTTAAAGCCAAAAACCTCAGCATCTAAAAAAGCTCAATTGACCAGATGCTTCATAGTTTGATAAAACTCTATCCACATTGACTTTAAATTGTTCAAGGACTTCAAGCAAAAGACTGTGATGCTCATGCAGAAATGTGTGAGTCCCTTCTACATTATCACCAAACAATCCTCAATTCTTGGAAAATTTGTAGTTTAGAAACAAAATATATTTTCACCACACTGATCAAGCCAAATGTTGAATTTTGGAAAAAAACAAATCCAAGAGCAATTTGTGAACATCAACAAAGCTCTCCAAAACTTCTGATTTGGTATGCTATCTCGAGTACTGGCTTGATTAGACCTATCTGATGTTGGTAATAACACGACAGACACAAGAAAAAATTACTTCTAAATGCTACAACAGTTTGCAGCAACTCAACTTTGGCTGAAAAATGACCTGCCTAATATCACTTTTCAGCAAGATGGAGCCCCTTCCCACTCACTCTGCAAGCAGTGTGAGGGATATTCTGAACACCAACTTTTTGTATGGATGAGTTAGTGAAAGGAATTCCCTTGAATGAGCTATACGCTTACTTGATCTGACACCATGTGTATTTTTCTGTGGAGTCATATGAAAAGCACGATATATGCCAGACTCAGAATTCGTCAGCATTAAAAAAATATTCATACAGCCTGGTGCATGATTGGAAAAGAGATGTTGCAAAAAAAAAATAAGACCTGTGTTAAAAGTTGGTTGAAAATTATCAAAAGTGGAGGTGCTGCTGCATAGGCAAACAAATAGTCTGCAAAACAACAGAAATGGATAAAATGCCTTGCATAAAAATTTTTAGCAACTTCTTTTGTGATGCTAAATATTTGGATGAGATTGTTTCTTAGTGTAATTTTTATGACCAAAGTAAAAGTGTACATGGAATTTAGCACACCCTGTAGTTAACATGAAAGAAAACAACTGAAAACAACCACTTATTCTGGTATGGTCTCACCAGTTTAATTCTTTTGTGCTACTCCATGAAAAAAGCACGTGGGGCCCTCTATACAATATAATAGTAATACCATAGACAAAACATCGATAAAATGGAGTAAAAAGTAAAGGTAAAAATATTGATTGAAATACTGTATTACATTTTGATTTTACAAAATCCAACTCAGGTTAGACCTATTGATAATAAACAAAACAGCACCATAGAAAACATTCACTTAAGACCAAATGGAATTGTTTTTCTAGCCTTTTCTGATTTTAAGGGAGAAGGATAAGGACTAACGATAGTGATCAATTTTTATAATCTCACTACTAGTGTTAAAGACCTACAATCATATTAATTTAACAAACTTTTGTCATGAAGTGTGATCCAGCAATATGTTTTAAGTACTTGTAAATGAAATCAATTTTTTTAAAGCTACACAAAATTGCAATAACGAGTTGTAACAAGTGAATAACAACAACAACAGTGATACAACTTGATACAAAAACAAGAAATAAGTGCTAGAACTAAACAGTGCTGCGCAGAAGAAAAATATGTACCGCTGGAAATAATTGCTCGGACAGACAGTAATATATTTCATTCACACTACAAAGAATGAGAATCTATAAAACTCTTTTCTTTTTACACAACAATAAAATATAATATCACATCAAAATAACTTCAAATAGTTCGCTAAATAACTGTCAATATTTTTGTAATGTGCTTCTGTAAGTGTTCAAAAACAACAAAAGATTCAGAAATTATTTAACTCCTTGAAAGCCTGCTGCAAAATATTCCACTTCTCAAAATGAAATCTTAGTTCATGCCCCGCTTCTCGTGCTGCCTTAAGATCAAATTCAACATGTCTCATTTCTTCATAAATAACACCTGGCTGTTGAATCTCTTTTTCAATCCAATCTAGAACCATCATGTTTCTCATGTTTTGATCAATCCCTCGATGTAGATAATGCTGTAAAACTTCACTTCGAGAGCAATTTTTCTCTTTCATTGTTTTCAAGCTTCCATTCCAATGCAACAACTGAAACACTGACATTTTTTCTTGAAAAGAAAGAAAACTTTTTCCAATGTGATCTTCTACCACTGTGTGAAAAACCTCCAATGGTGAATTATTGATAGATGCCTGCACAGGAAATGATACTGATGCGGCAGACAACATCTCTTTTATGGTTGATGCACAAATAATGTTACAAGAATGTTCATTTAAAACGCTGTTTGTTAGAGCTATTTTCGCAGCACTTTGCTTGGCCCTTTCTAAAGAAAAACAAGTTTCAAAAGAGCCAAAGCAACTTCCCCCAGGTAAAGTGACATAACAGACACTTGGAGATTCAGAAGCAATAGAATGATAATATATTTCAGTGCCATGTATACCAGAATTTTTCGCTTGTTTCAACTGCCAAAATTCTTTCAATGCTTCAACTGCATCAACATGATCTTGATCAGAATGGGATTTAAAACTTGTAATAACTGCATGCACTGCCGATTCCAAACCTTGATTGCAGTTTTTTGAAGGCATGCCTAAATCAGGCAATAAACAGAAACCAGCGCTACAAAAGTTATTAGATTAAATGGATCTGCAAATAAACAAATTACAAAATCAATTTTAATAGCAGATGGCAAGCTGATAAGCCAAATGAAAATGTATGAAAGTTTGATATTCATCTCAGATTTGCAAAAAAATTTCCAAAGATAGCCTAGTGAGAATTGCAAATAATTCCCACTTTTATACTCCAACAAAAAGATAACATTACTGCTGCTGAGTATTCACAAAGTGCAAGAAATCAATAATGCGATACAATTTCAGCAAACAAATCGTCTTATACTTGATCAAAATCACTTTCAAGTACAACATGCACCATTGATGAAGTTATTTTACTAGTACAACTTTGCATGCTCTGTGATTGCTGATTAAGACAATAGTTTAAAAACCTTCACACCGTATGTAATTAATTTAAACATGCTTTCGCTCATATCACAATCATATTACCGGTAGCGGAATTTACACAACCATTATTAACTGATTTGTATGAAAGCCTTGAAAACACTCTACGCCCAAAAACTTTTCGTGATGCAATCATCAGTTGTTGTATCACATCAACTGTAAAGATCGGGGGTTTCCAGTAGAACCAATACACCACTGATGAGAGCGTCATAAAAAGCTTACAGCTGTACAATTTTTTCATACACATATCAAAGTTCTCTACCATCAATAAAAGCATTTCAAAACATTTAAAATATTGCCAAGCCTGTCAAAAGTTACTATAAAGATGAAATATTTCTTGTTTAATTTATATCACTTTTACATGGCTATATACTTTAAACAAAAGACTAAAAAAAATCACTTGTCCAATCTTTTGCGTTTACAACTAGACAGGTAAATTCAGAGCAAAAGTACTGTACCTTGGAAATATGTTGTGGTAGGCCTATTGGGATACTTCAACACAAAAATACATTAATTGCGATAATGTACCCTTGTGAAAACTCAAAATAACTACCTTTGCAACAGATACAACTTGGTACCCATTTAGAAACCAGAATGCATATCGCCTAAACATAACCAGGTCCCCCTTTCTAGCAAGGCAATGTATTGGAGGTCCAGAAAAATAGTTGATTGCAATTGATGCCTTGTGCAAGTCTTCAAAATTTCGACGGCCCACTTTGCAGGTATTGCAGAGGGTTTCAATACCCCTGGCTTAAGAGTTATCAACAGAATAATCTTGTAAAATACCATCTAAATGATCATTATGAGTATTAAATTTACGTTTACGAGCAACCTTTCTTCGTTTTTGTTTAACTGGTTTCTTAACAGTTTCTTGCATTGACACTATTCCATGATTGTTCAAATATTCCTCAATTTTATTATCATCAATTGAATCAACAGCAACAGCTCTCCAAAGTTTTTGAAATTCTTCATCAATGACAATATCACAACTGCAATCATTGTAAAATGCAATTTGTTTTTTATCTGGTCTTGTCACAAACAGTATTTTGTTTTTCAAACCTTTGATACACTTGTTGGCATGGGGTAAGCCTTCTTCAATATCATCACGCATTATTCCACCGAGACCGCGCTGATCATGTCGATCCAAGAGCTTTAACAATGCCTTCTTATCTTTTATGTTATATTTGGGCTTGAATGAATATTTTACATCACTTAATGGCCCTTCATTTATAACTTGTATTTTTGGATTATTTTCCAATGCTTCGTTTTGAAGCCAATTCCTGTGGACAGATGATATTCTTCCTTCCAATTTACATTCTTCAAGCATCTCATCAAGTGTTAAAGCATGGGTATCCCCTTTTTGATGACGACTTTTCATATGTTTTACAATTTCAGCTAATATAGCAAACTTATGCTTATTGGCTTGTGGTTTTGACAAGGAAGATAAACTTGGACTTGAACTAGAAGTTGGCAATGAAGAACGGGATATTTTGCTATGATGAACAGATGAAATATCACGTCTAGCAGTGGATTTTTCAATCACAGGATTTGCCAGTGATCTATTCTTGAAGGCTTTGTGCTGCTGAATCAAGCTTGGATCCATGATTCAAATTGTTTGCAGAATAGTTATCTGTACAGCTCTAAACACACTAGACTAACCTGCTCTGAAATATTGTAAGAACAGCATTTTTGTTGAATATTGCATATATGAAAGCAAAACTTGTGTGATACCAAGTCTCTGGCTTTATCAGAGTCGGAAGAAAAAACTTGTGCAGCCTGCAGGATGATTGGAAAACATAAATTATACCTGTATTAAAAGTTGTCACAAGTGTGGGTGCTCCTGCATAGGCAAACAAATACCGTATTTTCCGGCTAATAAGCTGAATTGCCAAATAAGCCGAGGCCAATTTCTAGCTCTGAAAATGAGGGTTTTTTGCTTATTATTTTGCTTATCGGCCAATAAGCTGACCCAAAAAAATCAGGTCCACAATCAAGGTCCAGAAATTTGGCTTATTAGGTGGAAAATGTGGTAGTCGGCAAGACAACAGATATTGACAAAAAGCCTTGCATTTAAAACCTTTAACAACTTCTTTTTAACACTTAACATTTGAATGAGTTTGTTTTTTGGTGTAAGTTTCAAAATTTAAACTGTAGGAAAGGTTGACATCGATATACTGAATACCAGTACCATTACGAGCAAAATTGCAAAACATTAACCAGCTAGGAGCATAAAAATGAGATTTATTCGCAATTCTTAGCAAAAAGAATAAAGCCAAAATGCTGGTAAACATTTTATTAAATCTGCAGTATCTGCTTTAGCCTAACCTTGGGTGACCATTTATTTAACCGATGATGCTTTTAATGTAAAAGCAAAACGTTTACCAGCATTTTGGGTTTATTCTTTTTACTAAGCATTAACTAGCTAGTTATTTTCCTTGCTAAACAAACTAATGCAGTAAGTTAATGAATAATTCACCAACTGCTGAGTCTCAGCTTACACTTTTGTTTTTATTAAATGCAAAAAAGATGTTAAAATTAAAATAAATATAACAAAATGGCCAAATAAATGTGTAGAGTTAAGGAAATTGAGCAATGCATGCTGCAAGTCAGATATTGCATGGCTGAAGTTGTGGACTCTTACATGGGATGGTTGTGCTATGTATGCTACATGTAGACTTTTGCAGGGCTCAGGTTTTGAGGTTTCATATAAGGTGATTACTCAATAAACACCCCAGGGCCGATGCCATGTGGCATGTTGAAAAGGGAGGAGAAAATCAGCAAATGAGAATGGGAAAAAGGGTACTCTTCATGCCCACTGCCCAATCAAGCATTGCTTCATTTTTATTCAAAACAATGAAGAACGAATAATGACTGCTACTGGGTGACAAAAGGTCCATTACATGCTGTCAGATGGGCAACAGTGGTATACGAATATCCTCAACAAATGGCTATTAATAAATAGTACATGTACACAATGCCTATGACGATGTGAACTAACCCTAGCCCAAATCCTTACTCAAACCCTACCCCTAACCTTGCATAAAGCAGACACTGCAGAACATCAGAGACTTCTACCAACTAGAACTACAGTTAACAAATAACACAATAACGATGTAACTGAAAATAACACCACATCTCAGAAGCAAATATTAATTTCATAAGAGTTTCTAAATTTAACGTGGTTTCCCCATAAAGGGATACCCATTGCAAAAAAAACATGTTTTCAAGCAACATTCAAATTTACTTCAACTAATTTTACATCTAGCATTATCTTTGAATTCTTTATTAAATTAATTAGGACATTATGTGAGATGCTAAAGGAAGTGAAATTGGTCATTTCTGAGTGGTCAGTTTCTATGAATTAAAAAATTTACCACCAGGGTAAACTCTCCCGTACATTCACAAATTGCCCCCCCCCCCCCCCAGTGCACACTCCCTTTGTCTAAGCACTCTGCCAGCAAAGGTTCAAACTCATTATCATCACACTGTCGCATTTGAAGGCAGCTGCACTATCCACTACACCACACCATTACTATCAGATTTATAGCAAACATGCCTATTTAAATACAAATTAATGGTGATGGCAAGATAGCCTCCAAGGGTAAAATCCCATCCAAGGCAAAATGCCACTTCCAATAAAGAATGAAAAAATTCGATAGTTATTTTGGCAAACTAGTTAAACTTCAAAATTTGTATTCTGTTTTTTGCGTAAGCATAAAGATAGGCCTACCATATTTAGATACCACTTTCATTAACATCTGCCTTTTATTCAGTGGGAAAAGCTTTCCTTGCAACTATTTTCTCACCAATATTTGCAGCAAAAACATTTTTGATGAACCTATGGAATCTACTCTACTGATTGGAGATAATCCAAGATAACATCTCCCGAATGCTAATAAATTAATCTATTACTAAGGCACTGTTTTCATGGCACAAGCATAGCTTTAATCAATCATCTACAAGATTCAACTTTTTTCTCAAAGACAAAAAATTGACGTTTTATTATGGCTTTTCCAAGCTATAACTGGTCACACATCACTTTCTATTTACAGATTCACATGAGGGCATATACTTTAAAAATCATTAGGCCACTAAACTACTCTACAAAAGCCTATAAAACCTGAAAAAACTCTTTGTTTTTGTTTTTTTAAGTTTTGCACAAATACATTGTCCATAATGTTTGTAACAAAAACCTAATTTTGTATGACATATATCAAGGGTGGCCAAACTTGCTGTATCAATAAGTTTGAGCCAAAAACGATAGAGGCCATCACTGAAAGTGCTGCTATGCAATTCTATGTTCAAATTGATGCATTTTCTATCCAAATAGAGGGTGATGGCCTTTGAAATTTTTTTGACAATACTAAAGCTGCTAGATTTTTCATCAAATGGTAAAGTGAAGACTATTTTTTCCCTGAAATCATTTTCAAAGACAATATCATGCATGTACGGCCATCCACCGACCACACACCTTGACATGCTGCACTGCAGTTTACACATCCTTACACTCAATTACTGTACACAAAAGCAAGATTTGTAGATTTTTGTACATTTATTTATTGCCAGTGGCTATTTCGCCGTCGACGGCAATTTGCCCTTGGAATCTATTTTGCCGTGATCATTCACGTGTGTTTATATAGCCAAATTTGCTATTATTGCACCAGTGACTCTGTGGTGTAGTGGATAGAGCGCTGGTCTTGAGATACCAAGGTATCAGGTTCGAATCTCAGCTGGCCAGGGCTTGAAATGAAAGGCAGTGTACACTGAAGGGGCAGGCCCGGTATGTAAATGTATGGGGCAGTGTACACTGTAAGGGAGTGTGCAGGGTGGGGGATAGAGGCCTGGGGGTGCAAAATTTTTTTTTTTGGTTTTTAAAATTGACCAATCAGAGACGACCAAAAGTCACATGTTTAGTACGTCATTAAGATTGACCAATCACAAACAACTCACGGCAAAATAGTCTCTGAGGGTAAATTGCCGTCGACGGCAAAATAGCCACTGCCTTATTTATTTGTTTGTCCGCAACAAAATAACAAACAATAACTACGATGAGTCAAAAGAGCAGCAGTCAAGGACATAAAGAGCCACGGTTTGGCTACCCCTGGCATATATATTGTCACAAAGCAGATAATTGATCTGCTAATCAAAATTATGCACCCAAGAAAATGCACAAAACTTTCTATGTAAGAAACAGTTAGCAAACTATGCTGTACTGCTAGCAGGCAAAATAAAATCATGCATCTAATATTCTTAATTTAACTTCGTTTGAAACATCTGAATAACCTAATTTGAGCTAACATCAAGCAAGCGGCAGCAAAGACTGACTAACTTACTTAACAATTAGGGGAACTTACGAAATCGCAGACTATTTTAGTCGGCAGAAAGGAGGTTGGTTAAAAAGGCTTTGCGGAAAAAAAGACCTCAATCACAAGAATAAATAGAATAAACCCAACTAAATCAAGGTGAAAAAAAAAAATTCATCGAGAAAGCAAAGAATTGTTGGATTGAAACGACCAATATATACCAAAACATGCGTAAGCAGTCGCTATGACAACAAAACTAGAGTTTTAAATTCATACCGGTACAGCATCAAGTAATGCTCATCTGGATAAAAAAAACTCGTCTGAATTGAATCCACGTGACGGATAGTGCACTCATAATCAACATCACATCACATCTCATATTACAATCAATCGACTACCTGCAAACAGCATTCAAGATTGTGCACAAGCCATCGCTATGACTACAATGAAACACGAAATATCAAGAATTGTATCTTGAAGAAACTCTTATGTAGATACAAACTCCTCCTGATTTGGATCGATGTAACGACCTGTGCACGCATATTCAACGTCAAATACTACAGTCGATGGACTACCGGTAAACACCGTTCATGATCGTGCACAAAGAGTTGCTATGACTACAATTTTTATGTTCACAAAACACTTGTCCACATGCCAACTACTCGGAATTTCCATCCATGTGACGGCTTGCGGACGCAGAATTAGCTTCACATCTCGTAGAACTTGCAATGGAATACCGGAAAACAGCGTTCAAGATTGTGCACAAGCCGACTGATCCGCCAATCGCATGTAGTTTTTCTCTGCGATTTGACTTCATAAAGCGTAGTTGCTTGAGAATGTGACTCAAAGAATTCAAAAGCAACTTCGTACAAAAATTATTGATATTTTGATAAAGAAATCAAGTGATCTCGGGTAGTATTGTTAAGAGTTTAAGTAAATTATAGCTTCAAATTTGGACTCCTACAGCAAGCCGAACAATTGGCCCCTACTGAGATGTAGTAGACGTTTATAGCTTGACTTCCTATAGACTACTTCTAAAGCTTTTCCTTTGTTGTATTGTCTTTCTTTGTTCTTTGCCCTGTGGTTGAATAAGGCCACATGCTTGACTCATGTATATGACACGTGCATCTGCTCATATACATATACATATATACACAGGGGTGGACTGAGAGTGTTATAGGCCCTCGGGCAGAAAATACAATGTGCTCTTCACCCGCTCTTCACAGCTAAATGCGAGATTATAATTACAATATGAGATTGATTAAGATGAGGAACAATCTTTCCCATTTTGACTCTCCACACAAAGTTTCTAGTAGCCCCGATTTGTTCATAGTTGGAAACAACATGAGAAAAAAGGAGTGAGAGAAACGAAAGTGGGTTCAGTCTTCGGAAATGACCACTTGCCAATTTCTAACAAGCTTGATGTGAAAGAAAGTGTACTCAGAAGGCCGGCCAAAAGGAGAGATTTTGGTCGGTATATCCGAGTCCTACACTGGTCTCAATTAATCAGGGATACGTCTATAAAAGATTTCCTCCCCGACACCAAATCAAAAAATGTACGAGTATTAACCTTCAGTCGTTCCCAAATACAGTAGCAAGATTGTACTCATTTCAGCAGAGGATTCTGCAATTTTGTCAATAATTTTGTCTCTGTTTGATTTGATTTTCATTGCAATATCTTTTTTCAAACAACATGTTGTCTTGGCAAATGATTCAGGAACTTCTGTGTACTCTTTTTCTGACTCCAAGCTGTCTGAATCATTTTTATTGTCATTCATATTCTCAGGTTTTTGTAGCTCGATGTAAATGAAATCAGTTCATTCTGTAGTGCCACTTTGTCAATTTCTGGTACAGCATTAGCAAATAAACTTAGCTCCACATTTTGTGGAGATGCTAACATTTCAGAAAATCTGTTTGGATCAAAGCATGAAATCTACATATAAAGTTTTTCATGATTCGAGAATCTAGCTCGCATGCTGGAGAGAACAGCATCAACATATGATGGTTGAGAAGCTCTTAGGGACAGAAATGTTCACCTTTTCCGATTTTAAATTTGCATGGACAAAATTTGATGCTGTTTTTAAAAGGTCACTAAAATCTCTTGCAATTTTTTAAATATTTTCAATGACTTTGTTAATCATGCGCCAAGTTTTCATGATGTTGTGGCGCAACGGCAGGCATTCGACTGTAGTCAAAGTTAAAGTGAGTGCACTCCGTATGGCGACTAGTCACTTCTATCATGATAGCTACTGAACGTAGATGGTGTTCCGTATATATAGCCAAGTGTTGTTGGTGACTTTGTGCTTGTGGTTTGTAGTTGAAGTTGCTACACAATTCCCCTCCTTAAGCACGTGCAACTGGCAGAGACGTGCGAAGGAACGGAGGAAGTTGCTGAGGTCGAAGCATGCCTTTCCGCCAGCGTTAAGAAAGTGGGGCTTGCCGGCTGAAGTAAGTGAAATTTCCACCAAGACTTCAATTGGAAGGCGGTCTTGAAGTTAGGGCTCGGCGACTCGACGATGCCTTGTGCTGCTTGACTGAAGACGTTGCCGTCCAACTACATCGGAAAAGATGTAGCTTCTTTCCGGGGTCACCATTGTAGCGTAACGGCAGGCACCTGACTGTAGTCCAAGTTAAAATGAGTGCACTCCATGCGGCGACTATTCACTTCTATCATGATAGCTGCAGAATGTAGATAGCGATCCATATATAAAACCAAGTGTTGTTGGCGACTTTCTGCTTGTGGTTTGTAGTTAACATTGCTGAGGTTGCTACAGTATCCAGGCCTAATGTCTGCAGATAATCTCACACTGGTGGGTCAATATCAAAAATTTGAATGAATGTCAATGCCATTAAATTGGTTTCAAATTTGCGCAAATTTTCACTCAATTTCTGTGCTCATAGCGAACAGAATTTTTGAAATCAGGTGCTTCACTTACTTGCTGAAGGATGATCAGAAAGTCAGAAAAGAATTCTGATGACTGATCTCTGTAGCTGCCAAACAACTTTCGTAGTACTCTACCTCTACTTGGCCACCTGATTTGACCAACGCGCTTTAGTCTTAGGCGTTTTTTATTTCCTGGTTTTGTCTAAATATTCTCTTCGCAGACCTTTATTCTTTTGTAGGAATCATTGATAAATGTAGATAGTTCAGTAAGCAAACTGTAATATATCTTAGTTTGTATATTTATTTATGGCAACACTGCAATGTAACAGGGTGGCCCAAAAGTAGGTATACAGTTATTAAACTATTTTTTATGCGCTTTGAAATTACCAGCAGTGCACTTTATGTGGCCCAAAAGTAGGTATACAGTAAATGGAGAGAATTATTTGGAAATTCTTCGTGAAGTGGTAGTGCCACAACTCCAAACCAAACCTGATTTCGATGAACTCTTCTTTCAGCAAGATTGAGCACCTCCACATTAGGCGTTAAGAGTAAGAGATTATCTTAACGAAGTCCTTCCACAGCGTTGGTTCGGAAGAAGGGGTAGCAGTGAATGGCTACCACGCTCACTTACCTGACACCAATGGATTTCTTTTTTTGGGGTGTTGTAAGAAACAAGGTGTATAAAAAGAATCCCAAAACAGTAAATGAATTAAAAGATTACATTTATGACGCATTCAGAGAAGTTGATGAAGATCGAAATTAGTGCCGCACTGTGTGTCAGAGTGTTTTGAACAGGTGTAAATGTGGCAATGTTGGCGGAGGACATTTTGAGCACTTAAGAGATTAAACAGTTTCCGTCTAAGATATAACTATCATTCTAGAGGTTTAAAGTGCCTACATGAGAACTACAAACCTACTTTGGACCTAAACCCTACTTTTAATAAGTGTATACCTACTTTTGGGCCACCCGTATAGCATCCGTAGTTTTCCTATTCTTTGTTGTCATTAAAAGGTATGTACATAGCAAGAACTTAGAGTGTATCTATGAGATAAGGCAAAGTACAGGATATATAACATGGCGTCGTCGGAAATCAACCAGAACACACAAAGCTAAAGCTCTGTTGGCTATTAAAACTTGATTGCGAGCCTTGTAGTAAACTGTCATTCTAGATACCGGTTGATCAGTCAATCTATTAGCCTAGACCTAACCTGCAAAAACATGGCTCCTTCTATTGACTGGTCATTGCGTAAGGTATTCGTTAAAGAAGATTTCGACTTAACTATGCACTCAGGTGAAGCTTTCTTATCATGGAGACGGCAGTTTAATAATTTTGTCCGAGAAGCAGGCATCAAAGCAGCAGCAATACCATGGAGTCTCAACTGGCAGCACTTGAAGCATGTGTGACTACCACAACATTTTCAAAAATTCAAGCCATTCAGTCGCAGTTGCCAACCGACCAAAGAAAAAACTTAGATGCTCTGTTGGAAGCAACTGCAACCTTAGCTCAAGCTGCAGACAATGTGTGGCTCCATAGACATGCTTTTGATGCATACAGACAATTGCCTAATCAAACTTTTAAACAATTCTATGCCGAAATTGTAAAATTAGCTTTTCTTTGTCAATTTGACAAAGATTTTTGTGATGCAGACAAGATTCGAGTGGTAGACCAACTCCTTGTTATGAAAATTGTTTTTGGAACAACTGATATCTCGGCTCAGAGAAAGTTAATAGAAGAAACTGATCTAACTTTGGCTTCTGCTATACGAATTACGGAGACCTATGAATCACTACAAAAAACTGCTGACATTTTTACAGAGACCACGGGTCCAACTGTACAGTATGTTAAGCGCACGAAGTCACCGACTCTGGACTCCAAAACTCAGAGTGCTCCTAACCCACCTACCTACCTTAAACCTACTAAGCCTACTGTACGCATTTGTAGACGATGTGGTTACAATCACTCTCCTGATCACAGATGCCCTGCTGAGGGCAAACATTGTAATTTTTGTCATGGTATCGGCCATTTCGAACGCGTATTCTTTAAAAAGCTAAGGCAATCCAAATCTACCACTAACTTAATAACATTAAATACGGTTGAACCTGCCCTGGAATCTGGTGCTGTTGTATCACAGATTGGTAGCAAAACTGAAACTGTGCTGGTGCGTGTATCAATTAATAAGTGTAGGGGAAGTGTGGGTCCTATGGAACAAATTACTTTAAATGGTCATAACTTTTTTATTTTATTTAAAAATTGCTCAAAAATTGGTCCGCTTGTTGTAATTAGGTAGATCTATATTAGGACAAAGTAGTTTTAAAATTGGTTTATTGGATGTCTAGTTACAAGCTTTTATAAAAATTTTTAAATTCGTTCCATAGGTCCCACCCCTATGGGACCAATGAAACACCTTATGGGACCAATAGAACACTTTTTAAAAAATAGCCAAAAGGTTGCTATCTGCCTCACAAACTTCACATACATGACTGCAGCACCCATAAGTTTGGTAAACAGAAATTATTGAAAAAAACGATGCAAAGACAATACGCAAATACACAAAAATCACACAAAGGATAAATTAACGTCAAATTTCAGTACATCACACAACCGCTTAGTTTGAGCAGCTGCACAAGGTGGGGGCAAAACCCTTTCAATATCTTTTCTGGCAATGGAGGCTAGGTCTTCCACTTCTGGAAAGACAAATCCATTTTTAATTTTTTGACCTTTTCAAAAAACTGATTTCAAAGTCCTGATCCTCATCTGGTCCACTAATCAGCTTTCCAATAAACTTTTTACACTTTCCAGCCGCAGTGTGCACATTAGCAATAACAAAATCACCGCACCTGAACATAACAAGATTAACAGGATGCAGAGCTAGGCTGGCATTGCGATCAGACAGACTAGCATCACTTTCTGAATCAACAAACACTTCTTCTTTATCTGTTGAAAATTCACTGCGCACTGCTTGCTGAGGGAAAAGTTTTTTTCTTCACAGGTGTGTGTGTGATGATGGCATCTTTTTCTTATAACGATGCAGGGTGCTGATGGGAATTCTATGAATTTTGGAAGCTTTTCTGAAGCTGATTCCATTTGCAGGATTTGTAAGAACATCATCCAAACCTTTATTTAGATTTTGTTCAGAAAACAAACCCTTATTTGGTTTTCTTGACTTAAATGTAGGCATGACCTGAAACACAAGGGACTTATGGAATACCGTGTTCCAATGGTCCCACACAGTAATGACTTGGGAAAAATAGCTTCTACCCTATACACGCTACAATTTGACAAGAAGCACTTTTGTTCAAATGCCAGCTAAATAAGCAGTCTTTTTAAAGAAACCAAACTAATAAGTTTTGTTAACTACAAGCTATTGAAAAATTCTTACAAAGTTGACCCTAAAAACTACATTTTTTACCCCAAAAACACGAAACAGCTCCACAGCCTTCTAATCCAGCAATTTTCCGCATTTCAGTTTTGGTATCTGAAAATTTTACCTAACTCTGTTTCCAAATACAAAAATTTCTACAAATCCGTTTTCCGTTTGCAAATAAATCCGGTGTTCCAAAGGTCCCACCGTTCCATGGGTACCACACTTACTTGTAAAGTAATGCGTTTTATCGTTGACACAGGTTCTGATTGGTGCGTGATTGGCCCTCAAAATTTACGTAAATTAGGGATGACACCTAGTTGTTTACAAACACCTACCACTGAGATGTGCAACACGGTTACAGCAACCGGGGAACAAATGCTCCCAGATGGCTACATTGATGCCAGGTTCTCTTATGGGTGCAAACAAGCCGATTCAAAATTAGTTGTGTTTAAAAATATCAAAGCCCCTTTGTTGTCTGTGGGCGTGTTGCAGCAACTAAAAATCGTTGTAATTCATTTAACTGAATCTTCTGTGAGCCCGTCAGGACAGGCACACACTTCTTTGAATAGAGCAAGTTTGTCTGAGTCATCGATTCTCCTTCCCTTTGATTCTGATCATGTATTTTTGAATACTGAATTGCATTGTTGTTCTTCTATAACTACTGATGCTGAGCTCCTGCGACAACACCTTCTTGAAGAATTTCATGACGTTTTTGAATCGCAACCACCGATCAAACGTGAGCAGTTTAATATTGTGTTGAAGGAGAATGCTGTTCCGTGTTGCGTCTCCAAAGCCCGACCTATACCAATTGCTTATCAACAAGCTTTGAGAAATGAATTTGACGAACTTCTACGTGAAGGTATCATCACCCCTGTCACCGAAGCAACTGAATGGGTGAACCCTATAGTCGTTGAACCCAAACGTGACCGTAATGGACAATACAATGGTAAGATTAGGTTATGCGTGGACTTTCGACATTTAAACAAATACTGTGTGCGTGAGCGCTACCAAAGCCCAAGTGTGCTTGAAGCATAGGTGTAGCCAAAGGGGCCGTGGCCCCCCTGAATTTTAAGTCAAATTGCAAAGCAGTGTCAAAAAAATAAAATCATAAATTTTTTTGCGCCTCTGCAGGTACATTAGAGTTAATTGTTGACTTTTAGTAAGGGGGTGGGCCTGGCGTGACTTTTTAAGTTTTTGAACTTTCAAATGTTCTCAAACAAGATTGTACGCTTTACACACTAAATATAGCCAAAGTTTTTTTTTCTATGTCGCAGTCGAGTGATGAATTGATAATCCAAGCAGGGATGAGGAAGCGGTTATTTTTCAAACGCTTCCGCTTCCACCAACAAAAAACGACCGTTGACAATTTTTTTAACTTTTGTGGCCGTGTAGCCTGCCTTCTCCTACACTTCATCATTTTGAGAAAACAAAAACCTTCATTTACTGCTATTACTTTACCTACTTCGCTTGAGGTTATTGTTTCGAACTACTCTGTGTTTGTTTTTCTTAGATATCAAAACTCGTGCTGAATGTAGAAAAGTGCTTTTCAATCTTTTTTGTCATCGCGGAGCCCCTAATGTACTTTTGCGTTTGTCACGGAACTCCAACTAACAAAAATTTAGAAATCACGAACTGCTTGCAACAAAATCAAATATTTCGTTACTACAGTTTAAAAAATAATTAAACACTTCAACAAATAGACAGTTATTACAAGTTCCTTTACTACTTACAACTATTTTTACAACAGTTAACTTAATGCCTCTCAGATCTAAACCGTATGATTCGATATTACAGCTCTCGACAATAACCTGTCATCACAACAACAAATTACACCGTATAGCGTTGATTTTCCCTCTCTATCCTCAACTAACTCTGACATTAAGTTAACTTTAACTCTAATCATCATTACGGACCTTCTATCCGTCCTCAAAACACGTATTGACTCTAATCTTTTTGGATAGTGAAGTGCGAAATTTCTGTCGTATATGTAGTATGTAAATGTAAAGCGAGCAAAATTGAACTGCACCAATCAACATCCGTCTCAACGTGGTGGTGCGGTCCTCGACCCGTTTGGGTTGGGTCAAAATGGCTGTTGGCCTTCCCGAGTGTCCCAAATATCCCGGGCACTCCTTTCACACAAACCGTTTTTTTGCCGTGCAGCCCCTTGAACGACCGCAGAAGGGTAGCACGCAGCCTCTTTAAATTGGCCTGTCTTCTCTCTACTCCTGCCTTTCTCTTGCCCGTCTTCTCATTCTTCTCGTTGTCCTGATGAGCGGCAACGTTCATCCTAACCCTTGCCCTGTCTTTCCCTATTTAGTGTGCACTGGAAATGTGACCTGGCGGGGTAGGTCAGTGCAATGCTGCACATGATCTAATTAAGTTCATTTAAAGTGCTCACTACTCTCCTTTTGTAGATTCAGAACTCTTGGCAGCTCTCACTCCTGGAGCTACCCTCCCTGCTTTTTTTAGAGATTCTACACCTACCAGCACTGTGCCTTTCTCCTCGGACTCCTCCATCTGGTATACCTTCACTGCTCAATCTGGCCCCCTTCTGCTAATGCAGCGCTTGCACGCCACCCACATGTTCAAACCTCTTATCCTTTTTCCGCCCACTTTGTATCTTATCCCTCTGCACCCTCACGACCGCCTCATGCTCCTGGCTGTTTCTCTTTACCTCCTGCTTCCTCTTCCCCTCCCTAACTCTCTTAGGGTTTTTCAATGGAATGCTGGGGGTCTTCAAGCCAGGAGCACTAAACTACTACACTTTATTTCGTCTCATCCCGTTGAATTTATTTATATCCAGGAATCTAACCTTAATTCATCTTCCTCTTTTCAGATCCCTGGATTCTCTGCTCTGCGATCCCATGGCACCCACTCTCGATTTGGTATTTTTTCTACTGATGTCGCAGACGCTAGCGGCGGCGTCATCATTTTCGTCAAGCAGGGCTTATCCTTCTCTGAGCTTTCTACCTCCTCTTTTCTTCACTTGACTCCTTCTCTGATTATGTAGAGGTCAGCATCTCTCTAAACAACTTCTCCTCGCTCTCGTTTCTTAATATTTATGCTCCCCCCATTCGTTCTTCTACGAAGGATAGCAGAACCAATTTCTTTTCTCTCTCCATTCTTCCCTCCTACGCGGAAGCGGTGGATTTTTCGCGCTTCCACAGAAAAAGTACCGCTTCCAGCTTCCGCTTCCACATCCCTGAATCCAAGTTGTGGTAATTGCAAGAAATAAGGGTTTCGCTGAGCGCTTTCTTGTTTTATTGCGATGCGGACTACTACAAAGACGTTGCTTCTTTTATCAGAACGTACAACCTACGAGTGGGAGGGGTTTCCTTACAATTCGTTAAATAGTGCGTTATACATCACAATTGAAGTTGAACTATTAAAGCGGTTCTTGATAAAACTACATTAGATCAGTGAAATCGCATTCGCAGTTTTGTACAGAAATTTTTATATTAGCGACGAGCGTAGTTCACGAAAGGCAAAATGCCGTAATAACTAAATGACGTCACATTAAAAGTTGCAAAATTTGGCCCCCCTCTCAATTTTTTTCTGGCTACGCCCTTGGCTTGAGGTAGTTCAAAATATCCAAGCAGATCGTGCAAGTTTATTCTCCACTTTTGATGCTTGGAAAGGCTATCATCAAATTGAACTTGCACAAGAAAGTAAAAATTTGACCACATTTTAAACTCCTTTTGGCCGTTTTCGCTATGAACGCGCACCGTTTGGCATCAACTCCATCAGTGAGCATTACAATCGCCGCATGTCTGAAGAACTGCAAGGATTACCGAACATTACTAAAGTTGTTGACAATAACATTGTGTACTCAGTCAATGACTTGACCACCCACGCTAACTTTGTTAGGAAATTTTTAACTCGATGCCGCGAACGTGGCATTCGATTACAACGTGATAAATTTGTTTTTGCCAAATCAAAAATAACTTTTGCTGGAATTGTCCTCAGTGATCGTGGCTACAAAATTCAAGACAAAGTATTAAACGTTATTAAAGATTTTAAAAAGCCTGAGACTTTGACCGACCTGCAGTCATTTCAAGGAATGGCCAATCAGTTAGCCCCCTTCAACAGAGATTTGGCAACTGCCTTACAGCCTTTGCGACCGCTCTAGAAAAAGACTGCTGACCCCTTTAATATGACCAAAGAACAGACACTGGCTTTTCAAAAAGCCAAAGACATTTTGACAAGCGACAAAGTAATTGCTTATTTTAGACCAGGAGTCCCCATGCAGCTCTTTACAGACGCAAGTTTAAAAAACGGTCTGGGATTTCATCTGAAGCAACAGCAACCTGACCACAGTTGAAAAACAATCCAAACAGGGTCAAGAACATTGACGTCTGCTGAAACCAGATACGCTCCCATTGAGCTAGAACTACAAGCAATAGTATACGCCACAAGAAAATGCCACACCTTTCTGGCAGGCACCACGTTTAAACTGTTTACCGATCACCGTCCTTTGGTTAACATTTGCAACAAACGGAAACTGAGCGATGTAAGTAATTCTAGAATTCTGAGAAGCCTCCTTAAGTTAATGGACTACAATTTCACTGTGGAATATATCCCTGGGTCGCATAATAAAGCAGCGGACTCCTTCTCACGCCACCCGGTTGATAGCCCTGATGAAAGCGACGAAACACACGGTGAAATGCAAACCCTTTTCCTTCGCATGTGCCGCTTATCACAGGCTCAAAAGGCCGATTGCTCCCTTCGACTTGAATGTATCAGAAACGCAACCGAAAATGACTTAGAATACCAATTATTAAAAACCCAAGTTCAGCAAGGTTTCCCTGAGCATAAACATGAGTTACCCGAATTAATTCACCCTTATTGGAATGTTCGTGACGACTTATTAATCAGCGATCATGACTTTGTCCTCAAAGGTACTCGCTTAGTTATTCCTACTAACCTGCGTAAACATGTACTAGATGATTTGCACGCCTCACATAGGGGCATTGAAGGGACAAAAGCGAGAGCCCGTTTGATAGTTTATTGGCCGGGAATTGACAATGACATCACCAATACATCTAAGAGCTGTTCGAAGTGTGAATTTGATCAGCCTAGCAATGTGAAAGAGCCAATGCAGCATCGACCAGTTGCGACACAAGCCTTTCAAATCATATCCGCTGATTTGATCTTAACGGTGAAAAATTCCTGGTTATTGTAGACTGGTATTCTGGGTATTTTGATGTCAAAGGCCCCGTCCCAAATCCTAACGCCGCCTCATTAATCAGTTGTTTACGTGAATGGTTTATAAACACAGTTGTTTGTGACGTACTATGGAGTGATGGTGGTCCTCCATTTGGCTCGACGGAAGTAAACAATTTTCTTGCACGTTGGGGTATCGAGTGGTGCCAGTCTTCGCCTCACTATCCCCAGGGTAATTCTGTTGCGGAGTCTGCCGTGAAGTGGGCCAAAGGCTTGCTACGCAAATGTTGGCGTGGCAGAGGGCAACCATTGCGCACTAATGAGGAGTGGGTGAAAGGAATGATCCAATGGAAGAATACGCCACACAAGTCCACTGGACTATCTCCTGCCATAATGCTATATGGCCACCCTGTTTAAGATGCTATTCCATGTCATAACGAGACTACGAACTACGACGACAAACTACGAATTGACAGGGAAGCAGCCAGAAGAAAGGAAAAGTACTACAACCGAGGTGCTAAACCATTAACACAACTCAAGGTTGGTGACCCTGTCTGTGTACAGAACATTAACACAAAACGGTGGGATAGATATGGCCAAGTGATGGAATGCTATCAAGCACAACGACGTTATCTGATCAAACTCGAATCAGGGCTAATTATCCGTCGAAACAGAATCCACCTTCGCAAACGACTGACTTCATGTGCTACTGAGCACCACAATCGTTCTTTCTCTGGCACTGGTCCTGATGATGAAGAAGATAGACCTCGTCGTACGCGGCAAGCGTTTGGTCAGGGCCATGATGAACAGGCAGATGTCTCCCCTCGACGGTCGAGAAGAATGTCTCGGCGCCCCAGCCGTTTTAATGACTTTGTAATGGAGTGAGTGCACTCTACTGTACATATCTAGCGTTTGTTGAGGTTAATTTATGTTGTCGTATATCTATGGGGGGGATGTGATATATCTTAGTTCAGGGGTTCTTAACCGGGGGTAAATTTCACCTACCGAGGGGGTAAATTTACTGAATCATAAATTAAAGCAAACCATATTTTTAGTATTAAAAAAGTGATGGTGTTCCACTGAATTATGATCAAATATATAGTTTAAGTAAGTTCTCGTCTTTTTATTTTGTCTCTACGCAAGTGTACTAGCATACTGTGCTACATTTTTACTGTTCACAACCTAATTTGAACTTTGACCACAAAGTAGGTTACAACTTTGCTAAGATTGAAACTTCGTTTATTTCGCAATAAATTGCATTGTTTTCACAATGGGTAGACCGTGGTATAGCTCCATTTGTCTCCTACTTCTTCATAGCATATTAAACAGAAGACAAAGCACAGACTGCACTGTAGAGGTCTTTTGCAAATAAATTATTTTGCAATCACTAAATACAGGTTTTAAGTTAAACAATCTGCAGTTATTATGTCCAAGAAGCGAACATATTTAGAATCATATGTTGACTTTGGGTTCGACTTCATTGCGACAGATGATGTTCAAAAACCTCAGTGTATCTTTTGCTCCAAAGTGCTTGGTAATGGTTCCATGAAGCCGTCAATTTTAAAAGCTCATTTTACTTCATGCCATTCTACACATGTACATGTCGACCATAAGTCTTTGCTGGCCAAACGTGCTCGATTTCGTGCTGCAGGAACACTACCTAAATTAGGATTCTGTTCCGCAGACAAAGCAGGATTGGAAGCATTATATCGTGTTGTTTACAGAATAGCAAAAGAAAAGAAGCCAAATACGATTGGTGAACGACTTATCAAACCGTGCGCAATGGAGATAGTTGAACTTGTTTGTGGAGTAGAGCAAAAAAGAAAACTTGAGAAAATTGCTTTGTCAAACGATATAATACGATGTCGAATAAGTGACATGTCACAGGATATTTTAAATCAGGTAGCAGACGAAATTCGAGCTAGTAAAGCAAGAATTAGTCTTCAACTAGATGAGTCAACTGACGTGTCGAACTGTGCATATTTGTTGGTTTACTGTCGATATGAGCATGCTGGCGAGTTGAAAGAGGAATTCTTGATGTGCGAAAGTTTGGAGACGACAAGCAAAGGGGTTGATGTTCTGGAAAAAATGGATAACTTTTTTCAACAAAATAATATATCCTGGAATCATGTGGGTTCTCTTTGCACAGACGGTGGATTCTCTCTCTTGCCCTTCTATGCTCGGTGCCAAGTCAGGCTTTACAACTCTGGTGAAAAAACGCGCACCGCACATTATATCTACTCATTGTGCCCTTCATAGACATGCACTGGCAAGTAAAACCCTTCCAGAATACTTGAAAGCAGTATTGAAGCATGTGATTGAATGCGTGAATTTTATCAGGGCGCGTGCTCTTAATCATCGTCTTTTCAAAGTGCTTTGTGATTAGATGGGATCAGAACACACTGTTCTCCTTTAGTTCGGTGGCTCTCTAGAGGTCTCATTTTGTCTCGAGTTTTCAAACTGTGTGGTGGAATTGAGGCTTTTCTTCGAGAACGGAAATCCCCATTGAGTAAGCATTTTGACGACAACAAATTTATTGGTGCATTGGCTTACTTGGCAGACATTTTTTCAAGTTTGAACCAGCTCAATGTGCAGATGCAAGGAAAAAATGTTACCATTATAGATGTACGTGATAAAATTCAAGGCTTTCAGACCAAATTAGATCTGTGGAGTAGAAGAGTTCAAAAAGGAATTTACGCAAATTTTCCGACATTTGTTGATTGGAAAGTCAATAGAAGTAGCAAGGAGATTTTTGACCTCGAAGTCGAGATATGCCAGCACCTTGCCACCTTAAAAAACAACTTTGACGGTTACTTTGAAGGTACAATTACCAACAGTACTGCTCCTAGGATAACTCATTCCTTCGAAGCCAAGTTAGAAAGTATTGCTGACGATGATCTTTGCAAAGATGAGTTGATTGATCTGCAATGTTCAACGACGCTTCATTCCAAGTTTATGTCGTGCAATGGTGACTTTTCCAAGTTTTGGTGTGGATTAGTCGAAGAGTTTCCTATGCTGACTAAGTGTGCATTTGAAGTTATTATACCTTTCGCAGCGACTTATCTGTGTGAAGCAGGATTCTCTTCACTGTTGACTATTAAAACGAAACTTCGATCTCGCTTAGTTCCCAAAGACGACATGCGAGTAGCTCTTTCAACGACTGCTCCGAGAATCTCAGAAATTGTTCGTGGAAAACAAGCATAAAAGTCTCCCTGATTATCTGTTGAAACTGAGTGCCTTAACTGTTAAAACAAACGAAAATTCTTTAACATTCTTGTGTGCTTTATCATAGCTATCTAGGACATTTGAGCGTGGCTATATTTCTTAATATTTTCACAAGACCCGGTCAAAAACAATCGCGTCTTCGTTTACTAAAAACACTTTTTTTGATATTTGCTGTGGTAAACAAGACAAAAAAGAAGGCTTTACACTTATCACAAGGGGCCACCAAGAGGGTGGGGTAAATTTTACTTTTTTCATTCGGCAAGAGGTAAACGAGACAAAAAAGGTTAAGAACCTCTGTCTTAGTTTGTATATTTATTTATGGCAACACTGCAATGTATAGCATCCGTAGTTTTCTTATTCTTTGTTATCATTAAAAGGTATGTACATAGCAAGAACTTAGAGTGTATCTATGAGATAAGGCAAAGTACAGGATATATAACACAAACCAAACAGACTAACTGCTGCAACGCATACACTGCTTGCATCACTGATCACCAGATTCAGAGCATATGCATAGCACTACGTGTGGATCTGACTTGGATTAGCTGCTTTCATCATTGCCTTGGAAGACCAGAGTAAACACCACTCATATTAGCTGTTCCATCAAATGAATCTCCAACGCACTGTTCCAGCGTCAGGTCTATCTCTGCAAGTGAATTTCGTAGTAGGGTGTGCAAGCATTTTCCACTTGAATTATCCACATTTACCTGGCGAGATAGCCTTTCCTTGACTCTGTTCCGAACAACATATCTAAGGACAATGGCACACTGATTATGGGCAGAAATGTCTTGGGTTGAGTTCATTTGTACTGAAAACGTCCCTGCATTATTCACTTCCTTCACAATTTTGTCTTTGTCAATGTCTGAAATAATATTATTGGTGCCACTCATTCACGAGTGATACGGCTTCACAGAGTACAGACAGACCTTCCATCAAGTGGACCTAGTATAGGTCCCACAAGTGTGGCGGTCTAAGCTATGCTTTATTTAAAGCCTCTAGCTTCTTGTCGGTCACCAACAGAACTGAAGAGACCTGATAGGTCGAAAGAGTGTCACTGTCTGCAGTTTGCCAAGTGCATCGCTAGCCTCTTGCATTACAATATTTAATATCTTAATCACAATTGTTTTGCATAAAAGAGTTACAAATTTGCCACACCCTTTTTTAGATGGGTTTTTTGTTTGCACTGCAAAATGACCTTTTGCAAATGTTTCTGCAGATTGTATTCTAGAAGAAGCTTTACAGCATCTAGAAAATTCCCACGATTGTCATGATTACTTTCATCAAATACAGTTGCCACAGCTTCTCAATGTTTGCTGCCGCAAGGAAAAACTTCAAATCCCATGTAAAATATTACATCAATTACACATTTTAAATCAGAGCAACGTTGAAGCACTTGTTGAGGTATGAAGGATTGCACGTCGGTATCATCAAAAATGTGGGGATCGAGTTTCTGTATTAGTGTTGCTGAATTGTTGTTGAGTTGTGAAGTTCCCACAGCACGTCTGACTTCAAGAACGAATATATTTCAATCATAAATGCAACATTGAAGCACAAATGAAAATAGGATGAATCTTGAATTGAATTGAATTGAATTGAATCGAATTGAATTCGAATTTGAATTGAATCGAATGAATTTGATCAAAATAATGCCTCTTTTATATGCCTAATTACCAAGTCACTCCGCCGTACGTCAGACGGAACTACGCTCGGCAATACGACTTGTCACCCAGTTCTATTACATTATAACAAGAGAGCGGACATTATTCATGATATATAGCTGTGTATATTCTTTTATGGCCAGTTTTTAGGCCAACGAATGATTTTGATATTAAGGTCAACAAATGATTTAAAATAACGATACATAATACCATAACGAGCGCAAGAACAGAACGAGAACGCTTATGAGTCACCCACATGATTTCGGCAAAAAATCAGTGATCCAGAGTTTGTATCTCGTAAGGTCGCCATAGAGGTTCTAAAGAGAACTGTTCCTTTAAAAAATGTGCTTGGTAGATCTTTCACAAGCATTCAGAAAATATGCATCAGTGGAATGCTTATCACAGTAACGCTTTTTGTGTTCAAATAGTCTTGTTTTGATGTGTATCCAGTCAGAACATCCCTGAATCATCTGCATGTTTCGACTCTTCTTGGAAGCATACATCAGACGAAACAAGCAGTGTAAAGTCTTGTTTTTTTATTGTATGTCACCCACTTTCTGTTAGTGTTCACGCCTGAATGCCTTGTCGGTCATATATAACAGCACCGTTGAATGTTATGATACTTACAGGCTGGTTTGGATGAAATTTCCAAAATATCTCCAGTGAAATAAAGGCATTATGACTGCTATCTGGTTTAAGAAAATACGCACTTTTTGCAGGTGTAATCTGCGCACTGGTTGTCATGGAATCAGGCCTTGAAACCTTAGCTGGTGGCCCATCGAACTCACTCTCATCTGGCTGGGAGAGATCAAGGGGTTCAGCAGAATGAGGAGTAATTTTAGATTCAGAAGGTGCTTCTTCGACTGTTGACGCTTTGTCTTGTAAGCCAAAGTTAGCTACATCTTTGACTTGCTCAGAGGATGTAGCTTTCTTAGCAAAAAATGTGTCAATATATTGTGTTGTCTTTCTTTTCTTGGAAATTGTTTCTTTTTCTCTTTTCTTTTTTGAGCACCACTTTTATGCTTGTAGTCAGACATCATTACAATAGGGTTTAGCTACCTGGTAAAGATAATGAGTATAGCCTAATCAAAATTTTAAAATTTATGCCTAGAGCACAAAGCATATGTAACACCAAACTTTTTAAAATGTATGTGTATGTGAATGTGTATAATGCTATCCTTACAATTTTTTTAAATTGTGTGACAAGAACAATATACACAACAAAAATTTTAAGAAATAAAACATTTTATAGCAAGTTAGCAAGTAGCACACCTAGTATTAATTAGTTTTATGTATGTTTACTATAATAGATACAATGTAATATAATAATATTTATTACTGTGGATAGATACTAAAATGTAATAACAGGGTAATAGCACTACATCAATTTAGCTCTTTCTTGGTTGGTTGTTATGGCAACAGCTGGAGAGACAGTCTGAAGTTAATGATAATGCTTATACATGCACATGCATACGTATTCTATTACTAATCTATGTATATAAGCCTATAGAAGCTGTAGCATATAATGTAATATGAGTCACACACACACACACTATAACTTGTAGCTGAATGACCTGAGTCAGACTGCTAGCAACGACATCCTTGATAATTTTATTGCCAGCCAGGCGGGCTCCCTTGCTGTGCCGGGCCCTCGGGCATGGTCCGATTGACCGATACCTCAGTCTACCGCTGTGTGTGTGTGTGTGTATAACTGTATATATATATATATACTTGTGTCAGTATGGCGTAGTTGCTAGCCAACCTGTTTGAGGTACATTATTTGCGTTGAAAGTGGCACCAGTTGAGGGCCGAAACGTTCGCAGTATGTTTTTAACAAGTTGCTTGGCTGTTATTTTTGGATTAAAGTTATTAGTTTTTTCCCAACTATACCGTGTGCCGAAGTATACTAAATTTCTTGCGTAAAATCGCAAGAGCTGAAAGCTCGGTGGAAGAAGCAACTGAGATTGCAACAGATTATATACATCCATCTTTAATGAATAATGCTGATGCAACGTCTGCTTCTGATATGTCTGCTGTTAATACTGTGTCACCGGCAGATCAGACAGATGCAACGGTTACATCTGATAAGTGTATTGCAACTACTGTATCACCTGGAGATCAGACAGATGCAGCAACATTACTGCCAGACTGCTGGAATACAATGCAATACGAGAATTTTCTAAAAAAATATGATGGATTGATTGCTCGTAACAAGAAACTTGGTTGTGATCATTGTGCCAAATGTGACTCTATGAACATAAAAGGAATTCGAGTTTCAACTGAATAGGCAAAGTGCAGAGTCGAAGACTCAGGAAAGACTACAACCATTATGCAAGCGTCTCTCAGGAAAAAATGAAGGAACACTTTTCATCAAAGGCACATAAGCTATGTGTAAAGCAAGAAGAGTATCATGCATGTGATGCAATTACGAAAAGCATTGATAAAATGAATGAGAGATATATTGCCTCGACTTGCAGAGTTTTTAATACAGTCTACAGTTTGGCAAAGAGGTGTAGGCCATTTTCCGATATTAAAGATGAGATTGAACTTCAAATAAGAAATGGAGTGGATATGGGTGTTGGACTTTATTCTCGGAAAACTGCAGTAAAAATAGTTGATCACATTCAAAGGATATCAAGAGTGAAGTATTTACCAAAATCATTACACAAAACCTAAAAATTTGTGTCATCGTAGGTGAAGCATCAGCCATATCTAATAAACCAGTTCTTATAATTTTTTTGAAGATTGAAGATTGTGATGTCCCACCAATAATTTTCTTTGAATTGGTCGAATTGGAAGGACAAGGAGCTGAACAAATTATACGCGTCTCTGTTAAAGAGTTTGCATGATGGAGGGTTTGATAATGAATATTTGACAAACAATTTGATTGCTTTCTGTTCTGATGGAGCAAGTGTAATGCTTGGTCGCAATTCCGGTGTAGGCACTAGACCAGTGGTTCTCAAAGTGAGCCACTTGGCTCCCTAAAGGAGGAATTCTTAATTTGAAGGGAGGAAAATTTGTTAAAGGAGGAATTGGGGAGGAATTTGAGTAAATGTTATAAAATTTTTAAAATTTACCTAATGATGCTATTACTATAACCTTAATTTGTTTGTTACACTTTTTAATACTTTATTATGATGCAATAATTTATTACCAACCAACTTTATTAATACTTTATTACACCTTTAGAATGTAATAGAGAAGATAACATTGTAATGGCACAATCCAGCACACTTGGTAATACCTTGTCCAGAGAATAGGCTACTGTGCAACAGTAACTAAAAGCGTTTGCTTAGAAGAAGAAAAGTATACGACCTTAAGTGTACAGGCCTGCGTGTTGCTTTTGTGTGGCCCTAACTGATAGCAGTGACTGTTGAAATAGTTTAGTTTTTATAAACCGTTGGTAGACTGTAACAGTTTTTTTATGTTTTAGCATTTATTACAGACACTTCTTTTATGTTTTGTATAATTAGTAGCACGAAAGTAATATTCAAACATACGTAAAGTTTAAATTCTGCAAAATGTCAAAAAAGAGAACTTCAGAAAAGATTTTGTCATTTTCTAACAGCAAAAGAAAAAAGACTCGTGGATACTCTGTGAGTTATCTAAAGCTAGGATTCATTCCAGATGACGCTGATGAAACAAAACCATACTGCTTATTGTGCTGTAAATCTCTTTGTAATGATTCGATGAGAAACAAGAAACTGGAAGACCATTTAAAAAATGTCCACTCAGAGCATGCAGAGAAACCTCTCGAATATTTCCAACGTCTTAACGAGCATAGGCAGAAAAATAGGCGAATGACACTAGCATCAATGTTTAAGGCGCAAACTAATTTGAATAAACGTGGGTTGCAAGCTAGCTATGAACTCAGTTTTCTTTTGGCAAAGAAATCTCGACCGCACACAGATGGCGAAGAGTTGCCCAAGCCAGCGTTTGAGATATATCACCGAACAATGCTTGACAGTGGAACAGCAGGCCATCAACTTGCCAGTCTGCCATTAAGTAATGATACTGTTCGACGCCGCATAGACGAAATTTCCACCGATATCCAGTCACAATTGAATGATATTCTTCGTATAACAAAATTTTCATTGGCTCTAGATGAATCGACCGTTCGAAATAGTGAAGCCTTACTTCTGGGTTATGCTAGGTTCAAATACGATTTCAAATTTGTCGAAAAAATGATTTTTTGCCAGTCTTTGGAAACAACCACTACAGCTCAAGATATTTATGATGTAGTCAAACGGTATTTCACTGAAAATGACATTCCAATTTCCAATATTATGTCTGTTGCTGCTGATGGTGCTCCTGCAATGATGGGAAAACATAAAGGGGTACTGAAGCTTCTGAAAAATGACAACCCAAGAATGATGGCGGTACACTGTATTATCCATAGAGAGAATTTGGCAGCTGCATCAATTAGTCGTGAAGTGAACCAACTATTAGAGAAAGTTAGTAGTGTAGTCAACTGGATTAAATCCCGTCCTTTAAATGAAAGGATGTTCAAACAGTTGTGTGAGGAGATGGAGGAAGGCCACATAAGGCTACTTCTGCACACTCGTGTACGATGGCTATCAAAAGGTAACTGTTTGGAACGATTTGTAGTCCTGTATGACGCGATATTGGAATTTGTTGGTGGCAGAGAAGAATTTTAGTTTTTAAATTCAAGCGAATCTAAAGCATTGATTTCATATCTCGCGGATATTTTTGGAAAACTAAATGCTTTGAACAAGGAACTACAGGGTAAACAAAAGACACAAATGGACTGCAAAACCCAAATTTTTGCCTTTATTGATAAACTGAAGTATTTTACTGCCCAAATTTCAAGAAAAAACTTTTCTGGATTCACACATCTTGGCAAATGTGAATCAAGTGAAAACATCGTCCGAATAATATCGGAACATCTTTCAAAGCTGGTTGTTGAGTTGAACTCTAGATTTTCAGATCTGAAACCGATAAAGTTTCCCTCATGGATTGCACAGCCATTTCTCTTTAATTGTGAAAGTGAGGAAGGTTTAGCAATGGACAGCAATCTGGCTGATGAGCTACTACACTTGCAACATGATGATGCAATGAAACCGATTTATGCATCCAAAAACCAGCTGATGTGGTTAGATCCGCAGGTCTGTGCCAAGTATGTTGAATTAGCTCAAGTGGCAGAGCAAACACTTTTGCCATTTCCAACTACCTATTTAGTTGAATGTGCTTTTAGCGCCGTTACAGACATTTTGACAAAGAAAAGAGGAACACTGGATATTTGCAAGCGTGGAGATCTTCGTGCAAAACTGACATGCTTCTCTCCTCGATTTTCTTTGCTAACGTATCAGCATGAGGCTCACGGGTCTTACTAACTATGAATAACAATTTGTTTCTAAATTTGTTTGGTAAAACTTTTTTAATTGTTCTTTTGAAGTCTTTTTAAATTGTTATTTCTAAAATTGTTCGTTTGCAATGTTGTAATTCTAGCCCTGAGATAAATCTCTAAAAGACACAGGAACCATATTCAGATAGTGGGCCTACACACCTTGTCGCAATTTTATATTTATGATTTCTCTTGGGGAGGAATTGACAGTGTTTCCGTTTGTAAGTGAGGAATATGAAAAAAACTTTGAGAACCACTGCACTAGACTTAAAAATGATTATCCTAACATAATTCTTTGGCATTGCTTAAATCATCGTTTGAAACTTATTTTGGACGATTCTGTCAATGATATAAAACAGATGAATCATTTCAAAATATTTATGGATAAAATCTACACAATTTTTCACCAATCAAACAAAAACCAATTTTCAAAATTTCAGAAATGCTTGGGCAACAAATTTTGAAAATAGGTAGAGTTCTAGGACCAAGGTGGGCTGCTTGCAGTCTAAGATCTGCGCTTGCTGTGTGGCGTGCATATCCAGCATTGTACAAATATTTTTCTAGTGAAGCAAAACATTCAGGTATGGCAGCACGTCTTTGGAACAGGTATTTCTTGGAGAATTTGGCACTAATGGTAGATGTACTTCAAGAAATTTCCTTACTATCTAATGCTTTTCAAGCCAGAAATTTAACACTGACAAAAGCTGAGCAGCTAGTAAAAAGGACCATTAAGGTATTTGAAATGCTTAAAGAAAGCAAGGGAACCTATGAAAAAAAATCGATGATATTGCTGCTTCAGAATCTTCTAAGGATATTCATTTTGTTGAAAATTACAAAGTCGTTAGCCTTCCTCGTCAAAAGCTACTTGAAGCAGTAACAGAAAATATGAAAAAGAGGTTGATGAACTGTGACAATTTAATATCAAAAAACAGTGAACAAGGTGATATATTTCACGATCTGATTAATTTTCTTGATCCCAATTCTTGGAATATTAAGGAAGTAGTTGTACCTTGGTTATCTGCAGAAGAAAAGCTGAGGAAATTTAGTAAAGTTTTTCATCATGAAATCAGTATCAATGAATTTCGAGACTATGTGGAAAATGTCTTGCAAAATTGTAGCAACCTTGCAAAGGCTGAGGTTCCTTCAAGTGTGCAGAAAGCTAAAAATATTATCTGTGCTATTGCTGTTAGTTCTGCAGAGGCAGGAAGAGGGTTTTCAAAAATGAATATCATATATTCAGATAAAAGGAGTCGCCTTACTGTTGAGAATGTAGCTAATCTTATGATAATTTATCTGATTGGTCTCCCGTTTAGCTTATGGGATCCCACTCCTTCGGTCAAGAAATGGCTTTTAAGAAACCACTCTGCTGATGACAACGGGATAAAAAAAAGACAGATAAAGAAATTGATGACAATCAGGTCGCCATTTGGAAATATTTGATGTAAAAGTTGCAAAATTTGAGCTTAATTTCAGTAAACTTTTTTTTTCTTTGATAAAGATTTCTTGTGTTTATTTTTTTATAGAATAACAGCATTTTTATAGAATATCAACATTCAAGCATGTGTTTTTAGTAGATCATACACCTTCAGGTTTTTAAGTTTATTATCAACGAGTATATAATATATATAGCAATATAGACAATCCTCAACATCATCAAAAATTTCAATGCTAATTTTGACATAATGATGCTTATTTAACCATTATTTTGAAATGTTAATTAGGAAGTAATTAAAAATAATCAGTTTATTTGCTAAAAAAATATGACTTTTTGTAACAGAACCTGCTGAAAAATATGACTTTTGTGATGGAACCGGCTAACAAAAAATTTAAATCCCACCACTGGGGGTAGGCCACTGTGCCATTGCCCCCTCAAACCATAAAAATGAAAAATTGTAAAGCAAAACCAAGCAGTTTTAGCAAAAGAAAAGCTGGTTTTTTGCGAGTATTCGGGGTTCGCCCTGGATTTTGATTTTTCTTCTAATAAGTTTTTAATTTTCTGGTAAGTCTCGTAAAAGCATCATACTAAAACTTGCTTCCAGAATGCAGGAAAATGCATATTTTTAGATGTAATTTTTTAAAATTTCCCGAGGCATGCCCCGAACTACCCTAGAATGGTCGTGTTTTCGGCACTCCCCATAAAGTTGATTTGTGACGTCACACGATTGTGACGAAACTTTGGCCCCCTCTCGGAAACTTTCTGCGCACGCCACTGGGAATGGCCACTACCAAGCGAAAAGAAATGTTTAATTGGAGTGTTTTGAAACAAAATGCACGAGAAAGAAACAAAGTAGATAGAAAATTTCCTAGAAGTAACTTTAAATTTAAATACATCATGTGCAGCAGTTGATCTGGCCCTTGAAGTTGTACATTCAAATCGTTTAAATGTTTAGTGATATCTACCACGAATCATAGGTCGCCAAACCAGTTTTCATCTTCCAGCTCAGTGAGAGGACACTTCTTCAAATTTGTAAACTCGATGACTTCTGATAGAAGAAAATAAAAGCGCCCAAGTATATTCCCACGACTCGTGCAACCAACAGCACAGAAATATAGAAAATAGTCATAGTCAGCATCAAAGTCTTTGAGAACTTGCTTGAATATTTGTTTGCTTAGATATCTTTTTTTAATAAAGTTAACGCAGTCTGTAACCACCGATACCACATGATTAACTTCACAGATTTTGGCAAAGGCTTTGCTGGTGAACAACTCAATGACAATTTATCGTATTTAATTCCTTTTGCATTCATTTCCTTCTTTAACACTGATACTAACCCTTTATATATCCCCACCATAGCTGGCGCGCTATCAGTAGCAACACCACACAGCTTATCTAATGGCTGGTTAAACTTGCCTAGGGCTGGGAGAAGCTTTTGAAGCAGGTCCTCTCCGCGAGTAGTCCCGTGCATCAATTCGAGAGAAAACAAGTTTTCTTCTATTTGAAAATCTGATGTTATCCTTCGAAAAAATATTGCCATCTGCCGAGTGTTCTTGATGCCCTTTATTTCATCGAGACACAGGGAAAAGTTAATGAAAAAATCAGCTTTTTTCTGAAATTGTCTTTAATATGTTGACCTATTTCTTTTATGCATTCACAAACAATGGGTAGGGACAAACTCTCCTTCTGGTGCAAATGAACTGACTTTGGAGCCAACTTTTCTGCTGCTTTTACAAGTAGTTCCTTTGCCTATGCCCCGTCGTCATACCCTTACCGCCTTGGTGTCTACTGTGGTGTGTAAACTTTCTTATTTGCGTGATGCAGGCGTGACATACATAACTTCTGCGACTTGGTCACCAGAGCATAGGAGCACTTGAATTTGACGGTCAACAAAATTGCGATAAACCAGCACATCAGTTTATGTTAATGCTGCAATGCCAGTACACTTTACGTTAATTCTTTCAAAACAATTGGGCAGTGTAATACCGACTATAAAGCCAAAGTTCAAGAAACGTTACTTATTAAAAAACACAAACCTCGATTAAATTCCAGTTATATGCAAACGGTTATTCTTTGTTACTCAATGTTTTTTGTTTGCTTAGTTACTACATTAATTTAAGGTTTAATGTGTCTTTTTGTGACCATATTTGCGTCAGTACTTTACTCTGTTATCATTTAGCCTACTTTGTCACCATCTAGTTTTGTCAACTTTTGTTGAGTAATACTAGTTCGTTTGTGAGTCAAAAAACATCTTAACTTTAGAATTCGTAGGCAGTTAACTTCTGATATAAGAGACCTGCCAGGACCAGCTATATTCGTCCTTTATACTCGACAGCCCCATATCCAACAGACACGAATTTTGACTTGATATCCCATGAACAATCTCTAAAACGCGTTAAAATGCCACATTCAAAGCTAATATCAACTTTTCTCCGTACAGAAATTAAGAAAACCAATTAAAATACCCAAAACAAGCTGAACAACTTTTTGCCAAATTCTACGAAATTATGTACGTGCAGTTACATGTTATCACTTTGTTTCACATTATAGCGGCGCATAGTCTTTTTTAGATGAAATAGTCTGTTATCTTTGCCTGGACACTTTTATGTATCCTTGTGAACATTAAAAACTTATCCACTTTCCCAGCAGCCGTCATAAACTCGTCGCTTATATCCTTGAAATTGTCGTTTTTCATGATGTACCGTTTCAAACAGTTAATTGCTCGCCGCGCCCGCACCGCAGAAACGTCTGCCACTTCAGTTTCACGCTCGGATTCAGATTCTATTTCCAGATCGTCTTGTTCATTCGTACTCTTGATTTCTGACACGATTTCCTTGTCCGCTAGTTCCGCTACCACTTCAATATCACCCTCGTCTACCCCAACGTAATTACTGAAGTCTGGAAGTTCCATTTGCAGTAGTTGTAGCTAGTCTGTCCCAGATATTTTTGAAGACGACTTCTTCTCGTTCTGTTATCTCAGAAAGCGCATCATCTTCATCTTGACTCAGCATCGCTTCATCACCGACCTGATCAGACTAGTCAAGCTCACTGGTGGGCAGCCACGCAATAAATCCAACTTTCTCCGACAGTTTACGATTGTTTCTCTCTTGACTTGTTTCCAGCTGTCTTTAACTGCCTTCAAGCAGTCCGAAATGTTTCATTTGGATTTACTGCGGGTTTCCCCAATTGAAACCTACGGTCCGCTAAGATTTGGCGGGAAAAGAACTTCGAGTTCTTAATGATTTTATTATCCATGAGCTGTATGTGCGATGTCGTATTCGGAGGTAGAAAAACCAACTCTGTGTTCTCTAACTTCAAATGGGGGTGTGCAGAACAGTTTTCAACAATCGTGCATACTTTGCGGCCTTCCGTTTTATTCGGTGGTCGAACTAACGCATTTTTTCCTCGAAAATAAATTTCGATCGCATCCAAGCTTTGCGGTTGCTTAGACATTTCACTGGTCGCTTTTTTGTTCCCTTGAAAGCAAAAGGCTTCGTACTTTTACCTATGGCGAGTATAGGCAAGTGTGTCCCGTATTGTCCACGCTACTTCCAACCAAATTGGCCACCCAGTAACGTTGTTTGAACCACAGAATCATCGCAGCATCGTCTTCCTCGCAGTTATTACAGCGAAATCTTTTTCATTCTTTTGAGCATCTACCTGCGCCTTCAACAATTTTTGATTTCTGTTCTACGATTTTATTCAACGTCTGTTTACTCAATCCAAATGTTTCGGCGAGTTTGGGTGGCTTCTTTGACGAATTGTCCTCCATGCATTTCAGTATTTCCGCCTTCTTCGTAAGCGAGATAGATTTCTGTTTTTTTCTTCTCTGACACTGACATGGCGAAATCACAAAATCAGTGACCAGAGAATGGAAACAACTTTAAAAAACCACACCGTAGGTCAAAGCGAGGCAAAAAGTAAAGGAAAGGCAAAAGGAGCAAAACGAGGCAAAAAGTGAAGGCGAACCAAAAGGAGAAAATCAAGGCAAAAAGTGAAATTTGAAAGGGTACCAATAAAATCCGGGCATTGCGATTCTCGAGTCCCTTATAACCGACCGAAATTGCTTTGAAATTTATCGTTGGTATCTTGGAAAGATCCCTTACAAGCGAAAGTCTCTTATGTCCGTATCTCTTATAAGCGAATATTTTAGTTGTAATTTACATAGAAAATCATCGGAATCACTAGACACAGTACCTTATAAGCAAAAATCCCTTATATCCGAGTCCCTTACATCCAATATTGACTGTACTGCTTTTCATTTGTAAAGTTTGCAGATAGAATAAAAATAGTTTCTCTGAGAAGCGCAAAATGAATGGCCGAAAACGTTTAGATTTCTAACAAATATGCTTACTACGCTATTAGTGCTTTGCTTCACTATAGTTTTTGTATTTAATAATGTCTGGGAAAACTGATGAGCTGGTAAGAGCAAAAATACCAGATTCTTTTCAAAATGAAAGTAATTTCTTTTTTCTCGACGCTCAATCCACAAGTTTTTGATAACCTATGAAGAAAAAATAAATTTTTAGAAAAAGTCATGAAATTGCTAATTATTCTGACGTTAGGTCGCTGAGTAATTATTATTGTCTAAAGTTGGTCATGATCGATTATTCCGCCTGTCATACGTAAAATGGTTCAGAACAGTGTGTGAAGAAGAAATGAAAATCGTCCGAGAGGAAATCAATAGATGTGAAAAAATCTTGTCTAAATTTCTGAATTCTAACTAAAACTTTAAAAGATTGCTCAAATTACCAAAACATGTGGAACTTTTATTTTTTTTCTAAATCTGAATTTTGTCTAAAACTTTGAAAATGCTTGAGATCTTGAAATAACTTCTAATCGACTTCTTTTATTTTTCACAATATCTTTGATTTTTTTCATTTCTATGAACTGCGGTCTCGCTGAATAAAATTGTTTTAATTAAATTTTTCTCAAATTTTCTTGATATGCCTTTTTCCTAACTTCCATCAAAGATTTACCTGGAAACGAACTCAAAATCTTGTACTTTCATAACAATGCTACCAGGTTCTGCAGCAAGCGTGCTTCATTTTCAAAGATATTAAAAAAGCTAATAGCTACCATCAAATCTTCACTGGAAGCGAACCAAAAATCTTGTTCTTTCACAGCATTTCCAGATTCTGCAGCTGAAGTATTTGATTTCTAAAAGATATTTTAAAAACTGAAACTTTACTATAGACGAGTGGAACTCATGCTAGTATCTCAAGAAGGCTATCATGGTTCCAATAATTTATCACAAGATCTACGTGAATTGCGCAATGGTTACAAATCACAAGACACTGTCTTGATGGTCTAATGGTAAGTGCGTTTGCTTCGAATTTGGCAGCAAGCTTTGACATCTCATATGACATCTTAAACACTGTTTACAGCTTTTCTATTGGTACTCAGCAAAAAAGAGATAATGAAAAGGAAAAAGTGGCAGATTTGCAAGATGTGACCTTAGGAAAAGCTCCAAACGAAAACCCCTCTCCTATTTGTTGCAGAGAGGCGGTGGAGCAGACTAGCCCACTAATGAAGTAATGTACTGGTACTAGAGTTTGCGTAATTGGTAAACAGGGGCAACTTCAAGTGCCGCCCATTTTTATTTTCTATTTTCTACAGGGCTCTTAAAAAAAATCTTTATCCTAAATTTAAAAGACATATAAGTTAACAGATTAGCTTAGTGAAACTTGTTTTCTGCACGTGCGTCGACAAATTTGAGGCATTTTGTTGTTTGTAGCCTTGTTAGAACTAATTTAGAAGGAGCAGCTAATGCAGTGATTTCTAAGTTTTTTCTCGTAGCACCATTTTAAAACTTATGGATGTTTTTGGCACCTCAATCAAATGCAAAATTGCCCATACTTGTGACTCAGGCTATTTTTTAATGCTGAATTTACCCAATTTGAGATGACAAAAATTTTTTTGGTGATCAATTAACACTAGTATTTCTTTTTAAATTACGGAGCGCCTTTGGTGAAATCTAGTGACGGACTAGGGTATACCCACTTTGAAAATCGCTGCGCTGGCAGATGAGCTACCCTGAGAATTTTTAATCGCTTCTTTTGAGTTTTATAACAAGTATGCTCACCTTAGAAGTTACGCCATAGATAGCTTGGTAAAACCATACACAAATTGACATATTTTATATGCGATATACGATATATTTAGTCACCATGTAACAAAACAAATTACTGCTTATTTTCGCTTTTACAATACTTTCTTGTGTCGTAGACAATTTACACCTTTACATAGCAGTTCAGTAATAATTACAGTACACAACATCGTATCAATCTTTAGAACGAAAACTAAAGCCAGCAGCAATCATTTGTGGTGCACTACAAAAAATGCAGAAATACTACAGCTGTCAGTCAACCAGCCAGTTTCTTGTGGGTTTACCTCGACTCTACAGCTTGCAAAAGGCATTGTTAGGGTAGCAATCTGCAACTTGTAGTACACCGCTTGATAGGGCAATACTCAGGTCGTGGGCAGGCAAAACGTCAACAAAGTTTGTGTCTCTGGGAGACACACAGCAAAATTGTTGCTAAACAACAAATTTATTAGGACCAGGTTGAAGGAATGGCAGTGGGTGCTGGAGTTGGGGTGGGTTGACCGTGTGGTAAGCAATTGCACTCGTGAATGATTGGAAGTCTTTTTCTTAGCGGCTCTTTATTATCACAAGTAAAGTTTATCCACTTCCAAGTAACAGAAGTTGGAATTGGTTGGCAGCATGTGCAATTTACCTGAAACAAAAGAACTTCTTAGTAAGCAACAGCTGATAAAACGTTTTAGGCCTTACTGCTTACTGTAGGATCAAAATTCGACTTCCGCAGCTTTCTAGATAATTTTATGATAGAAAAAAGAGAGAAAGAGTTGTTTTATCAACCGGTCAACGAAAAACTAATGTCTGCTACTCACAAAACAACTTGAGATCAAACATGCAGTTTTTCCACAAACAGCGTAGCGGAGCAGAAAATAATGACAAAGTGGTTTTTTCAAAAACAAAACCTACGCAGCTGTCTAGAGGTTTAAACTCATTACTGCTTAATCACTGAACCCAAAAAACAATGGTCCAACATTACGTCACCAGCAGGCATGCAAGCAGGAAAAAGACTAAAAAGCAAAAACTTCAATACTTCACTTGTGATTTTGCATTTTCAGTACTGAAAGTTGACAGTTCCGCCCCATAACTTTTCCTGGCTACGCTTTTGCTTTTTAATCTTAAATTTTCTTAGAATTACATCTCACGTTTGGCTTAGCAAAAGATGCTTTCTACATATCAGCTAGTCAAGTCGATGATTCTCAACAGTGGGATTGTCGCAATCCGGTTGCGCATCCGACTCGAACCCGGTTTCAAAAGAGTGAACCCCATGGTAACTATACTTGCTTCTGTGATGAGAGCACATACAAATGTAGCTGAAAGCGTTCTAAGTTAGATATTTTTTGATCAAGTTTTAGCTTCAAAGTTTTCTCTACTTGTACTGCTACGTCACTTAGCAGCTCAATCACGTCGCTTGTCATTACGAAATAGCTGCGTAGATTTGAATCGAGGAAATCAATGTTGAAACAGGAGTGTTGATATTTTCGGCAGGGGGGGGGCATGAATCATGAATAATTGACAACTACTACCTTATATGCGAGGAAATAAACTGAAGTATTAGTAAATTCCTTTGAATGCGCCTTTTTGGCTATAGCAGCTTAACTTGGAGCCAGCGCAGCTCAAAATCATGCTATTTTTTTGTAGCCACGTACAAACGCACTTGATTTAATGGAAAACTGAAAACTATTGTGCCTACCTCAAACAATGATTCGGAAGCTGCAGGGACGTAATTTGAGTGACACCATCCAGAGCAAAAAGGCAACATTTCGTCACTTGTGCAGTTTTCAATGCGTAGATATTCAGTACCATTGCGCACTGAGCATTTTCCAGGTATTGGAGGAGTTCCTTCAACTAAAATAAATATTTTCATTAACTCTATGAAAATTTTTAAGTTTTATTTAGAAAATTTTTCTTCTTGCTGATGCAGGTGAAGGTGTTGGTACCGTCTCAATGACACCCGTAATAACTGTAATAGCCAGATAAAGTTCAATCACTCCTCGTGATGCCTGTCGGGAGCAATAATGGGTTGACTGACGGAGTCCTGGCATTGGTGGAAGAGGTGCTTTGCGGGTTGGATTGAAAATGGCAAAAATTAACCCATCATTTATTAATAGCATGTAATGGTGGGGTGAAGTGACTTCTTCTACTTCCAACCTGTTAATCTGGAAGTTTTTGGCTTTTGGTGCGAAATCAACCGAAACACAAACTGAAACACATATCTACACTAGGAGTGGATTCAAATGTATGCCAAGCTTGGCCTTCGTTTGTTTAAGAAGTACGGTCGTAAACCAGATGAAGCTGGCACAATTGAGCTTCATCTTGGCTTGAACGAGTCGGTCCATGCTTAAAAAGCGATTTTCAAGTCCGAGCCAAGCCCACGCCAATTGTCCTAGTCACGTGGTTAACGCAAGTTAGTGAGATAAAATACAGTAGTTGGACAGTCTACCTTCAGCTGAGTTGAGAAGATTGGTCGATAACTTTTTGGAACAACTAGGCTTCAAAGCCTACTAATTAATGAAAATAAATGTACAGTATATTGGCTTGTTTTCTTGTGTAAATTTTACTGCATAGCATGGGTCATTATCAGTAGGCGTTGTCATATGTTATTGCCACATAGATACAGCATAAGCGGGTTGTATGCGCCACGATATATAACTGAAACAGTAACAATAAGCTAAAACCTGTTGAAACCTAGAATCTAGGTCTGGGCGAATCGATTTTTATGTTCTTCAAGTCTAAACTGGCAGCAGGCCTAGCCTATGACTGCTCAAAGCAGTTTAGCATAAATGACTATTAAGGCAAGTGAAGTAAAATGAACATTCAACATTTTGTCAGCATAAACCTAGCAGCAGTGGATTGAGCATTATACATGATGCTGTTGACATACTGAGTGCTGATATTTTGTAAAGTTGACTAACTGTGAGTTCAATTGTTAGACAGTTGGAGCAATTTGTAGCAATGGATGTACCAGCATGATCTGTAAAATCTAAACTGTGGCTTTGAGTGGAACTGTTTAAAGCAGCGGTTTGCATTGTAACCAGACTAAAGTTCAATACTCCTATATTTTTCCGGCAGGGCTCCTCATCAGTAATGTCGAGGTTGACAATCTAGCCAATTCTTTTTCCGAAACAAAACTAACGTTTTTTGAAACGCAATCGATTGAAAAAACATTATAGAAGGTTGCGCATAGTCACCACCTGTCTCCCAAGTTTCTCGAGCCTTTAGCAAAGTCTTATTTTGCCCTCTTTTCACCATAGGTCTCCTTGAAATTAAGAAAGTTTTATCGGTAAAATTGAGCAAGTGATTGAACTGAAAGCATATCAAAGTTGTGGAAGGGCACCGAGGTGTTTGATAGATATTTTCAGGATTAAGTTATTAAATATTTGGCTCACTACCCACAAGTTTTTGGTAACTGTAGGCGTAGGATATTTGTATGAACTGTCTGACGGCGCGCATGTTGCCTGGTTCTGGCATAAACGCAGCCAAGCAAAGAGCAAACTAATCCGAAATAAAACACTTACGGTTAGATGATTACAATGGCAGGAACTCCATCAGTAATGTCGAGGTTAAGAATATCGGTTTAGCTGACTTCATCCAATTAATATTTGTGAGAACAGTAATAAAAAGTTAACGTGTTGTTGACATCGCTAAATGTCATTCCAAAATCAAAAGTACCGTGTTTTTAAATGAAATCTATTAAACCTTGAAAAACATTGCAGGGGATTACGTATGACCTCTATATTGCTCCAAAAGTTTCTGCAGTTTCTGGTTACGTCTTACTTCTGTTTGGTATTTAGGGACTGGACTTGCAAACAATTGATACAGCTAACGTTTTGAAATGGTTTTATTTGTTCATTTTATGAAGTGCAAGGAAGCATAATTTCAAAGTTGTGGGGTACGTGAGGTGCCATAGCAATTGATATATGTAATTTCGGGAATAACCTATCAAATATTAGGACCACTATTTACGACTTTTTCTTAGTTGTATAGCTATTTGAACAACGTAAAGCATCTGGCTGCGCACATATTACTTGGTCTTAGCATAAACGCAGCGGGGGTAAGAGCAAACTAACCCGAAGTGATGCACCTAAAGTTAAGTTATTACAATAGCAGCGCCCCCATCACTAATGTTGAGGTTAAAAGCATTAAATCAGCCGGCTGCGTCAGCTTCACCCAATTGGAAGGAAATCGATTCAACATTTAGATGATATGTAGCTCGACACTAATTTTTTTGTTGCAAAAGATAAAACAGGACCATCTTTAACCCCTGTTTCTGTAGGGGTATCCCTAATTGTTTTGCTTGGAGAAGAGTACTTTTTAAAATGCTTACAGTCTTCATTTTTAGATAAATCTTTTAGATCATTTTTGATGGATAATGCAAAAGAGCCATGCTTCCGAGGAAGAATAGTAAAAATTTACTAAAGGACTTAGCTTTTGTAGAAATTGCAATTTTGTAAAGCCCAGAAAGTTTTGAGTGCTTTTAACCGGTAGGCAACTTTTCAAAATTTTTAGGCTTTATTTTTTGATGTATCTTTTCGAAAATTTAGATAGACAATGCCAAAAAGCCATGCTTTCAAGGAAAAATAGTCAAAATGTACCGGTACCAATGATAGGAACATTTTTCAACAAAATGGAAAATGAAGCACGGGCAACCAATTATTAATATGCCATTACAAACTGATCCTCAGCCCTAAGTAATTAGAGTTACACATAGCTGGAAAGAAAATTTCCTCAGATTTCAAACGACACTAATTGTTAGTACCTTATTTAATATTTAAAGGTAACACCAATTGTTAGTACCTTATATATTGAATTTATGTATCAGACTTACCTGTTTTACTTAGCTCACCACATTTTTGTAAGATGGGAAAAAGTTACAGTACTGGAAACAAAGTTCAATTTTGTGGGATAAAAACTGATAGTAAAGGTAGATGTGATATATTATCGGAGTTGCCCGGAAATAATCCTTAATTAAATTGTGAAAATTGTTTGAGAAATGAGGTCACAAATCAGTTTATAAGTAAATTGATTTTTGAAATATGTTGCAATTTTTGAAGAACAACATGTGATGGTTTCTGCAAGTGAAAAGACTGTGTTCATCGCACCACTTCATTATGACATCACAGAGCGAGTTTAAAGCGTGCAGGATAAAGCGAAGCATGTTTAGAAGGCTTAAAATACGTAAATGAAGAATCTGTCGTTATATCACCAATGCAGTTTTAATTGTCATAGAGTCTAGAGTCTTGTAGAGTTACCTTGTTAATATCTCCCAAAAAAGCTTTTAAGCGCATTTCTACGATCGATGTTTTTTGAGAAAATGAAAAAAAACTTTCAATCAATCGTTTATTATGACTTCATCTGATATTCTAAAAAATCAAATTTTTTGTAAGTTGGTAAGGTCGAGGTTGGCTTTCGTTGAGTAAAAACCAATTTTTTTCTGTCAAAAATGCGATTTAAAAAAAAATCTTGGCTTGTGACGTCACAAACCCCCATATGACACTCAGTCCGGGGTGGTAATCGATTGTGCCAAGTTTCATGCTCATATGTTCAGTAGTCTTGAAGGAATTAACACAGAAAGACAAACACACGCGCTCACACACACACACACACACACACACACACACACACACACAGAGAGAGAAACAGAAGTGCGTATTGTAACATAGATTGAAAAGAAAATTGTTTTGTTTGTTTGATTTTTGTTAGATATTTTAAATAACCCATTGTTTTTTTCACACTTGAGAAATACACACAATAATTAATCTACATAAAAATGCATCCGGTGTTATAAATTCAACCTTCAGTGGAGAAAGCAAACTGCAGTTGTCATGGCGTGTTATTTAGATCCCCGTAAAATGATCCCATTGCTGCCTTTTCTTTTATTATGACAATTTGGATATAGGTTGGTGCTAGATTATACACCTACGGTCATAAGAAAACCTTTTGCCGGTAATGCTAGAGCATGGTTGTGTTAAAACCAACTTCAGGGCTACCAGTGGAGTTAACACAGGGCATTTCAACCACAGAGGAGAAAATGCCATATACTCGTAAAGTACCTTTTTTAAATGCACAAAAACTGGTGAGTTTCAAACTTACATTCATTGTGACCAATAAACGGCGTAAAACCCACTTGACCACATTGCCAGTTACCCGTAAACATATTCGACATGCTGTTAACATTGTTTTCATTTTTAGTTTAGCAATAGAAATTGACTATTTACTCTGCTGATGTCATCAAGCTCAATCATTTGACGATTGGCGCCATTCAATTGTCTGTAGTAACAATTTTCGAGCTGAGGCAAGACAAACCAATCGCGGTGTAGACAGTTTTGGCGTGGAAGTCAAGCCAAGCTAAGTCCAAGCCAATAAAAAACCCAAGCTTAAGAGATGATGACAACTTTAATTAATAAGTTTGAGATCAGGAAAGCTTCTGAGAAGGATCGTTCCCAGCAAACAATGGAGGCAAAAAAAAGCGGAATTGTCGATTGAGAAACTAAACTCCCACAAAATTCCGAAAACTCGACTCAGAATTCGAGCACATCCAAGAATGGTTCTCCCAACCCCAAATGAAAACCTGGAAGAAAACAAGAAAAAACTGAAAAAGAAAAAGGAAAAACATGACAAAGGAATAGATGATTTACTTCGACATCCCGAAACATGCAGATTCTAGTGGTCTCGCCTTTAAATCCCCAAAAGTTTGGGACAGTCTTTAAGCACTCAATCAACTCAAACCTCGGGCAGAAATGCAGTCGGAATAATGAGGATTGTCAAGTACAGGAGGAACAATTATGTCCGGACTATGATGGCGGAAATCGCACTCAAGTCAGTTATGCTAGAGTAGTCAAATTTAACAGCAAGAAACTGACTGTTAAACGAAAAGAGTCTGAATGGGATGGAGGAATGTATGGAACGGAGCTCGGTGAAGTCCAAAACGCCATCATGCTGGTAATTATCTTTTCAGCTCCAAGTTTTCCAGTTCGCATGGAAAGAACTTTTATTTATGAAAAAGAGGTTCTACTGATTTGAAAGGACGAGAAAACCTTGGTGTGGGCAAAGTAAGTTGCAGACGCTATTGAGCCACCTGTGGATAACCATTCACGGTTTGAAGCAAGAGCCCCAAAAGACTTGCCACAAGCAAAGATCAATCCGAATTTCAGAGAAAGAGGGCTTTACTACACTTTAGATTTCAACCATGGCGGGACCGCTGTAATTCTGTAATCCATCGAAAGAATGGTAACAACGGTCAGTTACGTATTCTGGTCGTCAGAAAACCGTTTCTATCCGACATCAAAAAACTGGATTATGCATTCAATGGAGGTGACAGAAGGGTCAGATTTCAATTTTAAAGAGAAAGATTTGGGGTTTAGAAACATCAGGGTTGTTGAAGGTTGATGAGGTCAATTTAAATCAACTAAATAGTGCAGTTAAGTAGATTCTACAAAAGGAAAAAGCATGATTTTATAAACCCTAAGGTCTTGAGCAACCCAACTGTGTTTGGTGCTTATTAAGACAGTTGCATTTCCATATAAAATGGCAACCTTTTACTCCAACCATTCTTGATCAACACGTAGTTGGGGACTCCACAATGTTATTACATGTCTTCGTTTTTTTGACCAAGCCGTGGTCTACGTATAAATACTAAATGTTAGCTTTTTAATAAAGCAGGGTGGTTCTAATCAGTGGCATCTTTTTTTGGAAAGGGGCAGAGCTTTAAGTAAACTCAATAACATAAGTGAACACTATCTTATTTTGGGAGGAAAGGGAGGGCAAAGTATTAAGAGAGATAAACTTTTTAAAAGTGAGAATCTTGCCAATTTTGATTGAATCTTGCCAAACGCGGTTAAAACCTCTATTTAGTGGTGAAATAATAGCCTCTTTGTAAATGACATCTTACATCAAAAGGTATGGGTTGTTTTAAGAAAATCACTAAATTTGTCATTTTACTCCGTGCTTAATATTACCTTCACTTAGTGTTCGCTTTTGTGAGAAATAATTAATTGCACGTGTCCCAACCTTTGATACGTTTTTAATTCAGCGGGACAGCTACACTTTGGCATAAAAATATTCTTGGGTATTGTTTGTTCAATTTTTGTGTTTTTACTGACTCACCTGGATTGCTACTTGGATCAATACCAATGACTGCGCCATCTTTATATTGTGCTGTAGGTAGGATAACTCAATACTTTTACGACAAGCAATTCCCTCGGAAAAGTGCCGCACAAAAAGCAACTGGAAGATTGGACTAGAGACATCATTTATGCTGACCAGTGCTCTTCAACCGGGTCTACGGTATACCCAAGTGTATACCAAGCTGTAAGTAGGATATACAATTAACAAAAGGTATACAGAGGGTGTACTGCCAAGATCAAACTTTATTATTACTTTCGTCCTAATCTGATATTATGTATAGTGTGGAGTCGTATAATTCTGTCCATTTCTCTGCTTTATGTAAACATTAGCCATCAGTCAGTAGCATTAAGAACATTATCTATTCTGTCAACCAGTTGGAGTAAGAGCAACTGCTGAAACAATTTTTCAGAAATTGAACGAGAACTTCGAAAAAGAAAGACTAGATTGGTCAAAGTGTAAATCTGTGACAACAGATAGTGCCGCAGCTATGCAAGGCTCACATAAAGGTGTGGTTAAGAGAATAGAATAACTGTCTCCAGGATGTGTACGAATTCATTGTATTCTCCACAGTGAGGCATTAGTTACGAAGAAACTTAAATTGCATGCAGTTGCGGTAGGTGGTCAAGAAAATAAATTAAACGATGTTCTACGGCAAGTTGTCGCTATTGTAAATTCATTTTGGAAAAGTGCAAAACAAAGACTATTTTCGAAACTTCGTAATGAAATGGGCTCCACTTCAAAAAAACTTATTCTACATTCAGAGGTGAGGTGGCTATCCCGAGGAAAAGTGCTCTCTCGTGTGTTTGAACTTCGAGAACAACTAGAAGCCTATTGCACTGAACAGGGAACCAAAAAGCTGTCAAGTTCCGTGACATACTATGGCTAGCAAAATTAGCCTACTTGGCATCGATTTTTGATCGTTTAAATGAAGTGAACCTCAGTCTTCAAGGAAAGGGAGCGGCATATTTCGAGCAATTAGCAAGATCAACGCGCTGAATCTAAAAATTCCACTCTGGAAAAACAACGTCTTATCAAACAACTTCAATGACTTTCCCTTATTGAGTCAGTATATGAGAGAATGTGGAAGGGAGTTTGAAGACGTTTCTTTGGAAAATAGCATATCTACACTCATTGTTGCTCATTTGAACTTACTTTGTGAAAATTTGGCTACATACTTTTCTGAAGATAATGACAAACGCTTGGAAGAAAACTCGTGGATTATGCAGCCATTTATTGATGAACCAACTGAGGATGAGGAATTGTTGGAACTTCGAGCAGATTTAAATCAAAAAGCTTCATTCGGAGAAATGGATTACTCCATGTTTTGGGTTTATCTTCTAAAATTCTCCAAAAATGAAAAGCTAGCACAAAAGGCCATTGCAATCTTAATACAGATCCTACAACCTACTTGTGTGAAGAAAGTTTCTCCACTCTCGTAGAAATCAAATAAAAAAACAGAAACTTAAGACATGATATTGATCAATACATGATATGCGAGGAGCGATAGAGAAAGAGATAAAGCCACGTTATCTCCAAATCGCTAAAACGATGCAACAACAAAGTAGCCACTGATGGCTAACTACAGTAAAACTAAAACAGCTTTGATTTTACATTTTTACACTTTAGCATAATTTTGTTTGTGCCTAAAAGACTGATTTATTTATTATAATTCGACTAATCACCCAGTTTATAGTTTGTTTTCTTAAGCTTTTGTGCACAATTATATATTGCTATCTGTGAGGTGTACAAAGGTTTTGAAAAACTGTTAAAGGTGTACCACAAAAAAAAAGGTTGAACAGCACTGATGCTGACGATTTGTTTGTTTCTTTACAGTTCATTACATTCACGAGGTAGGTTTCACCAAGTCATGAAATATGCATTGCACCAAATAATTGATTGCTGTAATCTTAAAATAAAAACCACGACGGCGCCCATTCTCAATCCTGTTTTTGCTCTCCCACACTCATTTGAAGGAAAGGATAGCGTTTGTGGAATGATAGAGAGTTTCTAAGACCTATCTGAATTTGAAGTTCTAGTACTGCGATCGAGGTTAGGGGCATAGAGGCGATTTTCCATCACTACCCATTTTTCGCTTACGATCTTAAATATATAATTTGGTTGAAGCCGGCTAAACCGATATTGCTAACCCGACATACCTGACCGGCAGCGCTGCCGAGAGAGGCCGGCGGACCCGTTTAGTGCACTTCTTGATTAGGAAAAATTTTGGAACAGATAACAGTTTTCGACTCTATGTCAGGTGATGCCTTAAATTTTAAGGGTCACACTTAGTGAAATCGTCCTCGGTGTCACAAGCTCTAGCGACGCGCTGTAGAGACCGAACATTGTTACGCATTGTTCATGTTTTTGAGCGTCTGACTCGCTTGCTTGCTCTCTTCATTCCACTTTCCGTTATCGTTACTGTGCTGCACGGATGTAAAAAAATTCGTTCAACAAACAAGCATCTGTTAAACGGCCGTGGTGGTTAAGGAATAAGCGATGTTGTTACTCTTTTTTTTCCTTAGGATGGAGATTCGCCACAACAGGTGTTATATATTATATGTTTAACGCTTCTAAGAATTGAACCCAAGACTTGAACTCAGACCCACTCCAATTCAATTGTGTAATTTTGGTGTGCCAGATCGTTTATGTAAATTGCTTAGAGGTGTTTTGTGTAATTAAGTGCTTGCATGTTGCGTAACTTAAACTGTCTTTTGTAAAGTAATGGAGTTGAAGTGGTAGAAGCATTCTGTTCAAAAGTCTGTCAAATAAGTCAAAGATTATTAACAATTTACTTTATTTCATTTCGATTTAGATGTGCTGTGTTTTAGTTTACTAGAGCCTTACTTAAATAAAGGTTATATATATAGTGTTAGTCATAAATGTGCATGACAACAGGCAATCCAGGTAACAACCTAAACCTAATCAAGATTAGGCAAGGTAAAAGCGGCAGTTCATTTTGAACTAGTCTACATGCCAACACGATGACGTAGTGGTTAGAGCGTCCGCTTTGCAGTCGATAGACCTTGGGTTTATTCCCCTTCCCGAGTCACACCAAATGACTTTAAAAATGGGATTCACAGCTTCCCTGCTTGGCGCTCGGCATTTAAGGTGTGTGGTTGAGAACAAGCCGCAAAGGTTGCTTGTTGTGTTCTTGGGCAAATCACTCAACAGGACGCCCCCACCTTTATGTGGAAGACAGGTGACCAAGTCATCTCAAAAATGGCAACTCTTAAGCGAATGCGGACATCCCGTCCAAAAGACAGCGATATAATTCGCTTTCTTGTGAATGGAGGATAAACATGTACAACAAAAAAAAGTCATGAATGCAAATTGAAGTCTGGTAGCCATACAACCAACAAGGTCGACTGTTATTGGTGGGTGGCTCAAAGTCACCTCTTACCACATGCTGGATGAGCATATCCGGTAAAGAGCGGGTACGAGGTGGATAATCGATGCACCAATCATCAGCGATCTTCCTTTCTTTCAACCCTTTCCCCTAGAACCGGCCACACCTGTTATGCTAATCATAGGATTACTTCTTTATCGTGCGGATGAGAATTTAGTGGAGCATTACACTGCTTTAGTTAACAAACAAACTTATTCTCTTTCAGGTAAACGACGGAATCAAATGTCTAAAACAAAAATTTGGCCAAGTATGGAAGAGTTTACATACAGGAAACGCTATTAAACTACTTTGCAAAAACGTCCTTAATTCAACATGCCAACTCCACCGGCAAATAATCAAGCATTTTACATGCAGTTTTATATTTTATTTTTATCTTCTGACTTATTTTAGACCCTAAGGTCACAATGATCATATTGTCGGTTAGGCTACAACATTGTCGCGTTTATACCTGTTTCGGAGTTACCAGTACTTCTGGCACAGATTATTTCCACCACAAGCAGTGCCACCAAGCTGGAAAAATTGCGGTAAATTGAAGTGACAATGGTGCTAACATGTTTCTACTAACTCGGCTGCAGCGTCACCTTTGACCTCGCTTGAGGCGCATGAACCGGAACGAGTGCAAAAAGCTCTATACAGAAGAAATAAAAACCAATCACAAGTAACGGGGACTAAACCCATCTGCTCTTTATAATGCTACTTTGCCACAAAACATCCATTACTTTGCAAGATAAACTATAGTTTTGGTTTTGGATAGCCCCCTAATTAAAGCCTGGAATACGCTCTTAATTACTTTGGTTTTTGAATAGATCTTCATAAGACAGTTACGTTGATTTCATCCATACCTGGTTTCGGTTCTTGATTAACACTACAATTATTAATCTATTCAAAGAGATAAGAGCGAAATCTTGTTTGCTTACCACAGGATGTCGGACAACATTTATCGTCGTCGGAATAGCTTGGAATTTCATTAACTTTGCACTTTACGGAACATGAATCTCGTTTGTCCGTGCATTTAACGGTTACATTCTGGGGATCGCAATGGCAAGTCATGCACTGAGATTCACTCCATATTTCATTGGCGGAATAGTATTTGTCGTTGTAATTACAGACATTAAGTTCTATAAAAAAGAAAAGTGCATAAGGCTGTGTTTAAAAAGGAACTTTTCTGTCTCCCGAAAATATGCGGTTAAGCTTATTGAACACCTAAATTCGGATCTTGACATAGTTTTATATAAACCAAGAACTATAAAAACCTTTTTTTCCATTGGATACAGTTATGATTTTATCAGTCTAACATGATCTTTCTTTATAACTTATGTGCTTTGCAACTTGATGCATTGGTGGATCCAAAATTGGCATAGCTTGGAGCTGCGGACAACGGGGCTTGATTAAGATATTTAGCTATTAGCTATTTTCAACTAAGATGGCATCGAAACATCGATCTCCGAAAAAAAGACCAACCAAAATGAAAGAGAAGATGCCAACAAAAATATTGGAACCTTCGTAATTTTTTTGGCTACTGCTATAGACTATGAAAGTGAAACCGTACAATCGTCATACAATTGGCCAAAGGCATTGGCAAAATTTCCAACAATTTTCTTTTAGAAACATGCTCAAAATGAAGTCCATGTCAGAAAAATGCTCAAAATATGGTGGGGGAGAGATGTTTAAAAAATTATCAGCAAGATGGCATATCAAACTTTTAATTAAGATTCACCGTTTTGGCACTGCTTCCTGGAACCACCAGTGATCCGATAAACCCTATTGTTATTAACTCCGAATCAAATCTAGAATATGGTTTAACTTTTGCTAAATTTCTACGTTGATGGAAATTTAGGCTTTATGACATATCTAAGCTATTATGACAAGGATTTTAGTGCATCAGATTAATTAACTAAACTGGTTATAGAAACCTAAGCTACAAGCAATTACACCAGTGGTTTCCAAGCTGTTGGTCGCGACGCCCTGGTGAGTCGTTTCGATTATTCAAGGGCGTCGCACGGTAATTTGTTGCTGTGACAATTATTCTCACTTTTTTCGGTCAAAAGAATTTTGAAGGTAGATTCTCTATTTTCTTCTAACACGCATAATCAATTGCATTTTGATTGCGTAGAATAAATGTTGACCAACAGAGTCAATTTAAAAATGGATAAAAACAAAAAGATGAGTTACAACCTCAGAACAGCGTATATTTGTGATTGAAGAAGGCGAAGCTGAAAAAAAATCTCGCAATTGTAACAGGTAATTTAAATTTTTAGTCACATTTACCTTGCAGAACGGCAAACTAAAACCTCAGAACGTTGTCAGGTGCGTCGTAAGTCAAGCAAGTTTCTCAAATACGTCGCATCGAAAAAAATTTGAGTAACATTAAATTACATAATCAGCCTGTCTAGCGATATGCCTTGTGTATTTAGAAGTGATCACAATTAATCTGTATCACATACTTACGTATTAATAGAATAAGCAATTGCATCTACTTTTGGGTCTTACAACTCACAGCATGTTAAAAACAATGCTGGGAGAGGGATTCGAACCCACATCTCTACCAACCTTCAAACAATGGTCACGGCTTATAGATGTAAAGCATGACTTCATCAGAGTCAGCGCCTTGTCCAGTGGTGCCACTGTTTGTGGTTTTCCACTAGATTTAGTTTATTTTTGAAATTTTAGTTGTTTTTATAATCTCAGAAATTGTCAATCAGCTAAGCAGAGTTAGCTGACCAAAAAAAAGATCTGCACGCATTAAGTTCGGGAATATTGGCGAAATCACCGCTTTGAAAATACTGATCTTCAAAAAATATATAGTCTTCACAACCATTTTGCATGAACACCACCACCAAGCATTGCTTTTAATTGAGCGTGAAAACAACATGGATTACAAATCAACTGGCCCGCAAAATTTTCAAAAATTCAGAAATTCCCCAGCCTACAAAAAAGGTTGCACGCCACTGTTCTAAAAGATTATGACATTTTTACAATAAAAAAATCTTGTGGTTTTTAAGATGTGATCAGTGGCAATACTGGCCTTAACCGATTCGGCTCGTTTTACTTCCTGTATTGTTTTTAACATGCTAATAGTTATAAGACCTAGAGGTAGAGCCTACTATTTATTTTCTTGAGACATTAATACGTGGTTCGGATTAATTGTAATCACTTCTAGATATACAAGTCATGTCACTAGACAGGCTAATTCAGCAATACTTGCAGCTTTGGCTACTATAAGCTGTACAGTTAAATTTCTACAAACAGTATAATTACTCTACCTTGCCTGCTTTCGCGCAAATCTTGTTCTTCTTCGCATTCGCAGCATGATTTTGAATCATGTCCGGTTTTAATCAGCACTTGAGATTTCTCACAATCATTTTGCGTCTTGTTGCAAACACGCTTACAAGATGAAACAGAGTCGAAACAACCGCAAATTTCACATTCACCTTGGGTCCAATTAAAGCCGTTTTCCTTCTGTGAACACAAAAATCAGTTAGCTACAAGTCTACATCTACCAGTAAAAGAAAATAATTAAGGTTTAAGAAGAGACTTGGAGACTAGGGTAGGCCTACAGTAAATCGATTTTTAAAATAGAGTTTTTGTTTGCTACAAGCTCACGGTCTGATTAAGCCAAGTCAAGAGTTATTTGCATCTAAATCGCAAAATCGTGCAAATTGTAAATGAGCGCTACTCTTTCTGGTTTGCAAATAGTTTTCCCAAAAAAAGATCCTCACCCCGATCTTAAAGATGGCAGGGTCTGTTGTTGCCAACCGGACATGGGTGAACGTATATTCCGTGCCACCCTCCATAAACGTTCTTCACAAAAACTTCAAGAGCAGTCTTTCAAGGAGGTACAGACCCATTTGATTGGTTAACTTGCAAAATTATTTTGAAATCAAAAAAAAATTTGCCGATAGGTGTCAATCAAAATTGAACAAATACCATGGACTCCCTTGCAGCTCGCCCTTTTCGCAGCAAAGCTCCTGCTGGATTCCTTTTTATAGACCCTGGTTCAACTATGATGTAATGGAAAAGGACTGCAAACAGAAAACCAGACAAAAACACTGCCCAAGAAATAATCAATTGATTACATTGTTTGATGCAATGTAAAGCAAAAAACAAAAAATACCACTGCAGTCGCCAAAGAACAAACGTCAAAGAAGACGTAATAACAAAAACATGATGCAGCTATTCAATCGCTTTACTCATCCAAAAGTTTGGGCCATAGAGATAAATTGTTTAATCTATTTTTAAATATACAGGATGCGGCGTAAGTAACGCCCTTTTAATTTTATATGTTATAATGTATTATTCTTTATTATTTTGTTTGATTAATTTGCTAAATCTTCATTTTTTCAGATATTTTATGCAACCATGAGTATAACAAAAGGAACAGAGAGTAAAATATTTTATTTAATTACTTTACTAAAACTTCATTTTTTTGGATAATTTATACAATCATGAGATTAACAAAGATGCAAAGAGTAAAAGCAATTGAATTGTACTATCACGACAAAAAAAACTGTGCTTGATTTCATTTGTATTGAACATTATTAAAAAGAAAAAGTATTATATCAATTGTATATTAATCTATTAACCTGTGGCAATATATTCATCTTTGAAAAGATAATCGATAGTCAAAAGGCTTTAATTTTGTACCACTTAAACAAAGGGCGTTACTTATGCCGCACCCAGCACATTGAAAATTCATGCTAAAATGGAAATATTTTATTTCAAATATTCACTGAAAACATACATCTCCATCATCAAACGAACTTCAAACCAAGGCAAACTAAAGCCCAAAGAAACCATTCCATCAATTCACATAAAAAATTACAAAAACAAAACTTACCGCGTTGCAAATATCAATTGGAAAATTTGTCGTCAAAAAAGTTGAAGATGGACTCAACGCTGTGGCAACCGATCCGGTTGGACCAGATGTTGAAAAATGGCTTGAGAGATAACCAAACGTAGAAGTACTCGCATGAGAAGCAAAACTGCTTGTCATTACTGGAAAAAAAGCTGTCGACGATGGTGGACTTTCGCTCGAGCTACCTGTGGTGGCGACGGTCGTTGTAGGACCGGTAGTAGGATGCACGGTTGATGATGTTGTACCTGTGGTCGGGCCAACTGTACTGGCGACAGTCGTTGTTGGACCGGTAGTAGGATGCGCGGTTGATGATGTTGTACCTGTGGTCGGGGCAATTGTAGTGGTGACCGTCGTTGTAGGACCGGTAGTAGGATGCGCGGTTGATGATGTTGTACCTGTGGTCGGGCCAACTGTACTGGCGACGGTAGTTGTAGGACCGGTAGTAGGATGCACGGTTGATGATGTTGTACCTGTGGTCGGGCCAACTGTAGTGGCGACGGTCGTTGTAGGACCGGTAGTAGGATGCGCGGTTGATGATGTTGTACCTGTAGTCGGACCAACTGTACTGGCGACGGTCGTTGTAGGACCGGTGGTAGGATGCACGGTTGATGATGTTGTACCTGTGGTCGGGCCAACTGTAGTGGTGACCGTTGTTGTAGGACCAGTAGTAGGATGCACGGTTGATGATGTTGTACCTGTGGTCGGGCCAACTGTACTGGCGACCGTCGTTGTAGGTCCAGTAGTAGGATGCACGGTTGATGATGTTGTACCTGTGGTCGGGCCAACTGTACTGGCGACTGTCGTTGTAGGACCGGTAGTAGGATACGCGGTTGATGATGTTGTACCTGTGGTCGGGCCAACTGTACTGGCGACGGTCGTTGTAGGACCGGTAGTAGGATACGCGGTTGATGATGTTGTACCTGTGGTCGGGCCAACTGTACTGGCGACGGTCGTTGTAGGACCGGTAGTAGGATGCACGGTTGATGATGTTGTACCTGTGGTCGGGCCAACTGTAGTGGCGACGGTCGTTGTAGGACCGGTAGTAGGATGCACGGTTGATGATGTTGTACCTGTGGTCGGGCCAACTGTAGTGGCGACGGTCGTTGTAGGACCGGTAGTAGGATGCACGGTTGATGATGTTGTACCTGTGGTCGGGCCAACTGTACTGGCAACGGTCGTTGTAGATCCAGTAGTAGAAAGCACGGTTGATGATGTTGTACCTGTGGTCGGACCAACTGTAGTGACAACCGTCGTTGTAGGACCGGTAGTAGGATGCACGGTTGATGATGTTGTACCTGTGGTCGGGCCAACTGTACTGGCGACGGTCGTTGTAGATCCAGTAGTAGGATGCACGGTTGATGATGTTGTACCTGTGGTCGGGCCAACTGTACTGGCGACGGTCGTTGTAGGACTGGTAGTAGGATGCACGGTTGATGATGTTGTACCTGTGGTCGGGCCAACTGTAGTGGCGACGGTCGTTGTAGATCCAGTAGTAGAAAGCACGGTTGATGATGTTGTACCTGTGGTCGGGCCAAATGCAGTGGGGACGGTCGTTGTAGGACCGGTAGTAGGATGCGCGGTTGATGATGTCGTACCTGTGGTCGGGCCAACTGTACTGGCGACCGTCGTTGTAGGTCCAGTAGTAGAATACGCGGTTGATGATGTTGTACCTGTGGTCGGGCCAACTGTAGTGTGGACAGTCGTTGTGGGACCGGTAGTAGGATGCACGGTTGATGATGTTGTACCTGTGGTCGGACCAACTGTAGTGGCGACGGTCGTTGTAGGACCGATACTAGGATGCACGGTTGATGATGTTGTACCTGTGGTCGGGCCAACTGTACTGGCGACGGTCGTTGTAGGACCGGTAGTAGGATGCACGGTTGATGATGTTGTACCTGTGGTCGGGCCAACTGTACTGGCGACCGTCGTTGTAGGACCGGTAGTAGGATGCACGGTTGATGATGTTGTACCTGTGGTCGGGCCAACTGTACTGGTGACGGTCGTTGTAGGACCGGTAGTAGGATGCACGGTTGATGATGTCGTACCTGTGGTCGGGCCAACTGTATTGGCAACGGTCGTTGTAGATCCAGTAGTAGGATGCACGGTTGATGATGTTGTACCTGTGGTCGGGCCAACTGTACTGGCGACGGTCGTTGTAGGAGCAGTAGTAGGATGCACGGTTGATGATGTTGTACCTGTGGTCGGGCCAACTGTAGTGGCGACGGTCGTTGTAGGACCGGTAGTAGGATGCACGGTTGATGATGTTGTACCTGTGGTCGGGCCAACTGTAGTGTGGAGGGTCGTTGTAGGACTGGTAGTAGGATGCGCGGTTGATGATGTCGTACCTGTGGTCGGGCCAACTGTAGTGGCGACGGTCGTTGTAGGACCGGTAGTAGGATGCGCGGTTGATGATGTTGTACCTGTGGTCGGGCCAACTGTAGTGGAGACCGTCGTTGTAAGACCGGTAGTAGGATGCACGGTTGATGATGTTGTACCTGTGGTCGGGCCAACTGTAAAGGCGACAGTCGTTGTAGGACCGGTAATAGGATGCACGGTTGATGATGTTGTACCTGTGGTCGGGCCAACTGTACTGGCGACCGTCGTTGTAGGACCGGTAGTAGGATGCACGGTTGATGATGTTGTACCTGTGGTCGGGCCAACTGTAGTGGCGACGGTCGTTGTGGGACCGGTAGTAGGATGCACGGTTGATGATGTCGTACCTGTGGTCGGGCCAACTGTACTGGCGACCGTCGTTGTAGGACCAGTAGTAGGATGCGCGGTTGATGATGTTGTACCTGTGGTCGGGCCAACTGTACTGGCGACCGTCGTTGTAGGACCGGTAGTAGGATGCACGGTTGATGATGTTGTACCTGTGGTCGGGCCAACTGTAGTGGCGACCGTCGTTGTAGGACCGGTAGTAGGAGGAGCGGTTGATGATGTTGTACCTGTGGTCGGGCCAACTGTAGTGTGGACGGTCGTTGTAGGACCAGTAGTAGAATGCGCGGTCGATGATGTTGTACCAGTGGTCGGGCCAACTGTAGTGGCGACCGTCGTTGTAGGACCGGTAGTAGGATGCACGGTTGATGATGTTGTACCTGTGATCGGGCCAACTGTAGTGTGGACAGTCGTTGTAGGACCGGTAGTAGGATGCACGGTTGATGATGTTGTACCTGTGGTCGGGCCAACTGTACTGGCGACCGTCGTTGTAGGTCCAGTAGTAGGATGCACGGTTGATGATGTTGTACCTGTGGTCGGGCCAACTGTACTGGCGACGGTCGTTGTAGGACCGGTAGTAGGATGCACGGTTGATGATGTTGTACCTGTGGTCGGACCAACTGTAGTGGCGACGGTCGTTGTAGGACCGGTAGTAGGATGCACGGTTGATGATGTCGTACCTGTGGTCGGGCCAACTGTACTGGCGACCGTCGTTGTAGGAGCAGTAGTAGGATGCGCGGTTGATGATGTTGTACCTGTGGTCGGGCCAACTGTAGTGGCGACGGTCGTTGTAGGACCGGTAGTAGGATGCACGGTTGATGATGTTGTACCTGTGGTCGGGCCAACTGTAGTGGTGACCGTCGTTGTAGGACCGGTAGTAGGATGCACGGTTGATGATGTTGTACCTGTGGTCGGGCCAACTGTAGTGGCGACGGTCGTCGTAGGACCGGTAGTAGGATGCACGGTTGATGATGTTGTACCTGTGGTCGGGCCAACTGTAGTGGCGACGGTCGTTGTGGGACCGGTAGTAGGATGCACGGTTGATGATGTTGTACCTGTGGTCGGGCCAACTGTAGTGGCGACGGTCGTTGTAGGACCAGTAGTAGGATGCACGGTTGATGATGTTGTACCTGTGGTCGGACCAACTGTAGTGGCGACGGTCGTTGTGGGACCGGTAGTAGGATGCACGGTTGATGATGTTGTACCTGTGGTCGGGCCAACTGTAGTGGCGACGGTCGTTGTAGGACCGGTAGTAGGATGCACGGTTGATGATGTTGTACCTGTGGTCGGGCCAACTGTACTGGCGACCGTCGTTGTAGGACCAGTAGTAGGATGCGCGGTTGATGATGTTGTACCTGTGGTCGGGCCAACTGTAGTGGCGACGGTCGTTGTGGGACCGGTAGTAGGATGCACGGTTGATAATGTTGTACCTGTGGTCGGGCCAACTGTACTGGCGACCGTCGTTGTAGGACCGGTAGTAGGATGCACGGTTGATGATGTTGTACCTGTGGTCGGGCCAACTGTACTGGCGACCGTCGTTGTAGGACCAGTAGTAGAATGCGCGGTTGATGATGTTGTACCAGTGGTCGGGCCAACTGTAGTGGCGACGGTCGTTGTAGGACCGGTAGTAGGATGCACGGTTGATGATGTTGTACCTGTGGTCGGGCCAACTGTACTGGCGACCGTCGTTGTAGGTCCAGTAGTAGGATGCGCGGTTGATGATGTTGTACCTGTGGTCGGGCCAACTGTACTGGCGACTGTCGTTGTAGGACCGGTAGTAGGATGCACGGTTGATGATGTCGTACCTGTGGTCGGGCCAACTGTACTGGCGACCGTCGTTGTAGGACCGGTAGTAGGATACGCGGTTGATGATGTTGTACCTGTGGTCGGGCCAACTGTAGTGGCGACAGTCGTTGTAGGAGCAGTAGTAGGATGCGCGGTTGATGATGTTGTACCTGTGGTCGGACCAACTGTAGTGGCGACGGTCGTTGTAGGACCGGTAGTAGGATACACGGTTGATGATGTCGTACCTGTGGTCGGGCCAACTGTACTGGCGACCGTCGTTGTAGGACCGGTAGTAGGATACGCGGTTGATGATGTTGTACCTGTGGTCGGGCCAACTGTAGTGGCGACGGTCGTTGTAGGACCGGTAGTAGGATGCACGGTTGATGATGTTGTACCTGTGGTCGGGCCAACTGTACTGGCGACGGTCGTTGTAGGACCGGTAGTAGGATGCACGGTTGATGATGTTGTACCTGTGGTCGGACCAACTGTAGTGGCGACGGTCGTTGTAGGACCGGTAGTAGGATGCACGGTTGATGATGTTGTACCTGTGGTCGGGCCAACTGTAGTGGCGACCGTCGTTGTAGGACCGGTAGTAGGAGGAGCGGTTGATGATGTTGTACCTGTGGTCGGGCCAACTGTAGTGTGGACGGTCGTTGTAGGACCAGTAGTAGAATGCGCGGTCGATGATGTTGTACCAGTGGTCGGGCCAACTGTAGTGGCGACCGTCGTTGTAGGACCGGTAGTAGGATGCACGGTTGATGATGTTGTACCTGTGATCGGGCCAACTGTAGTGTGGACAGTCGTTGTAGGACCGGTAGTAGGATGCACGGTTGATGATGTTGTACCTGTGGTCGGACCAACTGTACTGGCGACCGTCGTTGTAGGTCCAGTAGTAGGATGCACGGTTGATGATGTTGTACCTGTGGTCGGGCCAACTGTAGTGTGGACAGTCGTTGTAGGAGCAGTAGTAGGATACGCGGTTGATGATGTTGTACCTGTGGTCGGGCCAACTGTACTGGCGACCGTCGTTGTAGGACCGGTAGTAGGATACGCGGTTGATGATGTTGTACCTGTGGTCGGGCCAACTGTACTGGCGACCGTCGTTGTAGGACCGGTAGTAGGATACGCGGTTGATGATGTTGTACCTGTGGTCGGGCCAACTGTACTGGCGACAGTCGTTGTAGGAGCAGTAGTAGGATGCGCGGTTGATGATGTCGTACCTGTGGTCGGACCAACTGTAGTGGCGACGGTCGTTGTAGGACCGGTAGTAGGATGCACGGTTGATGATGTCGTACCTGTGGTCGGGCCAACTGTACTGGCGACCGTCGTTGTAGGACCAGTAGTAGGATACGCGGTTGATGATGTTGTACCTGTGGTCGGGCCAACTGTAGTGGCGACGGTCGTTGTAGGACCGGTAGTAGGATGCACGGTTGATGATGTTGTACCTGTGGTCGGACCAACTGTAGTGGCGACGGTCGTTGTAGGACCGGTAGTAGGATGCACGGTTGATGATGTTGTACCTGTGGTCGGGCCAACTGTAGTGGCGACGGTCGTTGTAGGACCGGTAGTAGGATGCACGGTTGATGATGTTGTACCTGTGGTCGGGCCAACTGTACTGGCGACCGTCGTTGTAGGTCCAGTAGTAGGAAGCACGGTTGATGATGTTGTACCTGTGGTCGGGCCAACTGTGGTGTGGACAGTCGTTGTAGGACCGGTAGTAGGATGGACGGTTGATGATGTTGTACCTGTGGTCGGGCCAACTGTACTGGCGACCGTCGTTGTAGGACCGGTAGTAGGAGGAGCGGTTGATGATGTTGTACCTGTGGTCGGGCCAACTGTAGTGTGGACAGTCGTTGTAGGAGCAGTAGTAGGATACGCGGTTGATGATGTTGTACCTGTGGTCGGGCCAACTGTACTGGCGACCGTCGTTGTAGGACCGGTAGTAGGATACGCGGTTGATGATGTTGTACCTGTGGTCGGGCCAACTGTAGTGTGGACCGTCGTTGTAGGAGCAGTAGTAGGATACACGGTTGATGATGTTGTACCTGTGGTCGGGCCAACTGTAGTGGCGACCGTCGTTGTAGGACCGGTAGTAGGATGCACGGTTGATGATGTTGTACCTGTGGTCGGACCAACTGTACTGGCGACGGTCGTTGTAGGACCGGTAGTAGGATGCACGGTTGATGATGTTGTACCTGTGGTCGGGCCAACTGTAGTGGCGACGGTCGTTGTAGGACCGGTAGTAGGATACGCGGTTGATGATGTCGTACCTGTGGTCGGACCAACTGTAGTGTGGACGGTCGTTGTAGGAGCAGTAGTAGGATGCACGGTTGATGATGTTGTACCTGTGGTCGGGCCAACTGTAGTGGCGACGGTCGTTGTAGGACCGGTAGTAGGATGCACGGTTGTTGATGTTGTACCTGTGGTCGGGCCAACTGTAGTGTGGACAGTCGTTGTAGGACCGGCACTAGGATGCACGGTTGATGATGTTGTACCTGTGGTCGGGCCAACTGTACTGGCGACCGTCGTTGTAGGACCTGAAGTAGGATGCACGGTTGATAATGTTGTACCTGTGGTCGGGCCAACTGTAGTGTGGACAGTCGTTGTAGGACCGGTAGTAGGATGCACGGTTGATGATGTTGTACCTGTGGTCGGGCCAACTGTACTGGCGACGGTCGTTGTAGGACCGGTAGTAGGATGCACGGTTGATGATGTTGTACCTGTGGTCGGGCCAACTGTGCTGGCAACGGTCGTTGTAGGACCTGAAGTAGGATGCACGGTTGATGATGTTGTATCTGTGGTCGGGCCAACTGTAGTGTGGACAGTCGTTGTAGGACCGGTAGTAGGATGCACGGTTGATGATGTTGTACCTGTGGTCGGGCCAACTGTAGTGGCGACGGTCGTTGTAGGACCGGTAGTAGGATGCACGGTTGATGATGTTGTACCTGTGGTCGGACCAACTGTAGTGGTGACGGTCGTTGTAGGACCGGTAGTAGGATGCGCGGTTGATGATGTTGTACCTGTGGTCGGGCCAACTGTACTGGCGACGGTCGTTGTAGGACCAGTAGTAGGAAGCACGGTTGATGATGTTGTACCTGTGGTCGGGCCAACTGTACTGGCGACAGTCGTTGTAGCAGCAGTAGTAGGATGCGCGGTTGATGATGTTGTACCTGTGGTCGGGCCAACTGTACTGGCGACGGTCGTTGTAGGACCGGTAGTAGGATGCACGGTTGATGATGTTGTACCTGTGGTCGGGCCAACTGTACTGGCGACGGTCGTTGTAGGACCGGTAGTAGGATGCACGGTTGATGATGTTGTACCTGTGGTCGGACCAACTGTAGTGGTGACGGTCGTTGTAGGACCGGTAGTAGGATGCACGGTTGATGATGTTGTACCTGTGGTCGGGCCAACTGTACTGGCGACGGTCGTTGTAGGACCAGTAGTAGGATGCACGGTTGATAATGTTGTACCTGTGGTCGGGCCAACTGTGGTGTGGACAGTCGTTGTAGGACCGGTAGTAGGATGGACGGTTGATGATGTTGTACCTGTGGTCGGGCCAACTGTAGTGTGGACAGTCGTTGTAGGACCGGCACTAGGATGCACGGTTGATGATGTTGTACCTGTGGTCGGGCCAACTGTACTGGCGACCGTCGTTGTAGGACCAGAAGTAGGATGCACGGTTGATGATGTTGTACCTGTGGTCGGGCCAACTGTAGTGGCGACCGTCGTTGTAGGACCGGTAGTAGGATACGCGGTTGATGATGTTGTACCTGTGGTCGGGCCAACTGTAGTGGCGACGGTCGTTGTAGGACCGGTAGTAGGATGCACGGTTGATGATGTTGTACCTGTGGTCGGGCCAACTGTAGTGGTGACGGTCGTTGTAGGACCGGTAGTAGGATGCGCGGTTGATGATGTTGTACCAGTGGTCGGGCCAACTGTACTGGCGACCGTCGTTGTAGGTCCAGTAGTAGGAAGCACGGTTGATGATGTTGTACCTGTGGTCGGGCCAATTGTGGTGTGGACAGTCGTTGTAGGACCGGTAGTAGGATGCACGGTTGATGATGTTGTACCTGTGGTCGGGCCAACTGTACTGGCGACCGTCGTTGTAGGACCGGTAGTAGGATACGCGGTTGATGATGTTGTACCTGTGGTCGGACCAACTGTAGTGGCGACGGTCGTTGTAGGAGCGGTAGTAGGATGCGCGGTTGATGATGTTGTACCTGTGGTCGGGCCAACTGTACTGGCAACCGTCGTTGTAGGACCGGTAGTAGGATGCACGGTTGATGATGTTGTACCTGTGGTCGGACCAACTGTAGTGTGGACCGTCGTTGTTGGACCGGTAGTAGGAGGAGCGGTTGATGATGTTGTACCTGTGGTCGGGCCAACTGTACTGGCGACCGTCGTTGTAGGATACGCGGTTGATGATGTTGTACCTGTGGTCGGGCCAACCGTAGTGGCGACGGTCGTTGTAGGACCGGTAGTAGGATGGACGGTTGATAATGTTGTACCTGTGGTCGGGCCAACTGTGCTGGCGACGGTCGTTGTAGGACCTGTAGTAGGATGCACGGTTGATGATGTTGTACCTGTGGTCGGGCCAACTGTACTGGCAACCGTCGTTGTAGGACCGGTAGTAGGATGCACGGTTGATGATGTTGTACCTGTGGTCGGACCAACTGTAGTGTGGACAGTCGTTGTTGGACCGGTAGTAGGATGCACGGTTGATGATGTTGTACCTGTGGTCGGGCCAACTGTACTGGCGACCGTCGTTGTAGGATACGCGGTTGATGATGTCGTACCTGTGGTCGGGCCAACCGTAGTGGCGACGGTCGTTGTAGGACCGGTAGTAGGATGGACGGTTGATAATGTTGTACCTGTGGTCGGGCCAACTGTGCTGGCGACGGTCGTTGTAGGACCTGTAGTAGGATGCACGGTTGATGATGTTGTACCTGTGGTCGGGCCAACTGTAGTGTGGACAGTCGTTGTAAAACCGGTAGTAGGATGCACGGTTGATGATGTTGTACCTGTGGTCGGGCCAACTGTAGTGGCGACGGTCGTTGTAGGACCGGTAGTAGGATGCGCAGTTGATGATGTTGTACCTGTGGTCGGGCCAACTGTAGTGGCGACGGTCGTTGTAGGACCCGTAGTAGGAGGGACGGTTGATGATGTTGTACCTGTGGTCGGGCCAACTGTAGTGGCGACGGTCGTTGTAGGACCGGTAGTAGGATGCACGGTTGATGATGTTGTACCTGTGGTCGGGCCAACTGTAGTGGCAACGGTCGTTGTAAGTTCGGTAATAGGAGGTATGGTTGATGATGTTGTACCTGTGGTCGCGCCAGTTGTTGTTGCGACGGTCGTTGTAGAACTGGTAGTTGAATAGGTGCTGGAGACAAGTGAATTGGTTATTGGTGTGGTGAAAATATGGGTGGTTCTCTCGGTAATGGATGTTGAATGGGAACATGTAGGTTTTGAAACACACACATCATTTTTGAGTACGCCATTGTTTCGGCATTTGCAGCCTTCCACAAAAGAAGGTACACATCTTGTTTGATCGTTTGAACAAGTGGCATCGCAAGGGTCAATGCCGGCGGCGAATTCCATTTGTTGAGGGCACATTGCACCTGTAATGAAGGGTTGGTAACGGCTAATTATTTTTGTTGGCATTGTTGTCCATGTCTAAGCCAATGTTAGTGTAGCAACCTCAGCAGTTTCAGCTACAAACCACAAGGAGAAAGTCGCCAACAACAGTTTGGTTTGTATATGGATCGCCATCTACGTTCAGTAGCTATCATAATGGAAGTGACTAGTCGCCACAAGGAGAGCACTCATTTTAACACGGGACTTCAGTCAGATGACTGCCGTTGTGCTACAATAGCAGCCGTCCACAGTTAATCATGTTAATTCAATTGTAATGTACAGAAAGTTTCAAATGTTTTCCACAAAACACCAAGCCCCACCAGGTGGAGTTGTAAAATTTGATTTTGTGTAAAATCAGAAGCTGAAAAAAATTTGATTAAATTTGGTCAGGTTTATGAAAAATTTGATATGTTGTCACAATTTATTGATTTGAATTCGCTCGCAATTATGCACAACTTCTGGCAAACTGTAACAGAAGCAATACGATCGAGTCATTGCTTACAGTTGAACAACGCTATAGTTAAGAAATATGACGGTGAATTCTTCTAGTTGATCACAGTATTTGGAAAAGGATGCGTAAAAATTAACCAATTAGGTAAAAACTGGTAGGTACATTTAAAATATGCTTTCCAGAAAAAATGTGTCCTTGGCAAGTGCACTTGCTTATAAGTTTGGGTTGCGGCGTTTGATAAGCAACGCTAGATGAATTTTACCATCATAGTCTGGGAAATAATTTCCTAAAATTACAAAGGAATTTGCGTTATTTTTAACCGTAGAACAAATTTCACACGACTAAATATGATCTTCAATTGCAGATTGATGCATTTTAGCCAAGAAAAGGCGTTCTTTTGTTTTGGTGATCAAATATCGCGGTGACACAACAATATAGTTTAAAAAGTTGCTTCTCTTACTATAATAGTGATGTACTGGAGGCCAGAAGTTCCGGCCATAGAATTTCAACTTCGGCCAGAGCTTACGGCAAAGTTATTTTTTAGTTAATTAAACTAAGCTTATGTTTGTTACACCTAGAATAGGGTGTTCGTTCACGTTGTCAGTGATATTACCTCTGGTTGCTATTCGAGCTACTACCAATGGAAAATAAGATTTGTGTAGTATTATGAAGAACCAAATGCTTCAACTGAACTATTTTTTCTTACGCTTGACTAAGTCTTATTAAGCAACTGTAACATAGGCCTAACCTGCAGACCTGTTGATATGGTAACATCTGTGGTGTCACTGGAGTCCTTAGACCTTGCATACAGAGATCCACCAAACCACGCTTCAAACAAGCTGGCTTTCAAACTCTTGGCCAAACTCTTCATGTGGAATATACAGGGTGTCCACAAAGTCTTTAGACAATTTTATAAATTCATTAAAAAATTTTTGAAAATGCTATCAAAATAATTCTTTTTGCATATTGATCAGTTGTTATTAAAGTTTTTTTATAATATCACTTTTTTCTATTTCAGAGATGAATTAGCTAAATAAAATAATTGATTTCCAAACACGTTAAAAATGACCACTCCACAAGAAAAAGCACAATATGTTTCCTGGTTTATCAAAACGAAATCTGATATTCAAGCACAAAGAAATTTTATAGCTAAATATGTAAAACGGGCCCCAGCAAGCAAGTCGATTCGCAATTGGCATAAGCAGTTTGTGGGAACGGGACGTTGCTACTAAAACCGAGAAGTGGATGGTCAAAAACTTCTGAAAAAGGCATCGAGCGTATTCGTCAGTCATTTAGTAGTAGCCCAACAAAGTCCAACCGCACTGCTTTCGTTCGGGCTACGTGAAAGATGTTGTGTACCACACTCCAAAGTAAAAGACATAAGTGACCTTAAGGAAAGAATAACTGCCGCTGTGGAGACGACTGATGAAGAAACGTTAAGAAGGACGTGGACTGAAATTTAATATCATTTAGATGTCCTCCGTGCTACAAATGAGGCTCGTATAGAAGTTCTTCTTCTTCTTCTTCTTCTTTTGGAAGGGTTCCACATTTTCAGATGCTGGCAGTGATGGTACTCAGCCAGCATCGTGTGGTCGACATCCAAAACCGTCCGTCCACGTATTCCTGTAGGTGCCCGATGTATGGGGCATGTCAGAATGATGTGTTCTGCGATTTTTTCTGCAGCGCCACACTCGCAATTCGATGTAGGAGCGAGGCCCCATTTGTGCAGGAACGACTGAAAACACCCAATACCAGCCCGAAAGCGGTTGAGCCTGACCCATGATGATCTGGGCAGGCCCATCACCATTGGCCTAGTGCTTGTCCTAGAAATGAAAGCACGGAGATCAGATGAACACTCCGAGTATTCCGTGCTCCATTTAAAGTCAGTCCATTTAGCTGCACGAATATCCAATTCAGTTAGATCTTGCAGTAACTTCGGTACAGCGGGCACAAAGGGGCGTCTAGATTTTAGTCTCTCTCTGTAGCCGTGTGTGGACCCAGCCAATAGTTCATAGAGAATATGGCCAGGGTCCAGACTGCCACGATATGCCAGGGAGAGCGTTGCTCCTAATCGGCGAAGCTCAGCCGGCTGGATACCTGCGAGGACGAATAGATAGTCTGTTGGAGTTGGGCGCAGGCATCCAGTGACAATGCGCAATGCGTCGTTGAGAACACTATCGATGAGGCGAGTGTGTGCACTGCGACACCAAACTGGTGTCCAGTACTCCGCAGTGGAGTAGACCAGAGATAGGGCGGCTGTACGCAGTGTTTTAGCTCCAGCGCCCCAACCTGAGCCTACAAGTCGTCTCATCAGTGCAACGCGCGTTGTTAGTTTTTTGCGCAATGCCTCAAGATGGTGACGAAACGTGAGTGATCTGTTCAGTTTAACTCCAAGACTGGACAGAGTGGCAGGCGTTTGCCATTGTTGTAAACATTAAGCTCCCGTTTGGCCTCTCTGTTGTTCAGGTGAAAGGCCGTCGTCACCGTTTTAGTGTGGCTGAGCTGTAGCTTCCAAGTCTGGAGATATGTTGAGATTGTAGTCATGTCTTGGCTTAAGACCCCCTCGAGGTCCTTCCAGTCATCAGAAGAGTATAACAGTGCCAGATCATTGGCATAAGCATACCTTCTGGTTGAAGGAAGATCGTACACATAGATATTGAAAAGAAGGGGTGCCAAGACCGATCTCTGTGGGACGCCGTTTTTCAGACGTCGCAACCTGCTTCGCTTGCTGTCACCGGTAGTAAGGGTGAAACTTCTGTTCCGGACAAGTTTCATGATCATAAGAACCATGTGTTTATCCGGGAGAAGTCTCAGCAGCTTGCAGGTGAGGCCACGATGCCAGACAGTGTCATATGCAGCTGTTAGATCTACAAACACAGCACCGGCCTTCTTTTTTGCCTCGAAAGAATCCTCGATGTTTTGTGTAAGACAACTTGATCCACTGTCGATTTACCGTGTCGAAACCCAGCCTGCTCGCCTGGGAGCAGGGGGTCGACGATAGGTTCAATACGAGCGTAGATCAGTCGTTCGAGGATCTTGTAGGGGACACAGAGCAAGGAGATGGGACGGTAGCTCTTTGGGTCCTCTACAGGTTTCTTTGGCTTTGGGATCGCAACTACAAGTGCTCTTCTCCAGACTTTGGGAATTTTGGGTTGGCGCAAGCAGGAAGAGAGGAAGCCATGTAACCATGACTTCAAAGCAGTTCCAGCATGGATCATAAGCTCCGGACAAATAGAGTCAGGGCCCGGAGCTTTCCCTGGCTTAACGTGTTGGAGAGCGGCAGCGAGTTCTCTGGGCGAGAAGTCGCCAGAGAGATTCACTGGAGATGGTATCAAAGCCCTCCAACGGTCAGACACTTCTTGAGAAATGAGTCGAGACGACTCACGATCAACACCCTCGTATTTCCCGTTTCTTACCAGCTGAGCAGCAATGGCGTTAGCTGAAACGGGACAGTTACGGGGGCTGTGTTGCGACCTGCCAGTAAGGTTGTTAATTGTGCTCCATGCCTTTCTGCTTGAGTGTGAGAAGTCGATGTATCGGACTGCCTCCGACCATCGGTCTCGGCGTTTCTTGTCAAGCCAAGTTATTAGGGCTGTAGCAGCCCTGCTTGACTGGTCTCCAGCAGGAGATTGCAGAAACGTTTGGTAGAGGGCCTCACACTTAGCGTCCCAACACGGTATGTAGGTGTTACGACGACCGCGTGGGATAGCTTTCTTGGCTGCTTTGCTGATGGTATTGCAAAGATCCTCGTAGGCCTGATCCACATTTGTTGAATCAGGTGATGGCAAATTCCTTGCAAGCTTATTTGTCAACGAGTTATAGTGGCTCCAGTTGGCCTTATAGAAGTTTATTAATGCTTTGAATAAAAACTTGACTATTTACTTGATATTAATTAATCATTTCAGAGATAGAGTTCATTAACGTTTTAAGTAAAAACTTGACCATTTAATTGATATTATTTAAACGTTTCAGACATTTTCAACGTCAGTTGTAATATCAATAAATTTTTTAGATTGTCTAAAGACTTTGTGGACACCCTGTACATGTATAATAATTAAACAGACCACAATATCAACCAAATCCATAGTCTTTTTATCAGGTATTTGAATTCAAACTTTGTACGGGTTAGTTCCAAAATAAACAGCATCACGATTTAAAACAACAAAACAAGAGAAAACCAAAACAAAACTGCTAGGCCTAACCATTCAGAGCAGCTTGCACTGTTGAGTGAAATTAAGTAAGGCTTAGTTCATCTGTCAAACATAGCCTAGTTTGAGTTTCTCGGTCAATGATTTTAGGGTTTTGACTATATTTTTCGGTATATTTTACATTTCAGAGGTGAGGGTTGGACCATGTGACTTTGAACTATCTACACTTCTGATTTCCACACTTATAGATCGCCATTATTACTGAAATATGGAATTAGCAGAACAAACACCCCACTGTTAAAAAAATCACTTAACCTTAGTTCGTCAGTCCATGCAAGTTACTTACTTTGCATTCCAACGACAGCTTATTGATTAGGCTAACTATGATTTTATGCTGCGAACAAGTTAGAGAAAATGAACTTGCTTTATGCTTAGGTTCTGACTTCTGACTGGTAATTGGACAAAGAAAAGTAGAATATACAGTGTACAATCTAATAGAAGGCTAGAAGTAAAACGCTGTGTAGCCTACACATATCAAAAGTTACGAAACATCATAAATTTTTTTCGAAACAAAAGCAAGAAGTGTTTGGGGTAACCTAGCATACACCACTCCGGCTCCGGGCCCCACAAAAAAGGCCGGAGCCGGAAACGGAGTCGAACCATATTTCATCAGTAGACTACGAGGCTAAAATTCATGTAGCGTTACTTATCAAACACCACAAAGTAAACTTATTAGCAAGTATTTGTCAAGCAAGCATCCTTTCTGTAAATCATATTTCAGTTGTATCAGTAATTGCCAAATTGGTTAGATTTTATGTCCTCTTCCACTATCTCTCTTTGCTTTCTATAATTTGTTCTCCATCGATTTGTAAAATTCACATTACCATCACATCCCTTAACTACAAAGTAGCTCAAGTACGATTGATGACTAAATATTATTGCTTGTTTTAGGTTGTCAGTTGTTGTACGAGATTGCCAGTGTAAGTGTTAGATTTTGACGTCATATTTAAATTCTAAACTATACCTGACAAGATTTTATAAACGTTTTATTCAATTTCCATACCCAAATTTTTACCATCCTTGTATAAATTCCTGATGAGGGCTTTATGCCGAAAACGCTTGAAATTTCGTGTTATTTTCATTTGAATTAAAATGTCTTGAAAATGATTAATTCGGTATGATTGCTAGCATCGTTTTTTTTTTTTATGGATAAAGCAATGAGCTTAAAGCAGTATTTCCATAGAGCCATAGAGCGTTTTGGGAAGGGGGGAGGGGGGGCACGAGCAGAGATTTTCACTATGGGGCTATAATTTTGTTATAAAGGTACGAAAATATGTTAGCAATCAAAAAAAGTAGAAATCGTCTCGATGTACACGGTGATATTTGCCCTGCAACGTCCTACACGGAGCCGAATGTAAAAGACCTTGTCTGACGAGTCCAAGAGCAAGTTTTGCACAAATTGCGTTAATTAAAAATTATTTGACTGCTTTTGTTTGAGTTATTTTTGCTTACTATCTATTGTGGTGAATAAAATAACAGGCATAAATATGTTAAAACAAATTTAAGTTTCTCATTCATTGAACAGTTGGCCGCGGGTGTTGAGTGCTCTGTAAGGAGGCCAAGAACCATGAAAGGCTGAAAAATACTGGTTTAAAGTTTAATCGGGTTATTTATGATAAATGCTGTTTTGCTAATGCCAACAACATTAACCGTAACGACTTAATTTTTATCTAAGACGTTTACCATAAAAAATGTTGTGGTTTTTGTTTTGGATTGTGATTTATTTAGACATGGAGCACGGAAGAAAAGTTTTCTAAATTTACAAAATGCACAATAGCGACGGAAACTTACATGGACACCAACTTTTTACCATTTGCATTAAATCAACTGGTTTTAATTAATCCTTTTTAGGATACGAATTTTTGTGATTTTATAAACGTTGAGATGGTAAAACTCGATTTTCCAGGGCGCCGAAAGAAAAGCTTCAAAACTTTTAAATATCACTCCAGTTCGTGTTTGGAAAATTTACTTTTGTCTGCTCAGTTCTGGTTAACGTTCAATGCTTTATAAAAATTGCAGTACATGTTCCTTGTAATTTAAAACTGGCTTTGAAGTTAAATTTTTTCTCCTGCTGCTTTTGCAAGTTTTAACGGTTTTTGTTGGATTTTTTTAGTACTTGTGAACACATTTTATTGTGAGTTAAGTTTGCCGGAAAAATTAAAAGAAAACAAACTTGACTGAAGATAAACTGGGTTGACCATCGTCAAAATAGGATAATAATCTATTTTCTTTTAACACAATAGCTTCAAAAATATAAAAATGCTTTTACACGCCCCCGTTGAAATTGCAGATAATTTGTTGACACGAAGTTAATTAAACCTACAAACAACACTTGAATGCATAGACTTGTACGGAAGTTTGCGTTTTTACCGAGACTTTTTATGCAAATGTTATACACGGAAACGCAGAAACAACTAGGGAAATTGCGCTAACATTGATAAATTTGCTTAGTTTTATATAAGTTATGAGATTTAATGGAAGCAAATTGTATGGTAACACACAACCCTTAAGAGTAAATAACAAAAAGTCTTCACTGCAAAATTTTGATTCTATTTTGCTCTCCTGCGCTTACCAAAAACAAATTTTGGTAACTTATTTTTTGTAATCGTATTCTTTGGTATCAGACAAGCCAGTACAAACTATATATGCAATTAGGATTGTCAGTTTTGTTAATGGATCAGAGGAATAAGTGGAACCCTTTAAATAAAAGCGCTCCGGCTCAGCATAGTTAATTTTTACCGATTTAGTTTTGGTTTAGACTCAATGCTTTATAGAGATTCAGATTCAACTTTGGTTTGAGTTTATCAGTGTAAATTTTTAGACGTCAAATCCGGTTCGAATTCCGAAAAAAGAAACAATTAATATCGGTTTTCAGTTTGAGTTCGGATTTGGTTTGATGCCCTGGCTAAAGGATAAAACACATAAAAGGTACTTAAACAAACATGATTTACCACATAGTTCTGTGCTCCTCCATTCCACACTTATACCGACGTCGTTGCAAGCTTGACTGTAGGCAGCAATGGCAGTGCATAGACATTCGCAATCGCCGCCACTTAATTAATAGACAATTGATAACAATCCGGTTAAAACTTTTACACAAATCTATCACAATAGGTTTTTGGAGGAAGCAGGAAAGGGAATAAGAGTTGCCTCCTTCTCCAAATAGCAGAAAAACAGCAAAAAATGTTTACAAAAATTGGATCAAATTGTCAAAAATGCTACTTCTAATAGTTTTCGTAGTTTTGTTCCTGCCCGACCCCATTTTGAAATACGAATGGTCTCAGCATAGACATAATCCATTTGTGGTGTCTCTGCCAATACTAAAGCTGCAAAAGTGAGCTGCATTGTTTTCCACAAGCTATCCTTCTCGGAACCAAATAAACGACGTTCCTTCCTACAAGCTATCACTCTCAGAACTCCACCCAAACACTCGCTACGAGTTCAGAGGAGCAAGGTAGAGCTAAAATACAGAGTTGTACTTCATCAACTTTTGCATTAGCTAAATAGGAATTCGATAGTCGGCAATTGGAACGTGTTCGTCCTTACTGGAAAAAAATAAACTAGATTTGAAACCCAAATTGTATCATTTGGACAGAATTGATATCTCTTTTACAAAATATCATGATTCTGGAAAAGAGCATATGATTGACGGCTGGAAGCATTTCTACGGTATTGGCACTGGTTCAACAACATCTACTCGGATGAGTGAAGGAATACTTGTCAGCCCTTGACTGGCAGAATGCGCTGATAAATGGGAGAGAAATGTTTCTTGAAACTGAAGTTAAAAAACAAATGGCTTTGTTGAATTTACACGTATAAATTTTATGTAAAATGTTCTGAGTTTTAAACCCGCAGTCTTTCGATTCAAACCTGACACTTAAATTCATACGTCGTGCTGATACTAATAACATGTGAGCCTTTTGCCCGGAGCTTTGCTAAATTTACGTGTGTTTAATTCGAAGCCAAAGTCAAAAAATGTATGTGAACCAGTAGAATTGAGAATTGACTACGAGGAGAATGGTAGGAAAATTTGTAACTGTGAGAAGATTCGTGTAATATAGTTGTTGGAGATTGTTACTGCTGTTGTTGGATCACAAGTATACTGTTACGTCTTGCATATACATTTGGAACGGTTCCGCCATAGTCCGGTAAGCCCAATTTTAATATTGCTTTTGTTACTTATTTTCCCGCTGGATTTTCCTTATAACGATTGTATTATATCTAAATTATTAATCCCGAAGTTGGAGCATAACTTGTAGTAGTCTGATCCCGTTTTGAACTCGTAGTTCCCGTTTTGAACCCGTAGTTTGATCCCGTTTTTGTGTATGTGATTTTGTGTGTAATCGAACCCGCATTTATAATCTTATTTGTGTGTATTTCACTTCCTAATTCGTCTCCCGTATTGCAGATAACCGTACTTCTAACGCTCGCCCACATTGATACAACATCAAATATAAATATTAATAACATTCGAGTGGAAGTGAATTCTGGAATACGCGTCAAATTCGGCTATACACCTGTCTCAGCAGCCTCAGTCCTCCAAAGCTGAATAAAAAAGGGCTGCTGTTACAGGCTTGGTTTTACGTATTTGCGCCACATTGCACAGTATATTATGATGAATTTGTGAATGAAGTGAATGCAGCTCTGCAAAAGGTAAAGCCAAATAAAATTACTCTACTTGTAAACTTTAATGCTCTGTTCATGCGCGCGATGCACGTGGGAAAGGTGTGATTGGTTGGCATGGCAATCCAGATCTTGATGCAATTGAAAAGTGCATATGACGACTTTGCTGCGACGAACTATGCTTTATGAACACAACACCAAGACGAGCATAAGCATTGGTACAAAGAGAGTATCAAGAGCGGTGTATGATGATTTTTGCAACGGTTCAGCAAATATTTTTCATCTTGTTACAAATAATTAAATCGAGTTAAACAAAGGGCTGTGCCTTTAAGCCCTTCTGAACCGTTGAAATCACCAAACAGAATGAAGTAAAGATTAAAGAGGAAGCCCTTGGCTGACAAGACAACGAGAACGGCATTTGCAAACAGGATATCAACAAAGTTCAGAAATCTTCGAGCTTGCACAAACAATTGCTGTATGTGAGTAGCTGTTACGTTGTTGCTTTGGCTATCACAGCTTGCGGGTAAATACGACTTGATGCGGTAACGGGTAGTGAAAAGATACTCTTTGGTGGAAACAAAATTTCAAGAAGCTATTCTAATAGAAAAAGTTGCTTCCAAATCTTATCTGCAGGACAAGGCTTCATCTTCTTTGCCTCTTCGCTATTTTAATGCGCAATAAGCTGCAGCTAAGATGGTCAGATGTAACAGAAAAAAATAATTAAGAAATTTTGACAAAAGGTGGAAAATGATTGTCAATTGTCAAAAAAATATTCTGGTGGATCACATACAGTGTTCGAAGAAAAAGATCGAGCGTTACAAGCTCTATACAGCACCAACAGGATGGAATTTTGCATAAGACAACATTCTGTGCAAATGGAGAGATTACTGTAAAGAATTCTTTGAACCCTTTCACATTTACAGTAACAGTAAATACATAGCAGCTACACCACATGCTAAAAACTAACAAAACCGAAGATGAGGTTTCCTTGCTAGCACCTCATTGAAAGCATGAAAAGTTACAAATGATAATAAAATCTGGCCTTAAATGTTGAAAGCTATGAACAAAGGAAGAATTCTCTGGTTCACTTGAATGTGTCGGACATATGGAGTTCCGGAAGGCATCAAAAAGTAGGAAAAGAGGGGCTGTCATCTCGGTTCAAAAAAGGTGATTTAAAAAGATTTACCAGCTATCATAAAATTACTTTTCTCTGTCTACCTGAAAAAATAAATACAAAGTACCTTGAAAAACGACACCGTAAAATAAAGGACACTAAACTAGAGGAAACTCAGTGCGGTTTCCGTCCAAAAGCACACTAAGCCAAATTTTTACCTCGCAACACACTTTTGAAAAGCCTTAAAAATATACAAATGACGTCTACCCTCGTTTCGTGGTCCTTGCACCCATGTGACAGAATTTCTTTTCATTGTCTATTTGAACTGAATAGGGAGCAAAGTTTTGGTGAAAATGGTGCAAAAATTGAAAGTTGTAGAATCAATTGTATGCTATTTGCAGGTAATGTAGTATTTTTGACACAAGTGAAATCTGACCTCCCAACATGCTCTCGATCGTTTTGTGGCTGGTTGTGATAGCGTTGAGATGAAAATAAGCTGAGGTACTTTATCTTTCGAGAAAATCTGATCAGGTAGATCTGTAGGTTTGTGGAAAAGCATTAAAGTAAGCGGAGAAATTCAAGTGCCCTGGGGTCTCATTTTGCGAGTGATGGCAGGCAGAGCAAAGAACTCGATTTTCAAAGTAGTGATGCAAGTAGAGTAGGCCGTATGCGTAACTTTCACTTTCATTAGACATAAAATGAGAGCGGTTTGACACGCCAAGCTTTTGATCTTTATATCTGTTTTTGTTTCTATCCCTATTTTTGTACAGGAATCGTAATGACCAAAAGAGTGTAATCTCAAGTGAAAGATGCATAAATAGCATTCTATAAAAGAACCACAAATGAAAAAATTCCTTACATTGCATTTTGAAAATCTCTTGACATCAAACCTGACATCAAGCTGTTTCTTTGTATCGAGAGATTTTAGCTACGTTGGTTTGGCGACGCAAGTAAAACGCCGCGAGACTCGCTCGTCAAATAAAAAATAAATCGCCACAGTCCGTGAACTAGGAGAATGATTTATATAAGCGACTTGTCTTGATCAAGGCTTCGAATTGAACCAGTTGAGTTGGCAGGTGTTGCTGGAGATCGTAAGGTTTGTAGGGAACTCCTAGGGTTGCTGCACCCTCCCAAGAGAAAAACGAGTAGAGAAGATGCATGTGTTTCATGCAACAGGTAGAATTGTGAAATTTTAAAACTTTTAGATCAGAATTTTTCTGGGATGCGAGAGAAAATTCGTGGGGGTCTGTAATTGTTTGGATCAATTTTGGTGATACAAAAAAAGTAATATTATTGATTTGGTGTTATTTCTTTGTTAAATCGTTTGTTCAGTTAACTATCTGGTAAGGATTAATAGCATTTAAAGTGCAACAGTTTGTCAGAAATGGTCATGATGATATGAAACTAGATCTCAGCAATAAGTAATACTTTATTCTGCAAAGTACACGCATAACCAATTTTTCAAGTTCCAGCTTTGTTCAAGTAACACTCTTTTTCCATTAGCAGCTACCACGCAAGTTGCTTAGGGAAGAAAGCGTTGAAGCTACTGTTAAACTATTATTCAACTACTCGTTTGTTCCTTAACTATTTGATCACTCTTTGCTGCAGCAGACAAAACTACATTGCAATACTTAATATATAGGTTATAACAATCGATTCTGCTACAAAAGCTGAGTAGCATATGACAGGACTTAACGATATATCAATTGAGATCTAAGCAAAATTTAGGTGTGGATTCGTGGAACTAATTGCTATCGGTTAATCAATTTAACTTAAGGTTTTTTAAAATCACGATTCATTTGAAACAGAGGCACACGATTTGCAGCCGTGAATGATATTTTTTGTAACCGTGCGCATATTTCATGGATTTGATTTGAAGTTGATCGCAAAAAATACGTCATTTACACGAACAGTATAAACCTTAATTTGGACTGAGGACGAGCAAATTATGCCTTCAGAAAGTTGATGTTAAAAAAGAATGTCTCCATCTTTGCAAGAAGAGAAAAAAACCTAAATTTAAACATTTAAGTTCCATGAAAAGCAGAAATTTTTGCACTCTAAAAATTGATCTCAATAAAACAGGTCTACATGAGAGATCGACAACCAGCGGTAGGCGAGTCGCGTCGGCACGCGCCTTCATTCAATAAAGCCCGTGGGTAACTTTTCAAAATCTAGCAATTTTGTTTTTCAAATTTTACAAATAGTTTATCCAGCTGTTGGCAAAAATTTAATATTAGATAGCAGAACTTATAAAAATTTGAAAAAAACGAACAAAAAATTTAATGCAGTATTTAGAATCAAAAGCACAAATTATGCTGTTGCCTCATAATAATAATCCACAATCAACAACTCTGCAGCACAGAAGAAAGATCACAAAGTAGTTTCATTCCACACGAACCCATTTTTCGGACGTCCACTAATCGTAGGAAAAACAATCAGTCAGTGTGATGTAACAATTTAATTTTTTCCTAAAAATGCAGCAAGGTAACTAGGCGGCTGACGAATTTTTGCCCAATTTTTGCCAACCCATGCAAATTGAAGATACAAATTTTCACATCGTCATGCAGTTAATAGTACGATAGGAGGATGGACCACGGAAATCTCAGAAGTTGACACAGATGTATCAAACTTTGCATGAAATGCTAATTTAATGAAAATTTGAAAAATGTATTTCCAGAGCCGGCGACAGAGTGCTGCGTTTAAAGGCCAAAACTATAATTTGGCGGGGTAACAAATTTAGATTGATTTTGGAAAAGGTTTACACCAGTTTGGGTTCTAATTTTGGCCCACATTTGTGGGCAATTTGTGTAATTCGGGGTAGTATTTTGGCTAAGGTGGCGCAATTATAGTTTAAAAATTACTGAGGCACTATTTTCTTTCTTGGTACCAATTCGATTTTGGGTTGCAAAATTTTGGTTGAGGGGAGAACAAGCGGCAAATTGGAGCTATGTATTGCCCAGGGTTTACTCGTGGTGCCAGGCCTGTGCTTTTTACTTTTTCAAATTCAAGGCCGTTCATTAACATTAAGTGGCTACAAGCGGTACGAAATACGTTTGAGTGTGATATATAACCAAATTGATGTAATAAGCTTTGGTTAACAGAAGCTAAATTCAGTTCTTTTCATTAGTCACTAGTGATTGCTGGCTACCGCACAGAATGAAAAAAAGCGTAATTTTGAGTATCCATTATTCTGATATTCGACTTTAAGTAATGAAAATTATAGCTCTCACAATTCAGTCCTCCGAAAGCTAAAGTGCGTGATTGTACTTTTTGATATCACCAATGTTGCCTATCCTACACTTTGCTCAAAAAGAAAACTTCAATTTGAACATTAATTTTGACGAAACTCGGAAAGTTTTGGGTACTGAAAACTGATTTCCAAAAAAATTTTCTTTTAAACGAACAAAAATACTCGCTTTGTCTCGCTAGCGCCCGCAAGTGAAAATAGAAGTCTGTAATGCGACCTCCGGTAGCGAAAAGGTTGTGTACCCCTAATTTAAGGGATTCCTTATTTGCGTACCCCTAATTTAAAGGCGCTCGTGGCAACAGAAAGTTAGAAGTTACTGATTTAGGTTTCCAAGACAACATCAAACTATCGAAATTTTACAAAACATAATGCTTTATCCAAAGACACAATGACAACAACACATTTACTACTAAAATGCCGCTCTACCAAATAAAGAATGAAGAAAAATAATAATACCAAATGATCTGGTGTATAATCAAATATTCAACTGAGAACTATGGTCAAGTCAACCAAGAAAGAACAACACTATGCAAGTGACAGAAAGTTGACGATATTTGAAAATTTGAAAGATTGAAAAATTTAAAAAAGATATTTAAAAACAAGATATTTGAAAAATATTTAATATGTTTAGTTTGTTATGATCAGATTTTGCAAAGATAACTATGTAAATTGCTTTTAGTTTCCCTTTTATTACATATCATTTTTTTGTGTTATTCTTCTGGTAATGAAACGATTCATTCAAAGGTTGATTACTACAACCATGCGAATAGATGACGTTAATGTTGAGACACTTGCACGTTATTTCAGATAAACATGCCACGCAATACAGACAACTATTCTGAGCTTTTTCAATTGAAATTTTAAAAAACTTGGACTTGACTTAAATGTTAAAAAAGAAGTTTTGAGACAAATAATGCAGGTGGCAAAGAATGTGCTACCAGTGAACAAACGTCTAAGGGTGGTTCAGTAATATGCGCATAAAGAGTAATTTCTACAACTCTTTGGGAAGGATATGGACTTGGCAAGCTATTACTCAATCCCTGCTGTCAAATCAAATTTTTAAATGAATTATTGTAATGATTTTTAGTTTATATTTGTATGTGCTTGTTCCACTTTAGCATTCACAAAACATTTCCATAACATTCCTCTTAAAGGACTTGCTAAAGTAAATAAAAGCAGTCACCAACGCTCTAATTTAGTAACGACTAAGCCATTGTATTGAATTGGATGCCATAGCTTGTAACACTAGCTGAGTGCCACGACATCAAGGGGAAAATTTGTTGTCTCGCTTACCTGTTGCACATGCATGAGTCTCGTACACAGTTTTCATAGTAACGTTGAGCGCTAACAAATCCATGGCAGGCGTGAAACTTTTCGCCAAGTATGATTTTGCAGCTGTACCGCGCCCATTCTTCTCGCTCTGGGTTTGCGTCACAAGGATGTACTGATATTGGCTCTGCACTTGGACATTTAGTGTAAATTGCCCAAGAGTCCCCAAAAAGATTGGAAATCTTCTCAAGATCCCCTAGAACGCATTTATATTATTATTAAACTTTTGTTGACGCTGATGCCTCTTTTGAGGTTAACATAGGCGCTGAGTAAAACATGCATTTGAGCTCACACCGCAACCCAAAAAAGAGTAGGTTTGGTAAAAAAATATAGTTTATTTAGGATAAATCGTAAATACAAACAGCATGCAGCGTAATAATTACACCACCAACAAGACGCAATGCAATTGGGAGTTTGCCAGAAATTTGTCTCTATCAATATCTAGTGATATTATTTTAACTCTGGAGAAAACAACAATTGTGAATTCGCTGGCAGCGTAGCATTTTGTGTATTTGTGTATTCTTCATATTTATCCTCCATTCACGAGAAAGCGAATTGTATCGCTATATTTTGGACGGGACGTCCGCACTCACTTGGGAGTTGCCATTTCCGAGGTGTCTGGGCCACCTGTCTTTTACATAAAGGCGGGGGCGTCCCGTTGAGTACCTTGCCCAAGGACACAACAAGCGAACTTGCCGGCTTGTTCTCTACAACCTCCCATAAATGCCGAGCGCCAAGCAGGGAAGCTGTGGATACCATTTTTTAAAGTCTTTTGGTGTGACTCGACAAGGGGAATGAACCCCAGGTCTACCGATTGCGAAGCGGACGCTCTAACCACTACACCATCAGCGCCATTGAAAGACACTGAGCCGAATTCGAGAGCTAGGGTATTCAGTAAAACCATTATCATTGAATTGTTCTACCCGAAGGAAATACACCTTACGGCAATATTCTTCCTTCATTGAATTCTAATATATATCATTATTCAATCAATATCACGACAAAGCTCTAACTCATATTATACATTTAGTAAAGAAAAATTTAACAACGGGGAAGAAAGATTTACTGCATCATATATTGCTCCCTGCCTCAGTTTTTTCAATGGAAAATCTTGGAACAGGCTGAAAACATAAAAAAAATGAAAGATACTTAAAAGTGACCTCTATGAGGTTCGCTTTGTTTATAAATTCGGGTTGCAAAGGGTAATCTATTTGTATTGTTTTAGCTCGGCTTTAGGCAGATCCAGTCGCTTAGTTGTTTTTATAACAAAATTTAGCTGTATCCGTTTATACATATTCTTTTAATGGGACTCTTCGGTGTCTACTGCATTGCCATCCACGTAGTCTAGTGGCCAAAAAAAACGAGGTGCGTGAAGAGTGAGATTTATTTCTTACAGCGAGGTGTTGGTGTTTCGGTGCCGACAGTTTCTAGGTATTCTCATGTCATGGACGAAACCCTTTTGTGCGTTTACATCATGTCCAAGCAAACTCAGTTTCATCAACCTCCACATTATTTATATTGCTCAGCGCCAAGTAGGAAATCTGTAAATACCAGTTTTAAAGTACAGGGGGTCCTCGACTTACGACGTTGATCCGTTCTTAAGGCGTGGTGTAACCCAAATTTCAGTGCAAGTCGGAACATCATAAATAAATTACTATGTACGTTCTGTACTGTAAAGTATTGTACTATATTAAAATGTAACAAATAATGTAAAAAAAGTACTTTATTAGAAAAAGAGAAAACAATTCCATTCCACATGAATTAAAGTAAATATTAAGAAGATGGTGGAGAAGCTGGAGTAGTAGAGGCAGCTGAGGTAGAGGGTAGAGGCTCTGTAGCAGTAGAGGCAGCTGATGTAAAGGGTGCAGGTCTCTCTACTTTCTTAAAATACTGCTCCAGGTTAGATTGGACACCAGACAGGATCCTCTTCTCATCCAAGATCTCTTTGTAGCACTGCAGTAAATCCATGATGCCTCTGGAAACCCTAGTGAACCTTTCCATTTTAGGATCCGGAGCCTCAAAAGTTGCCAACGCTTGCTGTATCTCAGCAAAACCTTTTGACAAGCCCTGTCTTGTGAAAACCTTAGGCTCTAGGGTGCGGGTTTCTTCTTCCTCCTCTATAATCTGCTTCTCCAGTTGCATCAAGTCCCCAGCAGATAATTCCTCTACATGAGATTCCAACAGCTCTATCCCATATTATTTTTTATATTTTTATGGGGCGCGTTCGTAACCTCGAAACAGCGTAAGTCGGGACCGTCGTAACCCGAGGACTCCCTGTATTTGAAATGACTGGACAAGGGAATTGAACCAAAGTTTACCGAATGCGAAGCGGACGCTCTAACCATTACACCATCGCGTCAGGCCATAATGACGAGTTGTGTACATGTACTTTTGAAAGTCCAAAATGCAAACATGGGGGTGTCATCTTTTATCCCGGTCACACAGATCACAGCATCTCATCACAATTTTTTATCAATATTTCTAGCTTAAAACTGTACCTTGCCGGGTAAGAAAGTCGTTGTTTTGATTTCCATCAAAATTTCCGCACAACCCACAAACTTTGTTTCGGAATCTTGGCTCCAAGTGAACATATACCATGGTCTCTCCGTTCCACCTCACCGTCAAACCAATCTACAGTAAGCTAGGTTTTCAACTACCCACTGTAAGCATAACAGCACAGGGCACCACAGTTCTTTCTAGAATGTTTTTAAAATTTAAACTATTTCATAAATAGCCACCGTGTAAAATGACCATTCAAATAACTTGTTAAAGATACATAATTTTAAACTATGTTTAAAAAAAGATGTTTTGTCGGAAGCTTTTCGTAATAATCCCATGACTGGTAAAGTCGTGTCAAGTCGAATGCGAGAAGGTTAGGTTGGCACAATCGTGAGAATTTAGTTGTATGGAGATTAAACACTTTAACACATATTAAAACGTGTTCAGTCAAGCTCCTTCTATCTGACGAGATGCGGTCTATTGCTTGTGGTACCCTCAAAGCAAGAGAAATTCGGCGTATGCACACACACAGCACTGATTGTAACACTTGTAGATACAACACCATTGTTTAAATGGATGTTTCGATCAACTTTATAGGCGATAATAATAATGTTGTTACGTCATAATGCGGTCTCCGTATCGAGGGCAGAGACCATATCCGCTACTCCAATGGGTTGGTAGCATACTGTTTGCTTACTGTTGATGCTAATGTTTTAGATTTATTTTGAATCATTGGGGAGTACACAATACCAGCACAGCGTCCACGTTTAGTGCACATGTCATACGAAAATCAAAAAATTAGTGTTGACATAGTGCATGGTCAACGTGTATATTTCTAGTATAGCCTAAGATCTAAACGTTAGGGTTAGGGTTGGAGTAACCATAAAGGCTATCATAGGATTAGGGTTATTTTTTTGCTCTGCTGTAGATCACACATTAGGCTGTACCAATGTTGCTGTGGCTTATATTTCCACGTAGATTGCATAACGCACGTAAATCACTTAGGTTACTCTACCGGTATCACTGTGCCATTAATAAGTGAGTGACGAAAAAATTTCGTCATTGATAAGTCTTTTCAAAGCAAAAAATCACTATTTAATTAGCCCAAACATACGTTCGTTTCGACAATGGTATAAAAACCAACATGTCTGATTCTATAAACAGCTTCTGGAGTGCTTGGTGTTGAATATGGATTTGGCCGAACTGTGACATTCGCTCCCCGAATGAGCACGATTTCTTTGTTGTGAAGCAGAATCTAAATTATAAGTTTTTTACAATCTCACAAACGCTACTCGTTTTGTAATATTAAAATCTTGTTGAAGGACCTTATTTTCAGAATTGCTCATAAACGTAAGTAAGCTATGCCGCCATTATGTAACCAAATGTTTTTGTTTTGCCGGAAAACAGGTTATTTTCGAAGAGTCGCTTATAATCTTGTCAACAAAATGTTACTTTGGCGTCCCCAGGTAGCAGGTCCAAGTTTTTAAGAGAGAAGATTTTAGAAAAGCAAACATTTTAATTTAATGGAGATCATCATCAGATGTCGAGTTTTAAAAAGACGTATAAACTTGGCTATATCGCTTTTTTGTTGATACCGAGAATAATTTCTTGGAGGGAGTTTCAGTTTCCCTAGCCTGCTGGTTGTTGTTGAAATCCAACTACTTTGTTTAATTACTTGACATCATTTGTAAAAACTTTGCCATGATAATGCAAAACAAAAGAATATTTGATCTTAATGTAGTGATGTATATCGGCCTGTTCATCTGTCAGAAACTATAAGCAATCCTCTGTTTTCATTAGGGTAAAGCTGCTGACGTTTCACTTGACCGGAAAACCTTTCAGGAAATCTTTTCGAGCAGAGGAGTTTACATTTACGAACTTTAAAATCCTGTGGTCGATTCAATCATAACTTGAACTCATACAGCAACATGGCACGGTGTACTAGGGCAACAAGTCATGGCTCAGAAATTAACATTCACGAGTGTTATGACCGAACAATGTTACCATTGGCACCGACTTTTTCGATATTCCGGTTTAGTTCATGCTTCACTGGGCTAGATTAGTGAAGCTGCTCGCCTAGCATGTTGTAATACCGGGGTACGCAAACTGTGGCCAGCGACGTGAAATTGCGCGGACCGCGGTAGGATATGACTTGTGTCGCGCGTCTACAGATAGACTTTTTAAGTTCACATCTTTGAGGCCGATCTTAGAAAAAGAAAAGAAAAAAGATCGCTAATATCTCTGCATTTTTGAGTTTGATCTTCAAAAAAGCTCTTCCTTTAAAAACCCTGACCCGCTGGCCCTTAAAATCTTTCAGTAAAATAAAACTGGTCCGTCTGCAAAACAGTTTGAACACCCCATCGTAAGTGATGACTGTTGAACACCCACCGATGGCAGATTGCCTTGTGGGTTGTAAGACTGTAAGTCTGCAAATTGTGATCACGCCTGGTTCGAAGCCACTTTTTTCAAACCTGCTGATTTTGGTCAGATTGCGGATGAATCTCGATTTCCGATCCATCCCAAGAAAAAGGCTGGGTATCGGGTAAACATTCCTAAACACTCACACACCTCATCGACATGTATGATTGACTGCTGCCTTCGATAATTTCTTCAGCTAGCGAGATGAAATTGGACCAATGCGGAAATAAAATGGCTAGAGCGTCCCCTTTGTAGTCGGTATACCTGGGTTCCATGCCCTGGCCGAGTCATGCCAAAGAACAAATGGTATTTACAGAACTTCCGCTTGACGCACGGCAGCAGTAGTTGTTTGAAAGGTGGAATATGAAACTGACTGTACTCAGTCACGATTAAACAAAGTGCAATGGGCCTCAAACGGCTTGTCGCGTAGCCGCAAACAACAAGAAGAAGATGAAATGAAATAAGCGTCAAGCTTGAATTCAATTTGCTTCTCAGCACACGCTTCCAGGCCAAACTTTGGCGCGTGCCATTCTCAAGGAAACGCATGGTTGACCACTGCTGACTCAAAGACCATTGTTACAGAAACTTCTGGTCTGATGCTGTCTTCTAGAATCACGCGTACCACAGGTTCCACGCAGAGATTATAATTGAAATAAATTTAACACGAAGGGGTTACGAAGTTGCTAGTAGATCGAAGAATTTAGACCAAGATACGATGCGGAACGATGCAGTACGCGTGATGCTAAAAGACAGCATCAGGCCAGAAGTTTCTGTAAAAAAGTTCTCTACTATACCTTGACCGGAAATCAGACCCAAAAAAATATCAAGCAGTAGATTGTAAGCGTTTGACTAACTGTTGCTCACAATACAGTCTAACAGTAATTTACTCAAATTCTAAACTGACTCAGAGGGAAAAAACGGTCAGCTATATTGGGGAGGCAACAGTGATTAATTAAAAGGCAAAGGTTATGGGGGGTAATGCATGGTACGAAAGGCTATGACGCTATCTAAAGTCTGTTAATAGAGGACGAGGCGCGCGAGAAACGACGCTAAATAAGGGAATATCAAAACAAAGCAAACATAAGCTATGCAATAAACAAAGGAAACCGGGTTCAAACTTATGACGAATTAAAAAGGTATTACATGCTGCAACAACCATCTTGCAGTTCCCATTTATATTGTGCTCAATAAATTGAATTTGGTGTTACGTTACTATTTTTTGAAGGTTACCTTTACAAGCTTGTAGCAGATCACGTTGCCCACGCAAAACATATTTTCAACTGTTATCACGAAAGACCCGCTGTAATCTTCGCAATAATCTTCGGCAAGGACATAGATGCAAGGTCCGTCAAATTCATAGCTTCGTTGATCAAAAGTTTCAAAATGTAACGCGCCATAAGTTGAGCAAACTCCAGGACAATTGTTACTTGTACAATTCCAATGAGAAGAAACACACGTGCTGTCAAAGGTATGGAATGCATATAGTATTGTTTTAATTCTTTTTTGTGGAGCTTTAAGAATCACATCAAGTTCGTTGGTTGCTAGAGTAAGGTTCACTTATCTTATTTGTATCCCTAAAACAGCGAATCACCATGTGTTTAGAACTATTCCCTCAGCGCAACGATCCAGTGCATTTCTGTCATAAACTCTGAAACTAAGAAGGGTAATGGCTACAAAACGTGCCTTTAAAAAGTTTTAATCATGGCCATAATAGTAAATAAATAACCTCAGCAAGCCATACAAAAATCTCACCAAATATTACAATCGTGTGTGTAGCTTTCGCCCTCTTTGTAATTTTTGCCAAGATAATGACATGGACACAGTTCAGGTGTAATGCAGCGATCTTGATCTTCATCCCACACTGTTCCTTCCATACAAGCAAAGTCTTCAGAGCATTCTCTTGTCACGCAATCAATATACATGTTATCACAGGTGGGCTCACAGTTACTACAGTTGCTCCATTCCTTTCCCTGTGAAAAGTGTTTTTAGGTGCGTAAAGTGAATATATGTTAGTCACCTTTACACTGATACACAACAAAACAAAGTTATTGCAAAAAACAACAAGCAAACTGTGAGAGCGAAGGTGAAAAAGCATGGAAGAAACTTACCGTTTTCAATAAAGGTAAGAGATCACGTTAACATCTTGCCGTACCTCACCACATTCATGCACGTAGACACACACACACTCTTACACTTGTGTATTCATACACATCTGTAGGCTTATTGATTTAAAGAAAGATTGTTTTAAGAATTATTTTTTGAGGTGTCACGAAAATTACTAACTCAAGAGTTTTAATTTTATGTATTTTGAAGAGATTGACGCGAAAATCTAGCCACGAAAAATTGGAGAAAAGGAAATTTGATTCTCGTTTGTCGTGACGACGTCAACAGAAAATAGTGCTGTTGGCCGTTCAAATTTTTTCCATCTTGGGGAAGGGGGCAATAACGGTGCTTTTCTCTTCACAGATACGACGTCACTGCTCGGGGGATGCAATACTACCCTATAACTGAAAAACACAACAGGAAACCTGCCTTCATAAGTTCCGAAGCTTCGTCGCAGCCTGGAACATGAGTACAGTAGTCCCATTTTCCATCTTTGCAATGGCATTTTTCGCATACAATCCGAATTGGGTGATTGGGTGCGTAAGATTTACCATTACGATAGCATCTGCAATCTTTTTTATCAACACACGAGTCAGCGTCGACGTCCCAATACTGATTTTCAGGGCACAAACACCCCTCAAAACATTCCATTTCCTAAGATACAAATATGTTTGCATTCATTGTACAATTGAAATACAGCTGCCTTTTCTTGAATTTTTATTTTACAAGTTCACGCATCAATAAAGGTAAGCTTAGGGTATGGGCACGTTGCAAAAAACCTTCAGCGTTTTATGTTTTGTTGTTTATAATGATGCAGGACTGGCGGCCAGTCACATTACAGTATTTTTACTGCTGTGAAAACTGTGCTGTCACAGCTATGTAATCATGTAAATAAACGTCGCTCAGCCCAACTATCTGGTTCTGCGTTGTTTTGCCTTTAAAAAAATTTTCATCGATTTCCTTTCGTCATTTGAATTGTTTGAAATGCACTGCACAGCCAGCCTTACACTTGGCTGCAGTCATGTAACTGAAATACACTTCGCCAGCAGTGCTGCTAATTCCAAAGCGGGTCTGAACACAACGATGTTTTGTGTTCAGACCGCAAACATTTTTCAGCCACTGAAAGGTAAAAATACAAAATGTAATAATAAGAATTACAATTGCGAAGCTTGCTCATCAACAAAGATTAGATGACAAAGCTACCTGCCTGGTATAAGCAGTGCCGAATGATTAAGAGGGGAAGTAGAGCGAACGTCCCCTTAGCCAAAGGTAAAAAAGACTGGCATTAAAATAAAAAGTTTTTTCGGTTAAATTGCAACTTTCATTTTAGACAAGGCACACTACAACAAAGAAGTGCCCGTGCTTTATGAGGTTAGATATGGCCCGAGGTAGACTTGCAGATTCCCTGAAAAATCTGTGGTTGGTTGTTGAAAACATATCCGAAATGTTTTCATTGTGACCAAAAGGTAAAAACACAAAACAAACCAATGCGGCGATGGCGTTAAACACCTCAAATAACTCACCTGTTGGTTAGATGCTGTACAAGCTGGTTTTTCTTCATTTGTATTTAGCATTTGACAAGTGCGTTCACAAGCAAAGTTGCCACATTCTGTCCATTTTTTTCCGCCGTTGCAGGGCACGGAACAATTAAATTCACTGCGCCATGTTATCGGCATTCCGTACCGGGCACACTCGCGAGCATACGCGCTCAAAATAATGCACTTGCCTCGGTCGTTTCCATGGTGACGACATACGTAATGTTCACATAACGAAACATAAGTGCGATGATCAACATAAGCATGACAGCTTGAAAACGGTTCTAAAAACAATTTATTCTATTGTTGGAGAGAGCTAGACGGAGTTATGCATTTTTTCTTCTGGTCACATAAAAACCGTTAATCGTTTTTTTTTTATAGAACGACTAGCCGGCGTTGCCTGCAGGACCCCCATCAGCAATAGTGGAGTTAAAAGTATCGGTGGAGCCGGCTTCATCCAAAGAGTAATGTTTTTTTTTGGCATAGCCAATTGCCGCCACAAAATCAAAAGTGCCGTTTTTGAAACGGAATTGATTAAACAAAACATTTTCGAAGGCCACAAAGAGCTGGCCTATTTTTTTCCAACTTTCTGGGGCCCCTAAAAGCGTCTAGTTTGAACTGTTGGAAGCATTGGCGTGCTTTGAAACTGGACTTGCTCACAATTAAAACAGCCAACGATTTCACAAACGCTTATGCGTTCATTTAGTGAAGTGCGTGAAATGCATAAATCCAAAGTTGTGAAAAGACGCTTTAGTGATATAAGTGTACTTTCAGAAATAAGTTGTTAAAAATTAGGACCACTACTTACGACTTTTTGGTGACTATAGGACTGTTTGTGTGACCTAGAGTCTGTGTTTGCGCATATATTGGTTGGTTTTAGGATAAGCGCAGCCAGGGAAAGAGCAAACAAACCCGAACTTAAACATTTGTAGAGTTAAGTTACTATAATAGCAGCGCTCACATCACTAATGTCGAAATTGAAAATTGTGGGTTCAATCGGCTGCGTTGGCTTCACTCAATAGGTAGTTGTGAGAACAGTAATGAACAGTTAATGCTTTTTTCAAATTGCCAATTCTTATTCCAAAATCAAAGCTGCCGTTTTTTAATGGCAACGGAGTAGAAAAACATTATGGGTGGTTGACCATGGTCGTTTTATTTCCCCCTAAGTTTTTGATGTTCCTGGAAACGTCTTGCTTGCCCAGTTTTCAACATAGGCGTACTTTAGAACTGGAATTGCTCACAATTGAAACAGGCAATAATTCCACAAACTTTTGTCCTTTGCACAAAATCAATTGCAAGAGGAGGCCAAAGTGAAAGTTATGCGTTTTAGAAATGAGCTATTACATATTAGACATATCACTAACAACTCATGGTAACTGTAGGCCTATTCGTGTGACCTGAAATCTCTGGATGTGCGTACGTTGTTTGGTCCTGGCCTATTTGCAGCCACGGAATCAGAAAGCTAACCTAAAGTCAAGCACTTACAGTGGAGTTATAGTATTACAGCAACTATACTTATATTAAAACTATTCTTACAACGAAAATTTACTTATTAGTGACACTAAATAACTACTCGTGGCAGTAACCTTTAGAATAGTAAGTGTATTTCTCCACTATCGCAACTAATTTTGTTATGACTAGTAAAAACGTTCGAAAATGAAAAGAAGATTACACCGAATACGGTTTTACTAAAACAATTATCGATGAAGAGGACAAACCAGAAAGCATGTTCTGTGATGCAGTATTTTCCACTTCCAACCTAAAGCCATCACAATTTGACGAGTATCTTCAAGCTAAAAACGGTGGAAACAAGAGCAGGGAATAATCTTAATTCTTTGAAGGCTGGAACGGCAAGCTTCGACATCAAAGGAACGCTTCCAAAGTTAGGGTTTACTCGCATGGACAAGCTTCCGCCTTTTATCGTACAAAATTGCATACGAAAAGGCAAAAGTGATAAAGCTGCACACTACAGCGGAGACTCTTAGCAAGCCTTATGCTTTGGCAATGGTGAAGGATTGTAAAAAATTGCAACGAATTTCTCAGTCAGAGAATGCTATCCAGAATACAATCGATAATAGTGGCGCTGATATTCTTAATCAAGTTGTAACAGACATCAAAACTTTTTCCGCCAAGATCTCAGTTCAATTAGATGAGTGGATAGAATTCAGTAATTACAGCAAACTCGTGGTGTTTGCTCAATATGTAAAGGGGAATGCCATCGAAAAAAATTCCGTTTTGCAAACCACTCAAAACAACTACAACAGCAAGGGATATTTTTAATCTAGTACAATACATTTTTTTAAAACTCTGATGACATTTCGCAGCAATGTATCGGATCTGTTTTCATAAACGTTGTCCCAGCTATGCAAGGAAACCAGTCCAAATATGTTACTATCATGAAAAATGAAATTCCAGAGGCAATTCTTTTTGGTCATTCTTTTATATCAAATCCTTTTCCTGTTACTCTGAATAAAGTGATGGGTTGGTGTGCTAAAATTGTAAATAATAATTGAGGAAAGGCTTTGAGTCCCAGATTGTAGCATTTGCAGTAACCTTGCTGTTCTAATGTCATACTGACGTCAGATGTTTCTCCAGAGGTTGGGTATGGACAACATTTTTTGAGTGCAGAAAGAAAATTGAACAATTTCTTCGAGAAGAAAAAAGTACTCTTGTGCTTACTTTCAAATTTCCAAACTTTCCTCTTATGTTGGAATACCTGGCGGATATTTTCCAACAATCAATGACCTAACTCTTTCAATCCAGAGAAAGAAAGTGAACGCTGTGTCCGCTAGTGACTTGTTGCGTGCTTTTAGACATAAACTGTTGTTATGGAGTTGGCGTATCCTGCAGAAGAATTTCGCGATTTTTTCTTGCTAGACAAAGTTGTGGTGAAATGCAACAACTTAGATTCGGAAGAAAATGTCAAGGCAGAAATCAATCAACACTTGGATAGACTGAGAGAGTCATTTGACCGATATTTCTCCCAGGAGATCTGAAAGAGCAAGAAACTTGGAATATCAACTTATTTGCCTTTTAGTTTGAGAAGATGGAAGATGAGGATAAGGAACGTTTGATAGAGAAGCAAGCACGCCGATCGACGAAACTGCTTTATCGTCCAGTTTACTCGAAACTTTTTGGTACATCGTTCAAACCGGGTACCCAACTCTGGCAAAGAGAGCACTGCAAATTTTGGTTGCATTTGCAACCATTTGGCAGTGTCAATCGAGATGTTCACCTCTACTTTACATCAAGAATAAATACTGCAACGCCCTGGACCCCGAAAAAGATCTACGCATTGCATTGTTTCACAAAATTCCACGTTTTGAACAGATAGTGCAAAACGCAAGCAGGAGAAAAGTCGAGAAATCTAATCAACATTGCATTCTCAGTTTGTTTTATTTACATATTTATTCAGTTTTGTGTTATGTGTATAAAAAAACCCTCCAGCATGCTAAGTTTTTAAATATTTGGTGTAAAGGGTTCGGCATCTTTCATAACTTCGCTCACGCCTGTTCAGTCTTGGTCGTCATATCCCGTTGAAGGTTGGTCATATTAGTCAGACTTTAGCTTTTTTGTTACAAAACTTGTGAGAACCACCAACAGCATACTTCTATGAAACCCCAGTCTAACCCACTTTAAAACCACTCAGTTCAACATTGCATTATACTACCCATAGGCTTAGTCAAGGCTGATTGCGCCACTACACCAGTCCTACGGGTAAGGAAATTCTGTATGCCGTACAGCAAACATTGCAAAAAAGAAAGTGTCGTAGCTTTTCTCCGTCTGCGAGATGCCTTTCCCCCAAAAGGTTTTCGGCTTGATAAGATTCTGGGGCGCGTACAATCTGTCAACCCGTTATTCTTTCAAACAAAATTAGGTTCTAGCTGCATTACCAACCTTACCACACTTTGCAGAGTAGCTTGCGAAAGCAGATGCACGGTTGACCTACAAGCAAAAACCAGACGCACAGTTGACCTACAGCATGCACCGTATGCGCTGTGAACTATGTGTTGATAAAAAACTAATTGTATCAACTTGACCAATCTTGGGATCGAACTAAACCGCTATATTTTTTGTTGTAATTATTTTCTATTTCTAAGCGATTGCTAAACAGTAACCTTCAATCATAAATCAGGCCAATCAATGTTAATAAAGGCGTTAAATAGGATGGAGGTAATTCTTATATTTCACAATTTTGAATTATTCTTGTAATGCCACTGGCGTCAGTTTGAACTAACAAAATGATTTTTGCTTGTAACCTTACCAAAGAATTTTTTCAAGAAAAATATTGTTTAAGTGCGCGCTAAGGAATCTGCAAAGAAAAATTCAAGAAAAAATGTTGATTTGGGGTTTATAAGTTAACCAACTGATGACGTTTTAACAAGACAAAATCGAATTTGTTAATTCTGCGACAGATTTATATTTTTAACACTCTAACTACGGCGGTGCTTAGCTTTATTTTTTAAATCAGGTGGATGGAGAATGTTTAAAAAAAGTAGCAGTTGGCGTCGGAAACAAAATAGCGCAGGAATAATTTCCAAACAACGCTTTCTTGTCTCGTCATTGAGAAGAACCAAAGTAAATCTTTATCTTTCATCTCTTTCGTAGATAATCTAGCTTTATAATGTTTAACGCCTGCGATGCTCATCTGGTTCGCACCTGGCGTTAAAAATTTTAGTTTCTGTTAAGACAGTGATAGAACTGTAAGCATCTGCTGATGGCTTGTAATAAACTGATTATTTTCTTCGTTGTAATGTAGTAAGTCACATAACTTTTGTTCTGTAACCGACTACGCAAGCGTGTAGCGAGACACATACTATCCAGCAAGTAAATAATAAATGAGAACTTTTTAACTCATCGAACAAATGATGAACGGTGACCTAGGGAGAATTCAAAATAACCACATGATTTTCGAGTCTGCAGTCTATCATAAATGTTACAGTGGGCGGAGCAATTCGTAGTAAAAATTCAAAACGCGAGCTTTAAAAGTCATTGATGCAAATTCACGAATGCTGGATATGCACCATAACTAGGGCCCGCTAAAGTCAATAAAGTCAAAATTTTATCAGGACCTTGTCACATGATCAAACGTCTACTAACGTTCGTTTCAGGTGTTCAGGAGTCTGTTTTGGTAGATTTTATAAGTCAAAATAAAGTCAAAATTTTGCATAAAGTCAAAATTTTGCATAAAGTCAAAACTTGTCAAAATTGTCTTCATCAAAAATTTCCTTACAAAAGCGAACAAATTTATATCTTTTTTATATTTTTTGAAATTTTTGAACTGCTATTAAAATCTTATGCACAGTTTTATTTGATTTTAAACTTCTGAAATAGTTGCAATGGTAAAAATGCATGCGGTAATTGAGAAGGAAATATCACTTATTATGCATCAAATCGTCATTGTCGATGCATAAACACATAATTGTTAGACAATTAATCTATTCCTATAAACCCTTCCGCTCTTTACACGTGGTCTTTTTAAGTCGTAGCTTGCAAAGCAAAGAATGCCTAAACAAGCCAAATCTTCTGCAGCGAAAGTTAGGTAAATTTGCCAGGAATATCCGGATGAGTTTTCGGCAACTCCTGCCCGCGACTTGCGATGCAACCTTTGCGACGTGTTAGTCAAATGCGTCAAAAAGTTTTTTGTGGAAAGCCACCGAAAAAGTAAGCAACACCAAAGATAATTGGACACGTAGAGCAAATCCCAAAGTAACCACACCTTTTTACAACTCGATCAAGTAAACTTCAAGGAACAAGTTGTCTCTTCATTCTTGGCTGCAGATATCCCACTTCATAAACTGAACCATCCTTCTTTAAAGTCTCTGTTTGCTACAATGGGAAAAGTATTGCCTTCGGAGACTGCAGCCCGGGCATGTGTTGCTAAATTAGCATCCCAAAAAGAACAAATTCAAAAATTACTTCGTGACAAAAAAATTTTTTTAAATTGTGGATGAAGCAGAGATTGCTAAACAAGCGTATATTAGTGTGCTTGTGGGCAGCTTAGATGCCCCAAATCAGACATTCCTCGTTGATTGCTATCCATTTAACAGCGGTAGCAATGTTAATAGCAGTATTATTCTGCACACTGTGGATGACATATTGCGACAACTTGAAATAAAATGCGAGAATTTTTCATGGTTCTTGACCGATGCTGCTGGGTACATGTCTTTGGCTGGAAAGACATTAAAGGAATTATACCCTTCTTTGATGCATGTCACCTGCGTTGCGCACTTACTACATAACTGCGCTATGCGTGTGCGTGCTCATTTTAAAAATATTGATGAAATAATAGCAACGATCAAGGCAGCAACAATCAAAAACAAAGATCGCAAAAAAGATTTTCATGATGCTGGTCTGCCATCTCCTCCTGACCCTGTAATTACAAGATGGGCAACTTGGCTTAGAGCTGCCCTATATTACAGTGAGAACCTTCCAGCTGTTCGTACCATTGTCAACAATTGGACAAGTGCAGGCCTCTTAGTCAGCAGAGCAAAAGATGCTATCAATGTGGAAGATTTGGTGCCGGACTTGGTTAAAATAAATCAATACGGGACTCTAGCAGCCAACGTAGAGTTCTTAGAAGCAAGTGCCTGCACGATAACCGAAGCATACGGACTGCTGAAGAATATGCAATTCAATGATGATCCGTGTGCAATTAAAAATTACATTAAAAAACGACTATCCAACTCTGATTTAGAAACAATAATAAACTGTACCAACTTGACAATTGACCCAACAAGCTACGCACTATTGCAAAAAGCCCAGCCAACCTCTGCTACTGTTGAAAGGTCGTTTTCTATGCTCAGTAAATTACTGAGAAAAGACAGAAATTTTGATGTTAAGAACGTAAAAAAATATATGATGCTGTATTAGCCTACAATAAAAAGTCCTGGTAATTATACTGTGTGGCTTTCGTTAAAAACATCATAGACAGACTGTTAATATACAGTACAATTGCGATAACAACGCATTTTTTGTATTACACACTAATTGATACCGGTACACACAATGGCTCGTTATCCTAGGTTTTGACGTCATGCGTCGCTTTGTTGCATTAGCTTCAAGACTGAGTGATTGAGAAAATGTTTAAAGTAGGCTACCTTCTTCTTTAAAAACTTATGCAACAAGACATAAATAATAGGCGAAAGCGGTTAGGTCAAAATAAAGTCAAAATTTTGCTAAAATAAAGTCAAAAATATATTTGTTTAGGTAAAAAAAAATGGCCCTAACCATAGCTTATCAAGGCTAAAGTTGCTGACTTTCGATAATAAGTCTGTTGCAGCAAGTATTGCCTTTTCAATTCGTCATAAGTTTGAACCCGATTTCCTTTGTTTATCGCATAACTTATGTTTGCTTTGTTTCGATGTTCCCTTATTTAGCGTTGTTCTCGCGCGCCTCGCCCTCTATTAATAGACTTTAGATAACGTCATAGCCTTTCGTATTAAGCGTTACCCCCTGATAACCTTTGCCTTTTAATTAATCACTGTTGCCTCCCCAATATAGCTGACCGTTGTTGCCCTCGGAGTCAGTTTAGAATTCGAGTAAATTACTGTTAGACTGTATTGTGAGCAACTGTTAGTCGAACGCTTACAATCTACTGTTCGATCATTTTTTGGGTCTGATTTCCGGTCAAGCTATAGTAGGTGAGTGCTTCAGTGAATTTACGTTTGTGTAGTTGAGTTATGTGTGTTAATTATTTTACAGAAAACCGTACTGCATCGTTCTGCATTGTATCTCAGTCTAAATTCTTCAATCTACTAGCAACTTCGTAATCCCCTCGTTTTAAATTTATTTCAATTATAATCTCTTTGTGGAACCTGTGGTACGCGTGATTCTAGAAGACAGCATTAGGCGGGACATCAGGCCAGAAGTTTCTGTAACAAGTCAGACGTTTGGCTCATCACATCTCGCTGCTTTACAAACCCACCGTATTTTAAGACCGAACAATCGGATGTCGCTTTAGCGCGGAACGAGCGCTCCAAATCGCATGGATGAACAGGCATTCCCGAAGCAACCCCTCCAACATTACAATGATGGTCTGTTTTCCATGCGTCTCCAAATTCGGCTGCATTGATCGTGGTAGACCCAGAGGGAAGCATAAAATCATCTGTCTGTTTCAGATTGTAAAAGCCGCAAAGACCTTTTCGGATCTGCGACAAAACTCTAATTAGCTCCAAACAAATGGTCTCTTGCACGACGTGTATAACATCTGCACCAATCAACAACCGCCTCAACGTAGTGGTGCTGTCCCCGACCCCGTTTTGGGTTGGGTCAAAATGGCTGTTGGTCTTCCCGAGGGTCCCAGTCATCCCGGGCACTCCCCTTCATTTTTTCGCTGAGCTGTCCCCTGAACGACCGCAAAAGGGCAGCACACAGCTTCTTCAAAATCGGTCGCCTATTTTTTCTTTCTCTCTTCTCCTGCTCTTCTCTTGCCCGTCTTCGTCTCCTCATTCTCCTCCTTCTCTTGATGAGCGGTAAGGTTCATCTCAACCCTGGCCCCATCTTTCCTTGCTCAGTGTGCGCTGGAAATGTGACCTGGCGGGGCAAGTCAGTGCAATGCTGCACCTGCTCCAAATGGGTCCATCTAAGGTGCTCACAACTTTCCCTCTCCAAATTCGGAACTCTTGGCAGCTTTCACTCCTGGAGCTACCCCCGCTGCTGTGTCCCCACTCGTAACACTGTGACTTCCTCCTCGGACTCCTCCGACATGTATACCTCGACTGTACAATCTAGCCCTTCGTCTGCTAATGCTGCACTCTCGCCCCCCCTCGTCTTCAAACTTCTTATCCTTCGTCTGCCCATTTTATATCTTCTCCCTCTGCTCCCTCACCATCGTCCCTTGCTCCTGGCTGTCTTTCTACGCCTCCTGTCTCCTCTCCCCCCTGACTCTCTCAGGGTTCTTCAATGGAATGCTGGAGGTCTTCCAGCCCAGAGCACTTCACCTTTTTTCGTCCCATCCTGCTTCCGGATTCCTGGATTCTCTGCTCTGCGTTCTAATCGCACCCACTCCCGGTCTGGCATTCTCTCTCGTGATGCCACGCACGCTAGTGGCGGCTTCATCAATTTCGTCAGGCAGGGCTTATCTTTTTCTGAACTTTCTACCTCCTCTCTTTCTTCGCTTGATCCCTACTCGGATTATGTAGGAATCAACATCTCTCTAAACAACTCCTCCTCGCTCTCATTTCTTAATGTGTACGCCCACCTATTTGCTCCTCTCCGACGGAAGGCAGAACCGATTCCTTCTCCCCCTCCATTCTTCCCTCTTCCAGAAATCTCTTCATTCTGGAAGACGTCAACTGCCATCACCCCCTCTGGGACTCAAGAGGTACTTCCGACCCCCGCGGGGAGGAAGTATTCGACTGGATTATCTCTTCTGACCTCCTCCCCCTCATTGACCCTAAAGCACTCACCCTTCTACATCGCTCCCCTGGCAGTCGCTCCTTCCCTGATATTTCTTTTGCTCCCTCCTCTCTGGCCCTTTTCTGCTCCTGGGAGGTGCTTCAAAACCTGGATTCTGATCACCAACCTATTCTTCTATCTGTCCCTCTCTCTCTCCGGTCTTTCGCCCCAACGAGCGTCCTCCTTCCTTAATTTTCAGAAAGCTCGCTGGGATGACTTTGTCTCCTACTTTGACTCCCACTGTCCCTCTGGGCAAGAGAAAGAGACGAGTAAGAGACAGAGAAAAGAAAAAGAGACGAGTATCCTTCTGCAGAGGAATACTCGTCTCTTTCTCTTTTCTCTGCTGCTGCTTTCTTTTACCTCTCTGGCACTGAATGCCGCCAAATCTCCCATTCCTTTCGGCCGCATCAAACGCCATTCTAAAGCCTGGTGGTCTGCTGAGGTGGAAGATGGGGTTAGTGAAAGACGCAAGGCTTTCGCTGCCGCTCACAGAAGTGATGAAGATCGCCAGGCTTACATCTCCGCTTCTCGACGCGCCTCGTCAGCCATTGCCAAGGCCAAGGCTGAGGCATGGCAGACGACTTGCTCTTCTCTTTCACCCAAATTAAACCCAAAAACTGTATAATTTCTTCTTCCCTCTATCGCTGGCTAACCTTCCTCGTCTTCCTCCTCTCCTAATTTCCCCAACTGTTCTTCTCTCAGGGAATCGGCTTTGGTCGATGCCGCTTACCTGAGATCTCACTTTTCTGTTTCTCAGCCAAAGACCCTGCGTAGCAGAGCCAGAGGCTACCTCTCTGAGCTCCACCGAGCCACGTGCCCGGAGGAGTCTCACTCGTCCTTCTGCTCTCCCTTCTTCCCCGCTGAATTTCTTGCGGCTGCCTCCAGCCTTTCCTCGTCCACTACCACTGGCCCAAACAAAGTCGCCTATTCCATGCTAAAGCATCTTCCTCGCTCTGGCATGGATTTTCTTCTTCACATCTTTAATCTTTCCTGGACTTCGCATTCCTTTCCTTCCATCTGGAACACATCTTTTATTATTCCCATACATAATATGGGAAAGCCTCTCGATTCTCCTGCTTCCTTCAGGCCTATCTCTCTCACCTCCTGCGTTTCAAAGCTGTTCGAACGCATCATTCTACCCCGTCTACTCTTCTTTCTGGAATCTAATTCCATTCTCTCTCCCCGCCAGGCCGGTTTCCGCCCTGGACGGTCTACATTAGATCAAATTCTGTACCTTTCTCAGTCCATTTTGGATGGGTTCAACAAACCCAGAATCTCGGACGATCCTGTCCACTATTGATTTCTCCAAAGCTTTTGACTCTATCTGGCATCCCGCCCTTTTCCATAAGCTCATTTCGGCTGGCCTCCCTCCTTGCTTTGCTAGTTGGACTCAATCTTTCCTTTGTGATAGGCGCACTTGCGTGGTTTTTCAAAATCACGAAAGTCGTTCCTTTCGAGTCCGTCGAAGTGTTCCGCAAGGATCCGTTCTTGGCTCTGTACTTTTCTCTTTTTTCATCAATGATCTTACGGCTTCTCTGCGTTCTACCGTCAGTTACTCTCTTTATGCTGACGATCTGGCCGTTTGGTCCTCCTACCCCTCGGTCCCCATTGCGGTAGAGGCCACACAAGGAGATCTGTTTTGATTAGAGCGCTGGTCTGCATACTGGTGTCTTCCTCTCAATCCGAGCAAATGCGAGGCCTCCTTCTTCTCAGTGGATCCCCACCAAACTAACCTCCAGCACATCCTCCTCTTACTCGGCTCCCGCCCCCGTTTCAACCCCACTCCAACCTTTCTTGGGATCACCTTCGACCGCTCTCTTTCCTTTTCTAAACATGTATCTTCGCTAAAGGCCAAGTTCTTCCCACGTCTTAAGGCCTTACGCTGTATCTCTGCTTCCTCATGGGGCCCCTCTAAGGAGTCCCTCTCTGTTCTGCTTAAAGCTTTTCCTCGGTCCCTTCTCACTTATGCTTCAGCCGGATGGTTTCCTTTCTTAAGTGTTACCAATATCACCAAATTGGAACGCCTCCACCGAGCGGCTAGTCGCGCCATCTGCGCTTGCCTCTCGTCCTCCCCTATCCCACTTCTCCTCTTCGAGGCTTCATTACTACCCCTATGAGTCATCCTGACTCATTTCACTCTTTTATCATATGAGCGGGCTCTTCGTCTCGAAACCTCCTTTCTTATATAAGATTTGGCCAGACTTGGAGTGAAATTAAGACTTTGCAGATCGTGCTGGTGAGCTTTTGCGTCCACTCACCCGCTCATGCTTCCTTCTACCTCTCCTAGGGAGGCTCTTCTTACTTGCCCTCCCTTTCCTCCTTGGAATCTGCCTTCCTTCACCGTGTAGTCCACCCTTTTCTCTTCATGCTCCTACTCCGATCCTCCTTTCTCTCGCCAAGGTGCAGCTCTCGCCCACCTTGACTCTCTCCCGCCTCATGACCTGTTACTCTGGACAGACGGTTCTGTTCCTTTTCCTTTGGCAACTTGCCAACTGCTTTCTCTGTGGCACTGAGGCCACTCTTTTCTTTTGAGCAGGCCCAGTATGTTCAAGTTTTTCCGATGAAGCCTGCGCCATTCTGCAAGCTCTTTGCTGGTCTCGGCAGCACCAACAAGTCTGCCATTTCTCTTCTCTTCTCCTTCTATCTGACTCTCGTTCTGTACTCGCCACTCTGTTCTCTCCTCCATCTTTCCTCTTACCTCAAACTATCTGGCAGGAAATGTCTTCTCTCTCCTGTTCTATCAGGCTACAATGGGTCCCCAGACACTCGTTTCTCTCGGGGAATGACGCGGCTGATGAGCTGGCCAGACCGGGAGCGCTACTTGCGCCCTATGCAATCCCTTGTAGTCTCTCTCCTCTGATATCTCGTATCCACTCTTGTCTTTTCTCGGACTGGAGGCGTACTGTCTCATCTAAATTCTTTGACACAGAGGTTCCCTCGATTTCCACCTAGGAACTTGTGCTCCGTCGTCATGCTCGCTGTGTTCTCTCTCGTCTACGCTGCAATGGACACAGCCTTCTGTTAAGTTCTTATTTCTCTAGGATTGGTAGAATCGAGAATCCTTTCTGCAGCGCCTGTGGACACTCGTCCCAGGACACCTCTTATCTCATTTTGCACTGTCCAGCTACGGACTATTTGCGCCACTCACTCTTTGGCGACTCTCTGTCTCTCTATGACCTCTGGTCCAAGAGCTGTGGAGTTTCCCCGGATTCTGGGGCTCCATGGTCTTCCGCCATGCTCCCATCCCTCGGAAGGGGTCGGGCTGACATCGTAAAATCTAGGCAGGAAGAGTGCGGCCATAACCTCCAACAAATACTGGGGCATAATACTTTAAATAAACTTTCATAATTATTGTAAAGACACGCTGAAAATGGGGCAAAACCACCTTTCCCTTAAAATTTGTACATCCGTCTGTTTGTGATGTTGCTCTTTTAGTTTTTTTCTGGGCGGTAACAAGTGGAGAGACTATATGCTGCGTGCAGTAGCTCCTCAGCCGACTGATAGAAGCATCGCGCATTGACCACGGTGCCACGACGCGTTTGACTAGGTTTCAAGCAAACTCTAAAGTAGGAAGGGAGAAATGAATGGTGGCAGTGTCGTTGTGTATACCACTCCTATTCTTTGAAAAAGATGTAGGGTAGGATATAGTTTTGTAGGCACACATCGAAGAACTAGTCACGATCAGGCAAGGGTACATCACCTTAAGCGGCAGTCAATTTCGAACCAATTGTAAATAAAAATTGCTGACTGGTAGCCCATTACTAACAAACGGGCTGCTACTGGTGGCTGCCCAAAAGTCGCTTCTTACGCCAGGCGGTGTAAGCAACTTGATGATTTTGACCAGATACAAGATAGCCACTGTAGTTCTGAATGTTATAAAAATAATACCTTTAAGTACGAATCCACAATAAAATTCATTTTCTTTTCAAATTTTCGGAAGTAGTATGGGTTTAGTTATGGCCGTGTTTTAGAGCTTCGTGGTCATTTTAAAGACTAAGCAAAACTTTAAATCTGCTAGTTGGCTTCAAATTGAACATGTAAATACTCGTAAAACTAATGGTTGTTTTGCTGTCACAGATAAGGCATTGAACCACCAACTTCACAACGATTATAAGCCTTAAGACGTGAAACAATGTTGCAAAAATAAGAATCAAACCCAGGTGAAAAAAGTTTGACGACAATGATACTGGAATATCTTCAAAAAAAGTATCAAAAACTGACATAAAATCATTTGTCAATTTGATAATACGGAATCTATTTTATGTACTAATACTATGATTGTTATAGCGCACCTTATCTCGATAATACGGAGGAACTTTGATGTAAATTCGATGGTCTACATCCCAAGTGATTTCCACTTCTTCGCTACTGGTGGTTAGATGGAGAAAAGAGGAGGAAAGTTTTTTGATATATAATCCAATATTTTCGTTCAAATAAGGCAGCTTTACTTCAATGTCATCAACTTGTGCTTTTCCTCCTTCAGTCAATCTACAAATTCGAAACTTGATTAAACAAATTGTTTGTTGGCAGATGGTTGATAGAGAACTTAAATATAGCTGTAATATACCAAACAACTTTTTTGTTTTAGGTCTAAAGGTGAGTTAATTTTAGGTGCGAAGGTATTTTCGGTGCAAAGTGTGTTTTAGGCGTAACCCCCTTTTTCTTCCATTTAACTTTATAAAAGTACAAAGCTGTCTCAAAGTGCAGCAGAATTTCACTTTGAGACAGCTTAGCGCTTTGCACTTCTAGCAAGTTAAACGGAAGGAACAGGGGGCTACTTCAAAAACAAAAGCTTTTTTTAACAATTTGAAGGAAACTGCTACCATAAAAAATCGATTTTTGCGGGTACTTTAAATATTTTTGAAAAAAAATGGTAAAAATTACTCCTCAGCAGATTTTCAAAGCAAAAATACTCGTAGTTAAATCTTTTCGGTATAAGGCTGCTTCAATGTCTGTTTTATAAGCCTTTGGCCAATGGCCATGAAGCTGCTTAGGCAGTAGATGCCACAGTTGGAGCTGGCCTTCTCGTAACACTTCGTGTTTAATTTTTTCTCACTATCCTCTTCATGCCAAACGCCAGTCAAAGAAGCTGATGACGCCATTTTTAAAGGTCTTCGCATGGCCCGACCCTGGAATTGAACCCAAGACTTCCGTGTGGGAAAAAGACGTTGTAAGCGCTGGGCTAACGCACGAGGTAGATTTATTGTGATCTGTACTGTATAATGTACTATTCTTTCTGCCTGTGAACTTCTCCAAAACTACTGAATATAAAAACATGAAGTTTGATTACCATTCTGAGATGAGCTTCATAGATGGTCCTGAGATGAGCGTCATGTCATGATGAAATCAAAATTAAAAATAGTTTTTTTAAGTTCACACTTATCAACGTAGAACAGCAATATTTGGCTCAAAAGAAGGCCGGTGCCCGACTTATCAACTTGCCCGAAATAGCAATCTTCGAAAGGGTGAGATGCGGGCCCGTCTCCCTAAATTTTTTCTGCCCCCCTTTCAAAATATTTTGTTGGCTCAGTTTTTATTGACTTGCGATTTGAAAATGTTGAATTCAAAATAGGAATTGCTGTGTCTTTTGTGACTGTGACCTAATAAAGCGCGACAATGTTTGCTTGATCACGTGTCAAAATAAAACCGGCCATCGAACAAAACGATTTGACAAAAAACAGAACCGCTCATTGAATCTAGGTTGATTAGATTTGCAAAGCATTTTGTTTGAGCTTTGTATTCGCCATTCGTTAACAAAAACAACCGCAGTAAGATTTTGCTTGATATCAGCAGTGTTTAAGATTTTTGTGACTGGTAGTTGTGCACAATGAGCAAGAGTAGTGTAAAGAACAGCTCAATATCTTGTATCATTGATATCTTCAAACAATAATTCATAACTGTCTCATAACATCTTAGACTTTTATAGTGAATTTGCAATTACTCAGCAAACCAAAATAGTTCGATCAACAATTTTTCATGATAATTACAGAAGTTATCGATTTCATTTTGGACTTGACCCTTGCTAGCTATAGCTTGCTTAGTATAATTGCAGAACTTTAGCCTTGCTATTTAAAGCGTGCATCGATGGAAGTTATTTTAAATTACTTTTAAACATAATAGCAATGGACATAAAACGCTAATTCTATATTTAGCAACGTTAATTCCCTATACAAAACTGATCTAATAGATTGTTCATTTTAATGTTTCATGCTTCAGTAAGTTTTGTGTGTTTGTGTTTATTCTCGTTGACTTTTTGCTTAGTACCGGTAGCCTACTCCATTCTGTGTGACCAAGTTAATTGATGTAAAAGTAGGCTACTTTAGTTTTGTTTGCTAATACTCCGTTTTTTTTTCAAAACCTTAAAAATTGTTCTTGTCGTAAACAAAACATATCACTTTGCCAATTAATAAATTCTAGATTTGAATATTTTAAATTTATTCAGCGTCTTTGCTTCTTAAAGCCACTAAACTCAGTAAATATTGGTCAGGTACATCTGGTCATTGGAGCATTATATTATTTCGATTAGCGTGCACCTTAATTCTACGTGTATGACTATTTTGAATTTGATCGCTTTTAAAAAACACTAAAACTTGCTGTAAATGGTAAGCTACTGGAAATGATGTTTTATATAAAAGTGTAATATTGAATAGAAGTCGTGAAAACCGCATTTGTAATTTCTCGCACTATTTTCAGTATTGCAACTTTTCCAATTTTATTTATTTAGCTATCAAAAAATACTGCCCCAATTTGCCCCCCTAAGCCTAGCGTTCTGCGGGCGGGCCTGGTGAGATGACGTGATAAAGACTGTTTATTGCAGACCTTTTTTATTTCCCAAAAAGTGTTGGCCGTAGAAACGTAGTGGTTAGAGCGCCCGCTTCGCAGTCGGTAGACCTGGGGTTCATTCTCCTTGTCGAGTCATACCAAAAGACTTTAAAAAATGGCATCCGCAGCTTCCTGCTTGGCGCTCGGCATTTAAGGAAGGTTGTGGAGAACAAGCCGGCAAGTTCGCTTGTTGTGTCCTTGGGCAAGGCACTTAACGGGATGCCCCACCTTTATGTGGAAAACAGGTGGCCCATAAACCTCGAAAAAGGCAACTCCCAAGCGAGTGCGGACTTCCCGTCCAAAGTATAGCGATACAATTCGCTTTCTCGTGAATGGAGGATAAATATGGCAAATAAAGCAATAAAAAAAAGCAAAGCTTGTTGGCGGCCATTTAAAAACTGATTTCGTTATAAAATTCTGCAACGATTGGAGCTTTGTTGACGACGCAAAAAGCTTTTTTTTTGTAAGAATACTTTTTCCCTATATTCTTGAACTTATCATTATACCTTTGCTTTGTCATAATGTTAAATGACGTGATTATGCAGTTTGACACCATTTTAGCGAAAGCAGCATCTTTGCTTAGAGCTAAATCCTGCTTCGCTTCGTTCTGCTGGTGAAAGTTACCCACACAAATTTCTTCGGTGGTGCCTCAATTTAGGCTAACGTTTCCTCGATCACATTGGACGACATCTTTGGAACAACAAAAATAAGAAAAATTCATTTCGCTAATTAAAGCATATTCAGTTTCTCATTCAAATGAAATCAATGTGTTTTTCAGAGATTTAACAAAGTTTAACGAGATACTATTACACAGGTTTACAAAAAATTTGTTTTTCTCTGGCATTGGTTTTGACAACCCCTTTTACTTAATTTGAGGTCGCTGAATCCGAATTTGAGCTTAGGTTTTTTCTATCTCATCAGATTTTGTAGATAATCTCGCCTTTATATTTTTAGCACCTTTGTATTTTAGGAAGGCATTTTGAGAGGAATCGTAAACATGTTTTAATTGCTATTCGTTTAAATGTTCATGGTTACTTTAAGTAATATTGTGTAAGTTTCATATTAACCAATAAAAGAAGGTCCAAACACTTTACTTTTACCTCAAGTACGGTACTTTATTACCGGCATCTGCAGCATCCAGAAGTAGACCACTATATATCAATACTTTCAAATTCTAAGACGATTGTATGGCCTTTTTTTGTTCTACTAATCCATTTCATCTTGAATGCTTTGTTATGTTTTATCTCGAGAGCATGCAGCTTTAGGTCATGGAATTGTGCTGATGCAACTCTCATTAGGGCAGCTGCTTTGTGCTGATGTAAACAATAAAAAGGTTTGAAACAATAAATTTAATCTTACTTTGTCAACTTTCGTTTTCTATATGCCTTGTGGGTATTACACACTTATTGTGTTTTGTTGGGGTAATCATGGGGTAATTGGACCATACTTTGTAGTAGCAAAGCCGATAAGAAATCTTCCTTGTTGAGAGAAATGTTGCATCAGTCAGAATGATTAGAGTCTGCGCTGCTGGCCTGGTTGAGCAAAGCAACTGCTACTGGGCCATTACTCAGTGATTTTAAAGTTCTAGTTGGTGGGTAACTTAAATTTTACTTTTTCCTTTAGATCGCCTTGTTATACTCCACTGATATAGCCAGCTGTTATTAAAATGTCGTCCTGCTGTGAAAGCAGAAAGTGCACTAACAACCTTGAAATGTTCTGCTATATATGTGGTTGTTTCATATTAGCTAGCCAAAAATGCAATAATATTCCCTTTGTGCAAAAGGTTTATCTCGGTTATTTCCAAGTGAAATTAGGAGATCAAGACAAAAGCTGGGCTCCTCATTAAGCTTGTAAGACCTGTGTTGAGACTTTGTAATCTTGGACCCAAGGAAAAAAAGTTCAGTTATAATTTGGAATACGGTATTAATCGTCGTCGTCGTTCGTATGAAGATTTAAAACGAAGGGAGTTCTTTCAGCCATCTTCGGGTTGGTTCATCTAATTGCATGAGGCCCCTTTTGCCACTTGGAGCTGGGTTTAAGGGACAGACTATGACGTGGTCCGCAGTTTGGTCAATTGGACCACAACTGCAACTAGATGATGATCTTAAACCCCACTTAGATAAGCAGTAGTTGAAACGTCCGACTCCTGTTCGAAGACGATTCAGGGTAGACCACTCCTTGCGGGAGAGATCTGACCCTGGGGGGAGTTTGTTTGCAGGTGACAAACCAAATTCGACAAGGCGGGAACGCGCAGAGCTCCAGATGTTCATCCAGGATTCCATGATGTTGAACTGTGGTATACCATGTAATAGCGCTGCATGACGGGTGAAAGGTTGTCGGGAGAGGAGCCGTTGCCTGGGTAGAAAATTTCCTGGGGTAGAGGGAATGCGGGAGTGCAGAGGATGGTGTTCAGAAGCAGCAATTTTGTTCACGAACTTGAAGGTAAGCTCCACTCTGCGCAGGTTAGGTGGAGGTATACCTGCCAGCACTGGGAGACTTTCCGTTGGAGTGGGTTGGAGGCATCCAGTAATGATGCGCATTGCGCGGGACTCATGTTATCAACCTCCTCGTGGTGAGTCCCGGTAACTGCTTAGCAGGCTAATGATAACGAAGAGAAGACAACGAAGAAAGAGAATGCAAATTCTTTCTCAGTATGGGCTATCTGATACCTCTCCCGAGCACGTGCCCTTGTCAGGGCAGACTCCATTTGTCGTAAGGAGTGGCATCAGGTTGCTCCAGCTGAATGTTGAAGGTATCACAAAGGCCAAAATCTCCATCATCAAACATCTGGCCGATACCCATGATGCTACTGCCATCCTCCACAAGAGACGGTATTATTGATCTGGAGGAAAAAGAACATGTTGATGATTGTTATTTTCGCTTGGTTAATGTGAAGGGGTATAGCCGAAAAAATAAGCACTTAATCCAATATCCAAATTTAGATTATGCTTTGCAACCTATTCCACATAGTGATTAAATTCCTGTTCCTACTTTTACACATCTCCCTCAAATTGACGATGAATACTCTGCATCCTTATCAGATTTATTACAAGATAGCGAATTCCAAATGTCAGATTCTAATTTGGATTGACGTTCGCCATTTAATCAGCTGCAGTTGAAAGATCTGGAAAGAGATCTGCATTTGCCCTAGCAATCTGCAGAATTGCTGGTATCAAGGTTGCAAGAAAAGAATCTTCTTCATCGAGGCACCAGTGTAACATTTTATCGGAAGAGAGAAGAAGAGTTATGAAAGTATTTTATTTTTGAAGATGGTTTGGTATTTTGCAATGATATACATCACCTTCTTCTAGACCTGGGTTTGCGTGAGTACAAACCTGAAGAATGGAGGCTTTTCATTGACAGTTCAAAGCGAAGCCTAAAATGTGTTTTACTTTACAATGGAAATAAGTTTGGCTCAATACCAATTGGACACTTCGTAACTCTAAAAGAAAAGTATGAAAATACCAAACTTGTATTAGACAAATTAAAATATCATAAGCATCGGTGGCTAATTTGTGTGAATTTTAAAATGGTGAACTATCTTTTAGAACAGCAGGGTGGATATACAAAGCATCCATGTTTTCTGTGCTATTGAGATTCCAGAGCTAAATCTCAACATTGGGTCAAAGATGTGTGGCCTGCAAGAAACAGCTTAAAACCTGGGGAAAAAAACATTATCAATGAGTCATTGGTTGAACTAGCAAAAACCATTCTTCCTTTACATATTAAACTTGAACTTATGAAACAATTTGTTAAGGCTTTGGACTTTTATGGAGATTGTTTTAAATACATCGGTTATTCTTTCCCTGGATTAAGTGAAGAAAAGCTAAAAGCTGGGTTCTTCAATGGACCTCAAATCAGGCAGCTGATGAAGGATTCAAGTTTTGTGGCCTTGATGACTTCCAAAAAGCTCGAGCTTGGAAAGCTCTGACTGAGGAGATCAAAAATTTCCTAGGAGATAAGAAAGCCGAATATTACAAAGACCTGCTAGAAGAGTTACCGTCAAGCTCTAAAGAAATGGGTTGTAACATGAGTATCAAACTCCATTATTTGATAAGCCATGCAGACAAATTTCCTCAAAACCTTGGTTGCATAAGTGAAGAACAAGGAGAACGATTTTATCAAGTTATCAAAACAATGGAGGAACGCTACCAAGGTCGATGGGACAGCCATATAATTACAGACTATTCCTGGAGTTAAAAAATAGATGTCCCAGAGGCTTCCTACAAAAGAAAGTCTTTAAAGAGAACGTTTGTTAGTCCGGAGTTTGTAGTTAAACTGCAAGTAGTGTTTTGTTTTTTGTTTTAGTGAAAAAGTGTATGGTAATGACAACACAAAAAAAGGTATCTTGTTGCGTTCTGTCTGTATTTAATGATGTAGTTTTGCTTGCGTTAAATTAAACTATGGTGATTGCTTTATTTGTAGGTATTGCTAGTCTTAATACAGATTCATTAAGCAACTAAAATACAAGAGATTATATTAGAATATTGACTTGTTTTTGCATGATTCCGCTTGGCAAAATTCTGAATTTTGCATAGTAAGCGGGAATTTTGTATCTCAAAATCCTGATGTGCTAGAAAAAAACTGATCACAGATTTGAAATCAGCGACCCCAAATTACCCTTAATCAGTTGCAAAAGTCAATGTCAGAATTTTTGTGTAAACCATTGTTATGGAATTAGATTATTATCACTTAAGACGTGACAAATAAAAAACACAGGAAAATTGAAGTAGGCCTAACTACATCAAAAATACATGTATGACAATGGAATAGTAGCAACCGTAAGTCTTACGTTTACGTAAATACTTTATCTGCTGAAAAGAGAGAAAGATGTTGCTGTTGTTTTCTTTCACAACAAGCGAGTTATTGTTGATAAGCCAATTTTCTGCGAAAAGGCGTTGGAAGTAACCTTTCATAGTTTTTAAAATAGTGATTTGATTCCAATCTGTTCTATGATTTAAAGCAATGAAATATTTACTCAAGAGCAGATTTCTCTGGTTCTTTTCCGTTTGTTAAATCGTGATTTCAGATGCAGTTGTGTTTGACCACTATATTAGTAAACCTGCAGTCATTATGTGAGACTTGGTATACTATGCCAGAGATTTTTGGTTCACTAAGAGGGTCGTTAAGAGAATGAATGAATTTACCAATAGTCAAATGAAGTTTCGTGGCTGAGGTAAATAAATTTTCATAGAGTGGAATTGAATAGAATTTAGATTGAGAAAGATTATTTGAAATGCCTTTTCTCAGAGAGTTGGCTTATCGACTAAAACTCACCAGTCATGAAAGGAAACGCAGGCAAAGCCTTATTTTCAATTTGCAAGAAATTAATATAATTGAAAGATTTGCTGTTGCTACAGTTTAATTATTATGCATTTTTTTGTACAGTTAGCCTACTTCGATTTTTCTTTCATTTTCACTTCTGATGTCTCAATTGAATGGTTTAACTCGATACTAGTGGTATCCTATTTAATCATAATTATTGGGGTTTCCTACCATGGAGAAATGCGAAAGTCGAACAACGACTCCGGTGGGATTCGAAGCCACTGCTTTCTGATTACAAACTAGATGTAAATGACCCCAATTATTGATCACATTCAAATATAAACCTTCACAAGAAGATTCCTTCTTGTACGCGTAGCCATTTATAAAATTTGTTAGTATGCAGCTTTCTGTAATGCAATTGCTATTTATGTTACTCTGATGATATTGGCCCGATGAAACGCTAGCCTAAATTAAGGCAAAACCAAAGAAATTTGTGTCGTTACTACTTACCAGCAGAAAGAAGAGACACAGAATTTAGCTTGATTTTAATACGTGGTTAATCGCTTCATTAAATATTTAGCACCTGTAATTATCACTCACTGTTATCATGAAAGCAAACCAAAATAGTAAAACCTATCGGTGATACGCAGCAGGTTAAGCAGAATGATATACTACAATATGCAAAGATCGTTTTTCAATAATGCAATGGCAAGTATGGAAGTTGTACCAATTGACCTGTAAGTAGACTCCACGTTTAACTGCCGTTGGAAAGTCGTGTCGCACGCCCGACTAAACTCAATCTCTCAGATGTATTTGAAAGTGGCCTCCAGCATGATTTATAAAAAATTATCCATCTCCTTAGAACAAAAATTTAGTAGGTGGATTTTCCACCTCAGCAATAATCTACTGTTACCCCTGAACTTTCGATCTGGTTCCGGGTTAAACTACCTACCAATATGCTTTACTCTGACGTTACTGCTCTCACCAAGTTTTTCAGGGTCCAGCAGGCTAAACCAAGGGTGGGCAAACTACGGCCCGCCAGAGCATTTTGTGTGGACCGCCAACACTTGTAGAAACTTCCATATATGTAATTTAATATGACAGGGGAGGCCACACTTATTCTACTAAAGAGCCAAAAACGACAAAAGGCATCATTGAAAGAGTCGCTACGCAATTATTCGCTTGAATTGACGTATCTCCCATTCAAATATAGAGTGATGACCTTTTTTTGGAGACTCTCATTTTCAAAGCCCTGCAATATGACATTGAAAGAAGCTATTGCAAGCTTTTGCATTGCATACAGCTATTGCAACATTTTAAGCACTGGCCCTCGGCCAACTCTTGAATGCTCAATGCGGCCCTCCGGCAAAAAGTTTGCCCACCTCTGGGCTGAACCAATATCTTTAGTATGACTTAAATGACGGGAAGCTTTGTCGGGCAAAGCCGGCAGAGCTGGCTAGACGTTTCTGTGTAAACATAGATATCGCTAGACAGGTTAATTTAGTAAATAGTTGTATGGGCCAAAAATAAATGGAAACATGTTGAAAAATGGATACCTTTGCTCCCAAAAGATGGTCTGGTGTTCGTCTGATTACTTACCTTATCATGTCTTTGTTCCATAATTTAATTGTGAGCGCCCTCTCGCATTTTGTAACATCTTGATAAGAGCAATCTTTGTTTTCTATCCATATTGAAAATGGATACTGAGCAGGATACTCAGTTTTGACAAGCAAATATTCACATCCGCCGTAGAACTAAAAAATACAGCTCTATTAAAACTTATTTAGTTTTCATCTTTCCACGCATTCACCTTCAAAGCTGTGAACTACTGTGACCTCGCCTTCAAAACTGTGAACCTTCTTTAATTACAAAAACGACTGGCTAAAAAGTTCTAAAGAACTTGCTGAAACGTTTAATTCTGCAAAATATGGTCTTTAAACTATGGCACCTACACGCGTAACATTTTGTTTACGAAGGGAGATGAACATTTTAATGAAGATAAAGTTTTTCGTGGAGACTTTTTGCTATTTCAAGCAGTAACTAAGACGAAAACCTTGGGAGATTATCTTTTCAAAATAGTATGACAGATGCCGACGGGCTAGTTTCGATCAATAAAATCTTTTAGGGCACCTACGTCAACGAGAAACGCATAAGTTGCAATAGCTAAGACACGTAATATGGTTACTAGTAAGACTTACTACTAGTCGGCTAGGTAAGACATGTCATATCCTGTACATTCGAAAGGGAATGTTTTCGCAGCATATAAAGTTTCTCGGGGGCTGAAAACAGTCTGAGCTGTATCAGCCCCCTAGACAGCTACGCCTGTGGTGGACGGCGCACCACTACAGGTACACCGGCTCTTTCCAGGTAGTACGCTGGCACCTTTGGAGTCTCGAGCAAAGAGTAGTGTTAAGTGAATTTACGTCGTTTATAATTTAAACGAGGCGACTGTTGTTTTGAACTAAATACGATGTATTATTCAGGTGCACAAAAAAGATTTAAAAAAGGTTAGCCCAGAAGCATTTTTGGATCTCTCAAATAAATTTTCAAATGATATTTAAAAGCGTATTTTATAAGTCTCCAAAAATTCTTATTCGATTCTTGAAGCAGAGCTATTGAGCGTATGGCCAAAAGAATAAGGCTAAAAAGGGAGTGTGGGTTTTTGCTGATTGCGCATTTAGTGTTGCGCACCACAGTAAACACTTTCCAGTGGTGTGCAGGCGGGAAAAGATTACGAGCAACCATTGTAGACTAATGCGATTTAATATTAAAAAAAGAAAACCCCTTATTTTAGTAATTTTACATGTAGTTAAAAATAGAAACCCAACTTTGAACATCAATTCAATTTTGAAAAAAATTTACAGCTATTAAATAGAGTGTAATGTCTGTTGATAGATTTGTGATAGATTACTGCAATTCTTGGTAAAAGAAAATACAGCAAAAATGCTGAGAAACGTTTTATTTAAACGTTTTGCTTTTACACCAAAATATTCATCAGTTAAATAAATAGTTAGAGTCTATATCTTAGCCTAGCCTTAGACAATTATTTGATCAACTGATGACGACAGCCACGCTGAAGACCAGTAGTACATCACCACCACAAAGCACCATCAGTAAAAACTGGCTTTGGAAGGAGTTCCAATTGACGTTCCACACCATCTACCCTGAGTTGGGAGCCAAGGGTTTTCGTAACAAAACGTTCTAACGGGGAGCATTGTGTTTGTCACGTGGCCACTAAAGTACACCGAGTTGTAGTGCGAATTTCAATGAATAAACGCTCAAACCTTATATTTGTTGACTTCTATTGTAGAACTTTGATCAATTGCGTCCTCAAGTCTAATGACAGAATAAATTGATTACACGTCAGATCAACTAGTGAGAAAGAAGGGCAAGATCTCGGTATACTGCCATATAATTTATATTGGTTATATAGGGTAATGAGAGGTGATATAATTAATGGTCTTCATTGAGGCTAACATCATAATCTATGACTAGATCTCGGTTTTAGATGAATGACTCTTCCAGCAATTTATATGACCAATACAATCTACCTGCTGGTTCACAGAGACCTCCCGCTATACTTTGTGTCGTCGCTGGCTTATCTGACGAGTACTGACTTAATTCTGTCATGCGACGAAAGGACGCAATGGATCCCAGCACTGCATCATAAATCACCAAACATAAGGTTTCAGCGCTCAACCATCGAAATTCTCACGGCTATTTGGCGTCCTTGGGCGGCCCAGTGTCTTACGCAGTGTTCCTTGTTAAAACGTCCCGTTACCACAAACCTGGTTTTAAACTGCAGGATAGCTGCATATTGTTGGTTCAAATCCTTTCCGCAGTCACTTCTTTTTGATGCTGCCGTATGATGGTGATCTATTTACTGGTCTTCATTGAGGCAAACATCTTAATTTAGGTGTAGATCTTCGTTCTGGATACATGCTTCTCCCATCATTCTATGTAACCAGTATAGTCTACATCGAAACTTCCTACCACAGCTTGACTTTCTCACTGAATGCTCTGAACAAATATTAACTTTTTTCTGTTACACTTTCTCTGTTAATCAGATCTCTGTCATTACTGATGCTATTTTGCCGCGGGGACATATATTCAGAGTCGGATGTACCCCAGTTCAAACCTTGGCGCCCAGCGTTGAAAGGAGTTCTTTAACAAAGTCTACGGTTTTTTCCCAAATCGTGAGATTTTTTCTAAACACGGTTTCATCTTGATTTCACGAAACTTTTGTAACCAGGTGCTTTGATTGCTCGCGCACCTTTTCTTTCCCTAAGTTTAGTAGGAAGCACAGTTTTCTTCTTTGACAAGGGTAAATGCTTCTTTGTTTTTGCCCGAGTCCAGAACCGAGGGTCTATCCTATTACCATTCATAGTTTGAAAATTCTCCTGCTCTATATTTCGGGATATACTTTCAGTTACCAGGATGTTAATATTGTCATTCAGGTACAGGTCACAACTTGGTATTTATAACCTATGCTTTCAACCTTGTCCATTACCTCATACACTTTTTTATCAAACGTCATGTAATGATCTTCTCCAAGAACTTGGCAGGTAGCTGGGCATTCGTCGTCAGTGCAATTCCATCTACCAAATTGACAAGTGCTAGAAAAACATGTTGAAAACATTGGTTTTGTGGAATACTATGTCACATCCGACTTTTAAATGCTAACTTTTACAACAATTACATGATAACCAATGAGATCATTTAGCAAATAAGCTACATATGATAACGCAGCAGCATAAGTGAAGAAAAAGGCAAAGCAGTTGATTGGAAACTTCACTTTCAACAACTGTTCTCATGCTTAGGGCTTCCAATTTTGAAAAAATTTAGCTTAGTTTTTCAATTCTTATCCTCAACTTTAAAAGACTTAGGAAATAATGTTGCTTTTTATTAGCAAAAAATATTCTTATTTCTATAGGTTCTTAAAGATATCGTCTTCTTTTCAGCAATGCAACAATTTTTAATGCAAACTTTTTTCATTTCATCCTAATTTTACCTCGCATCAATTGGAAATGAGATTAATTTATCCAAGACTGATAACAAAAGTGTGTGGCTGCCGCAAGAGTTTGGCCAAATTATTTTGGGGTATCCAAAAAAGTGCTCAACTCAATTGGCTTCCAGCATGACGCCTATATTTAGCAAAGTTCTGAACAACTTATAATATTGTTTCTTTTTTGGTAGAAATATTCTTGTTTTTTCCCAGTTGTCATTATTTTAGCGCCGGTTCAACAGTGCTCCTGTTTATAGCTGACCGCTGTAGCGCTAGTCACCAACATTGATTGTACTTGAGTCATTGTTCATCAATCATTCTTATTGACGGTTAAATAAACGGGTAATCGCGCGTAAATGCTGTGTGCCTGATTCGCAGCCGGGAGATCTGGGTTCAATTCCATTGTCGAATCATACCAACGACTATTAAAAATAAAATTTACTGATTTTCTATATGCTCTGGTAACAGAAGTAATGAGAAGATTGAAAGATGAAACTGAGCAGAATTACTCGGACAAAGTCAAAAATATCTTAGAATAAAAAAACCATTGCGGTAAAAAAATTCTGCGTGATGTTTGTTTACTTTATCTCATATAATAGATTTGGCATTGTCTTACATGCAAAAAACGTCAAATTTATCTAGAAAATTTCGGCTTTTATTTACTTTGCGTTGAAAAGTCTCTTTTAAACCTTGAGCTTAATTTCAGGGAGAACCGAACCAAAAACTTCATTTGGCTTAGCTATCTTCCCTGGCACTTTACATTAAGATGACGTTGGAATAGCTGCATCCGCGTGTTCATTTCAACTTTCATAATAACAATCATTGTTGCAATTTGCTTAGGAAAACCTCACGCATTGTGTTATGTGGTATTTTGTCATGATATCATTATTTTATAAACATCCAAAAGCGCTCATGCTTTAAAAGAAAACATAGTGGATGTGTTAGTGCACGTTTGCTCGTAGTTGAACATTTCCGCACCATTGAGTATTTACTTACCAAGTATTGCAATCCTGCTTTACGACTGTTCCTGGACTGTGGTAGGCACCATATTTCTTACATGGGCAGTCTTCCTTGCTTTTGCAGCTGGTACTGTTCGCGTCCAAATAAGTTCCTGTTAAAAACAATATCAATTTCATAAAGCCTTATTCTGCAATTAGCCTACATGGTGTCATGCGAGTAGAGTAACATGAAATATTCATATTTATATACGAGTCACAGAAAAACCTGTGGTCTGTTGCAAAAAAAGCAACTTTTGTTGAAACCTGCTTCGTATAGTCATCAATGTGCAGGAACAGTGCATTTCCAATTTTCTACTACAGTACCTTAAACAAGGGCGTAACCAGGGGGGAAATGCCCTGTCCTAGATCGAAAGCAATGCAGCAAAGCACTGCTGGACCCAGAGTAATTTCGCAAGGGGGAAGGAGGGAATGGTAAATCATGAAGAAAAGATTGTTACCCCATTTTAAGAGAGACTCAAAAAAATCTTTACTCATATTTTCATAGTCTATCAAAAAAGCTTTACATCCTCCAAAATTTAAGAAAGGAAAAGTGGTAAAGATATTCTCGTGAAGTGTTTTTATCAAGAACACAGCAACTTAAAGCCCAACATGGACGATCGTCTTGAAACCAAAAACCATTAAATTTTCTCGCTGTAATGTCCTGTGGATTTGTATACTTTCTTTACATTGAGCTACATTCAAATAAAAGTTGTAAAGTTACCTTGAGGGCAAAAGCATCCATCTATACATTGCAAACCAATGTCGCATTGCTGCTGATAGTAAGCGTTTTCGCAAGAAGCAGGACACGGAGACCCACATTCGGTCCATTCGAAAGTGTCGGGACAAGTTTTTTCTGCAGTAATTCACCATTCAATTGATTTTTTATTGGAGTATTCAAACTACTTGGTGTAATTAAGGGCAATTAAAATTGATTATTAAAAAATTTTAGCACCAAATATCATCAAATTCTGTCTAAAATTTTATATAATAAGAGTAATCGCAACACATGCTGCTGCTCCTTTTTTTAGTGTCATTTTTAAGAATAAATAGAAGCAGCCACGATATCAAAAAAGATAAATGAATTAATGACATCTTAAAAACTATTGTTTTCAACTTCCAAATTTAAGAGTTAAATGAACTGATTAATCTTTTATTCATTGGAAGAATGAAGGTGTTGAAGAAAGATTTTGAAAGACTCAATTCTCACCGACATAAGCATGAAAACACTTGAATTATAACTTATTATTTTAAATACTTTAGAAAACGACCTCGTTTAGGAATCGTCTTCAGAAAAAAATAGAGAAGGGGGCTAAAACTAGATGAAAAAAATGCTTCATAAAAGTGACAAATCAATTAATTCAACAATTAAAAATCGTACCGCAAAAATCTGGCGTTCGCCAGTTCAAAGTGATATTGCGATGAGCGCATTCGCGAGAATATTGAGTCAGTGTTGCGCAGTCGGCGTTTATTAAGCCAGCGCAGTGGTCTATCATGCAGCTTTCAATGAATGGCTGTAAAAACAAGTCAGTAATTGAACGAATCTTATAGATGTAATAGTCCTCACTAGCACACGTTTGTTTCATCACAATGCCGTTCCTTTTCAACATCTACTTTCGCGATTTGCCAATGAGCACCCGCGATCGATCTGGCTATGATCCTCCCGTAAAAAACGTGAAAAACTCTTGGAGGGAATCTTGAGCCAGGACGTGACAATATATTAACCTCAGTTTTTCAGACTTAAAGCTCAGTTAAATCAAAGCAATGTCGGCAATCTTTCATTTCCACAAAAAAGCGAAACGTGAGGTTTTTGTAAACATCAATGACGAGCTTGTGCCCTTCTTCCCACAATCAAATACCTTTAAGTAACCCAAGAGAGGTTACTCATGTATAGCCAACTCTTGGAAACAATAAACAATAAACTAACTTGTTGAGGCGCCTGGAGGGATCCAGCTGGGACGCGGGCGCAGACATGCTACGTACAGCGTCTCAGCAGTGGTCTAATTCGCCACCTGTTCGTGGCCGTGGCAACCACTCTAGCCAAATCAACGTTACCATCAATGGCGTTTTTTGCATGATGACTTCGCAAATTGATAAAAACGGTTGTTTTTGAGTAGTAGGACTCTATTCAATGCATGTGCATCTGAGCCTTGACTGAACTTAATTCATACCCGATACGTGATGTGCAGGGTGCACGCAACACCGTTATCAGCCCCAAAGCCAATTCAAAATCACCTCTATCTAGCTACCCATCGGATCTGAAAAAGATATAATAGCTGGTGAAACAAACTTGCCGTGATAGGTACCGCAGGATCACATGGTTCAAAGGAACCCTTTGTAAGCAAATCAGTACAATTTTCTTTTAGTTGTGTTTTTTTGTTAGGGTATTGAATGTCTTCACACGAGATTGAAAAATCTGCTTCAATAGGAGAACAAGGTTCGAGCTGATCAACCTGGTATGAGTTTCCAAACTCAAAAACGTTTTCAGTGATCTGAAAAATATCATCAAAGTATAAACGTACAGAAAGGGTCAGAATCTGGGCACGAGTGTCAGCATCAGAAAAAATTGGCGCAAGATTTCGTACTCCCGAAATCCTACCTTTAGAGGCTAAAGCCATTTTTATTTTGAGATATACAATCACTTTTAAAAGTTTAAAACTAACTGCTTAAAATTGAATGCAAACAACAACTTGAAAAAATTATCAAAAGTGTTATATTCCAGTAACTCGTACACCGTTGTCAGGTAGTTATGCAGCATATCCTTCTACTAGAATTCTTTAAAACCGGTATTCTCAAACTCTTTATATTGATGACCCGCTTTTTGTTCGTAGAATATTTTGTGGTCCGTTTCTTAAAGTTCTACGCTTATCAGAGTTCCTATTCGGATTCCAAATTGAAGACGAGAACCTTTTTTTGAAAATTGACTTTTTCGAAGTCTATATTTCTCCGATGTTGAAAACCCACGTCCTAAATTGTTAAAACCAATGCCGTGTTCCTCCCGAACGCGTGCTGTAGCCAACCAACTGGTTGAAAACCTTTGCTTCAGAATCAACTGTATCTTTTGAATAGAAACAAAAATCAATATTTTCCAAAATTTGCTGCTGAAAGAAAGGGCGAAAACTGGGGGTTATCAGCTATTGAGAAGTCAAAATTGTCACATTACACGAAGAGAAATCAGAAACAAAAATAGCGGTAAACTAAACGTTAGGTAAACAGTAATACATTAAGCAGTGCTCAGACTGAGTAAATTTAGAAGTTTTTGATTTATTAATAGCTGCTAACCACCCCTTTTGCCAAATTTTTCAGTGACAAATTTTGGAAAAAATTTGAATTTCTTTGTTTCCAGAAGAAACAACAGCCCATGCGTAAGGTTTGTAATAGAAATATCAGTTGCTTAACTGCGTAGTTTAGACAAAAAAGATACTGTGATGTAAAATTTACGATAATTTTTCCAAATTATTGTAAAAATTCACATTTAGGTTGATGGTCTTAAAGTTTTGAGCGCAACTGCACTTGGTCTAGAAAGGCAAGAGGAACGCTGTCCCGAAAATGCTGATGCATGGATATCAAGGATGTGTTCAATTTGCTTTAGGGAAAGGAGATTTCACCAGCAAAAAGAAACCTTCTCAAATGAGTAATCAAGTAACTGGACGGCATAGACGTTGAATTCACGCACATTTCAAGAAATATTTACGCACATTACGATTAACTCAAGCTCTATACACCATCTACTAATCGTTGTTAAATTTGTTGGTAAGGCAATCGATTCGAATTCCACTCCCAGCCATTTTTTTACAGGTTGGTTGATCTAAGTTTTGATGGTAGATTCAACTATTAATATTGTAGATGCAGAAATATGTAATATGAATAAATTGCGATCACTTCTATGTAACTAAGCTGATTCAACAGCTGTTCGTAGCAGTTTATAGTAAGTTGTGTCATTTCAGAAAAATCGCTAGTACTTCTCTCCCAAAGACCTTCATCACACTTAGTGGGCAGACCCGGGCTTAATCCTCTTGTCGAGTTATACCAAACACTATAAACCTGGTAATCATCGATTTCCTGATTGACACATAGCAGCAGGAGTAATGCGGAAAATGGAATCGATTAGATATAAAATCAATCAATCCTTTCATGGAGAAAAGCGAGTTAAGAAGTTCAGTGGCCCAGCCAGAATTTCCAGAAGGGGAGGGCACGTTTTTTTGCACAACATAGCTTGAGGTGTAGTGGAGAAGCCCTCAGTAGTCAGTGATAATTGGGGTATGGGGTTTTTTCCGCTAGGATGAAAGACATATGCGGTTTTTGAACAAAAAAATAGAAAACCAACGAATTCACTCAAAAACTTAAATGCACTTACATAACAGTAGACAGCACATTTATGTGACACAGACTGAGAGGTAATGGTGAGAGACGAGCCAAAACAAATTAACCGTTGTTGTATGCAAAACGTAGCGAAGCCATAAAAGCAAATTCTTACGCAACGTTCGTATATAAAAGTCACAAAAACTAGGCACTTATCTACGTTTGTCTACGGTCAACTTAATGTATTATCCCGGCATTTTTCCTTTTAAGTTGATCACTGGCCCAACAGGCCCAATAACTTTTTGTTAACCTCCGCTTCACACAAATTCTTATTTGCCTTATCGGCATCAAAAAAAAAGGAACTTTTGCTTTCAACACTTTGCCATACAGATAGCAATAGACGCAACAGGACAATAAGGCAGTAGCCTAGAATGGTATTCCATTGTATCAAAAAAACTATAGAAAGCATGAAGGTCTTGTGTCAAACTCAGGTACGAAGCCCAACTGAAAAACTCCCAGCAAGTTTTGGTGCAATTGTTTGTTAATTTGTCCATCATACAAACTGGGACCAAAAGAGGGCGCTATAACACCGCGGTACCCTGTCGGTGCCAATGAACAAGATGTGTGCGAGGTTCGCCTAGGCTTTTATTTTGATTTTACCCACTTTTCAATTATGATATTTTAATTTGTTCTTTCCTTTTAACAGTTGCGTTGTTGAATACTGTTACTACTCTTCACTGCTATTAGGGTCATAATTTATATTTCATGTATCTTATGTCTTAAAGTTTGTTACGGTCTTTATCTTTATCAACATCCACAGAAAACAATCAATTTAAAAGTTTCTTACAGTTCCATCGTCCGCAGTAAACTTGTAGCCATCAAAACTTTTACAAAGCCCTTTTACAGATTCCGTATAATGAGGATTCAGTGACACCATAATTGTTCGATCTTTGTCATAAAGCACATTGAAACCTGAAAATGAGTTAAAGTAATTTTTAGCAGAAGTATTGCTCTGGGCGCGGCCAGGATTTCCTGAAGGGAAGAAGATGGTGGGGCAAGATTTATTTCAACAACACAGCTGGGCGTGCAGCGGCAAAGCCCTCAAGAACCAGTGATAAATCTGTATATACCCAAGCCTACAGTCCATTTTGAACAAACATAATTCAGCGCAACGTTTTTGATTGTTTCATTATGCAGATGTAACGAAAAACCTCGCACTACTTGCCATAAAGTTGACGGAATTCGCGCACCTCACTTCACTACCCTGCATTGAGTTGCGCAGCAACTGCTTCTGGAGCAGTCCGAAGCAATGAAACCATGCACACGCATTCGTACAGTACATGACTTGCGTACACAAAACACGCAAAGATTTTGCGCTGAACTTTGTTCGTGTAAGCCCGGGATTGGCATCCTTTGTAACACCCAAAGAGTCATTTGACTCCGGTTTTCACGGAAAAGAAATCACTGGTAGCGGCAAATGGTTTTTGACATCTAAAATAAGATAACACTGCATACACAGTTTTTTTTTCTTTTTGGAATCGTACAACGAGTAATAGGATCTAGCAAGTACATTCAAGGAACTGTTGCAGAGAAAATTATGTACATATTATTCATGTAATAAACCAGTGGCGACTCCAGCTTTTTATGGCTACTCGGGCTCGTCACTGACAGTGTCGCAAAGTATTGCAAAAACAGTAAATAAAGCGCTAAAACTAGCGAGAAGACAAAAAATAGCAACAATTTATCCAGCCATATAATTATTGTAAAACGCCTTTATTTACACAGTTATAACAAAATCGAATGCTTTTATCAACTGTGCCCGATTTCAATAAAAAATTAACCAAAAGTGTCTGAAGCAACGCAATAAACGCTCGCATTGTTAGAGTTCGGGCATCTGCAATCAAGCCCGAGTTAGATTTGATTCAAAAAAATGCTTGAAAATCGTTTCTCTCTCCTTATTTCTTTGCACAGCGTGTGTGGCTATTTTCCTCGAGCGCGAGCTAGAGAGAAGAACCGTAGACGTGCTTGTAAATTACTCTTTTATCTATCTTTTTTCTGATTACAACTCGGGCTATTTCTCGCGGGCCCGAGTTCATCAAAAAATTAAACAAAAAAGTTTCTGAAACAACGCAATAAACGCTCGCATTGTTACAGCTCGGCAACTGCAATCAAGCCCGAGTTAGATTTGATTCGAAAAAATGCTTGAAAATCGTTTTCTCTCTCGTTATTTCTCTGCACAGCGAGTCGAAGAATTTAAATTTAACAAAGTCTTTCCTCATTTCGTAACTCAGGCTCAGCCCGAGTAGCTCGAGTGCCGGAGTCGCCACTGTGATGAACACATTTTGAACTCTCAGAACACCAATAATCGTGATAATTATGATAACACGCCGAGTTGAACCGAAAAAGATAATGTGGTTGTTTACTCTCTAAACTCACGGAATACTTTCCAAAACAATGCTCTCTAGTGATTTCAGACTATAAATGCTCTGAATTTACCATCTTACGAGTTTGTTTAAACTCTCTTAGTGAGGATAAGTGAAGCAGTGCGCCTCTCAGTGAATCTCTGTCAAAAATAGACAGTTACCGCTCAAATGCTAACACTTTCTTCAGCATGCTAAACGCTGTGTCTCCTTGCCCCTGAAGAATAGTATTCAGCGATTATAAGTTTGATGTCAAGTCCACCATAACGTGGAGCTTTTCCAGCCACTCTGGCTGTTCCGGTTAAAAAAATGTGAGCTCTTTAATCCTTATAAAAATTTTGTTTTTACCAGACATGCAGCAAAGTTGCACCTCTTCTTTGAACATCTACCGGACTTTCCTACTGCAGGAGATCAGAGCACATGCTCTCCATCTCATCTAGTAAGGAACAGAACTGATTTATTACTTTACCCATTATTTACATAACCACAGAAAGAGCTCTGCTTCATAACTAAAGATTTTCCTAACTCATGCGGAACCGCAGTATAATACTGAAAGAGCCGCAGGTTGCCGATTACTAGTCAAAGGGTTTACCTACCTTACCTTTAACGTGTGGTAGGGTTTTTTTTATCGCGATATTTTTCCTTTTAAGTGGCCCAAACGAGTCCCTTCACATCTTTACTATTCATTATATAGCTCGATTTTCAGTTTCAATTGAATTTTCAGATGTGTTTTCTATACAAAAGGAACGAAAAATAGTGTTTTACATCCAACGACTTGTTATGGTACTGGTACATTTTCATAATTACACCGGATCTCAAATGTGTTCTTCAAAAGAAAATGGTCTTTAACTTTGTCACGAAGAAGTAAATCTGCGTTATAGAAATAGTTCTTATATATAGTTTCTGCAATCTGTTGCTTTTGCTCTGCCGTGATTGTGTTATTTGCAAATCTGAATCGTCAGCCCTAAACTTGCACTTTAAACCCGGCTGTTTTTCGCAAAAGACCTTTTTTCTTTCGCATTTAGACTTGTAACAGACCCGCCTCTTCTGACGTCATATTGATTTATGACGTGTTAAGTTTTAGGGTAATGTAGTGAATCTTGTGTCTTCGAGGATTTTCGTTTGCCGGTTACGCAACATTATTAGCGGTGCTTTTTTCTTTGTCACGTGATGTTGCTCTAGCATTTTCTGAATTATTTTCCATTCATATATCACGCGGCAAGATTTTTACGCATTCGATAGTAGTAGAGAGAGATAGGTAGAGTTGGAGTTGGGGTTGTAATGGAGTAAAGTGTAAAGAGGCTGAAGAAAGAAGTGTGGTGTTCTATGGTGATTTAGTGTGGATTCTATTAACGGTTATTTGATGGATTTAGCTTTGGTTATTTCCTGATTGTTATATTAAAGTGCTTTACTTTCTGTGATCGACGAGCGAAGGAATGTGAAGTTTTAGAGTGTTCTGTGAATATATTGTTCTGTTCTTGACGTGGTTCAAAGTATTTCAGTAGAAGCCAATCTTTTCCTAGCTATTAAGTTGCAGCCAGACTTAATTATTCGAGCGATACTATAAGTCGCTTCAATTAAAAAAAAAAAATTAAAATTGAGATAGAACCAAAATTCTATTACAACGCGACAAACTTCTTACCGAAAACGACCATTATCATTAGTCTCCGATTTTTTAATATAGATTTTCCGAAGGATCTTGGTATCCCGGGTATTTTAAGAATGTTTTAAATTTAATGTTAAACGCAACTGCTTCAGGGAAAATCCCAACGTATGGCAATCCTATCCTAAACGAATCACAACGCTGTTTACCTCAGGCCTGCCTAATTCCAGCAATGAATCTCCACTAACCAACATTAACTAGGTTATTGTATTGTTTATTTCCCTCATCATCCAACAGTTCTTGCAATGTATTTATGAATGCTGAGTAGCTATTGCAGCAGTTTACGGTTACGTGTCTTGTACAATCGCTCATCCCTTGCGTTTTGGTGCTGATCACTGGCCCAACAGGCCCAATAACTTTTTGTTAACCTCCGCTTCACACAAATTCTTATTTGCCTTATCGGCATCAAAAAAAAAAGGAATTTTTGCTTTCAACACTTTGCCATACAGATAGCAATAGACGCAACAGGACAATAAGGCAGTAGCCTAGAATGGTATTCCATTGTATCAAAAAAACTATAGAAAGCATGAAGGTCTTGTGTCAAACTCAGGTACGAAGCCCAACTGAAAAACTCCCAGCAAGTTTTGGTGCAATTGTTTGTTAATTTGTCCATCATACAAACTGGGACCAAAAAGAGGGCGCTATAACACCGCGGTACCCCTTGCAGCGCCCTGATACTCAGAGCCGCAAGAACTGCTTCCCCTATCCTCTCAAGGGTTGGCAGCCATATCTTGGGGCCTCCGACTCACCAATCTTTCAGGCATTTTTTGTCAAATTTTGTCGCAAGACAACTTAGAAAGGGACGAGTCAAAAGTTTCGGGAGACTTCATTTTGAGTTGCCACACCATTGCTGGTAGTAGTATTTTTGACATTCAAAATAAATCTTTTATGATTAAAAAGTATCGTCTTGAATAAAAAATCCTTGCTTTATTTCGTGTATATTTTCTCAGCTTTCTCTGTGATTATTCTGGGCGTTAAAATGAGCTTACAAAAGCCTTCCCAGAATACGATATTTCCGTGATTGCATCGTTACTGCCATTTATAAAAGGCTTCTTAAAGGCTGGCTTCCATTAGCCGTAGAATGCATGCGTAGCGTGAAACAAAGAGTTTTTCGTGCCGCGTTTGCAATCTAGGCTTAATGGAAACCAGTCTTAAGTTAGGCTAAATCGTTTACTTACTCGGAGACTTAACAGATATGTAATCGCCAACAGCCCTCACAGTAAACAAGTGCTGAATGCTGAAAGGAATTTCAACCAACTCGCCGTTGTACTTGACACTTTGGTTAGAGATTAGCAGAGTTTGATCGAAACCTTCATAAATTTGCACCGCACGGTTATTTGAGCCCAAACCAGGGTAGTTGTTTATAACCTAAAACAAAAGAAGTCAAAGTTTCTGTTAGTGCTGCTAATCAATTCTTCGAAAATCGTAAATGGCCTATAATTTGTGGAATATGATAAAAAGCAAGCCCGACAGTAAAAGTGGCGAGACGTAGTATGCTGTCTCGTGTGTACATGTAACCATCGTTGTGAATGCAGATACTTATCATTGCCTTCTTTTGCTGGATGTATTCTGGTTAGCTGAGGCAATTTGTTTAGTTGCGCATTCTGGGTTATCAGGCTGATAGTGATCTGTGAGTTAACTGGTGATATTTTGCGCTAGTTTCTGGCTTAACTGCCTCTACTACCTTTTAACGGCTTATTCATCAGCTGGATTCTCATAATTATTTAGGTCTTGGTTCCGCAGGAACAAAGATGGAACAGGTCGGGATTTTCGTCACCCGACCTGACCTGCAAAAATTAACTTTATTCGCCCTTGAACCTGCCGTTTCACTGGCCAGTTGACCGGTTTTTGTATGACAATTTTTGTTGGTTTTGAAATATCTCTTTATAAGTACCCGACTTTAAGCACATGAAGTAACTTTACGCTGCAAGTAAAACGTTGTAAAACCTTGCTTTTGTTTCTAACAAGGCCTTTTTGCCAATTTGACTTTGAATGCAGTTTATCAAAGTCTTTACTGCAAAGGCAACTCTAGCAAAGTGCACGCGCCTGTCGAAGCGATTCAGCATTCCAACTACGTACTTGTTAATAACATGGAAATTTTAAGAATTGCCTCTACTTTTGGCAATTGCAAATTGCTAAAAGCGTTCTATCGTTTTAACATTCGGCAACCACTGCCAAACTAATTATTGCAGCACTTTTAGTTTAGTTCCGTTCAACTGTGATAAAACGGCATTCTTGGCAATCAGCATCCATCAATCCAGCAGTATGCTTTATGACGTAAGAGTTGCGTACAGCACAAATTAGACTTCGCTTGATGAGGTATACTGAAAGCCAAATGATAATTCTTTCAAATGAAAGTTTTTTGCCGCCAAAGTTAATTACTTTTGAAAGAATATGCTCTCTGTCCAAAAAAAGTGAAGAGGGTTGGAAACAAATTTTCGTCTGTGATAAAGGGGTTTTCGACCTTATCTTTGACCGGTCAGACCGGCCGGTCTAGGATCTCTACCCGACCGATCGGTTTCCGACTTACCATTGGTATAGGGTTGCCAACCGTCCTTTATTTCAAAGGACAGTCCTTTATTTGAACCCCCCGTCCTTGTCCTTTATTAAACTTAGAATTGTCCTTTATTTCTAGAGCTGAAAAAAATTTGCAAAAGTACAGTCCAATCGCGGTTGTGTAGCACAACCCATGGAAAACCGGGTGTTGACCCCCCGCCCTTTTTTTTTTTTTTGGAGGCCACCATGTCCGCGAGCAGTATTTTTACATGGTGGCCTCCAAAAAAAAAGGTCAACACCTGATTACCCACCCGGACAAGAACAGAGGGTCTCCAATTGAGGATTGTCCTTTAAAATACAGGACGGTTGGCAACTCTAGTCACAGTGTCCTTTATTGAAATTTGTCAAAGTTGGCAACCCTACATTGGAAATTACTCAAATTTTTCATTTTGGAGATTCACACTTGGCAATGAATTATCTTGAGACGAATTCCGTCGGAGGAGCCAACTTCAAGCAAAAGCAGCTATACTAAGAACTTCTCGAATAAACTGCCGCTGGAATGGACCCAGTTCACACATTTCAAGTGTTCAGTGGAGCATACTTCCCTCCCGCGTATATACCAGGAATTTCAGAGTAAAAACTAGCCTAATTTGTCAGAAGCATTAGTTTACCGCAATGGTTTTCAAACTGTGGGCCGCGACGCTCTGAAGCGTCGTTTTAATTTTTCAAAGGAGTCGCAGGGGGCCTCGAAAGTGCTGATGTACCTCCGCGAAAAAAAGGCACAGAATTCGATTTTTGTAGAGTTCAGAAACATCGATTTCAACAAGCGATAACAAAAAAGCTTAAAAGAAATAGACCGATCCACAGACATTACCACTGAGGGCATTTAGGAAAAATCTATCTCCAAAGAAAAGGTATTGTGCTCTAATAAAAGTTCTAAAAAATCGTTTTCAATCAGTGATTATCAAAATTTGCCTACAAAAATAGTGAGCTACGAAAATGAGTAGCAAACTTATTTATAAAAGTTAATTTACAAAAAAAGGTCTTCGATAGGGCAAATATATGGTTATCTTGCAGAAGAACGAGCTAAAACCCCAATGTTTTGTGTTGTCTGATCGGTCGCAAGTACAGCAGTTTTATCAATCGCGTCGCATCAAAAGAAGTTTGAAAACCGCTGCGCAACCGTCAAATTGAGAAATATTAGCACAAATAAGGAGAGTCTGATGGAGAAGATAAAAGCGACTGAACGACATTAGCAATTATGACTATTTTTTTTTAATTATCCGGTGGCGATTGCCGTTGGGGCGCTGCAAATGACCAATTTGTTTTGGTTGTGTTCATCATGCAGCGAGTCTCAGGCTACGACGTCTGGCGGAGCTTATCCCTCTCCAGGCCTAGCCATCTGTCTTCCTCATAAAGGCGGAGGCGTCCCGTTAAGTGCTTGCCCAAGGCACAGCAAGCGAACTTGCCGGCTTGTTCTCTACAACCTCCCCTAAATGCCGAACACCAAGTAGAGAAGCTGTGGATACCATTTTTAAAGTCTTTGGCTATGACTCGACAAGGGGACTGAACCCCAGGTCTATCGACTACGAAGCGGATGCTCTAACCACTACGCCATCGCGTCAGTAATTTTATGACTATCACGTTTGCTTAAAAAAGAAAACCGGTAAAAATTGTCAGCAAGAGTAATTCCCTACCTGTCATGCCAACAAGAAAGTGCAAGTGCAATTCTTCCTGAGTGCCTCGGATGAGGCGAATTAGGAAAAACTTAATTGTGACTGAATTGTAGTGATAATTAAAATATGTTCGAAAAATCAAAAAGTTGTGTGAAAATTATTTTAACTTTTTTAGACAACTTGACAACATTGAAAATTTTGTTTTCGGTTTCTGTAGCTGAACAATATCGCATCGAGATCTTGATAAACAAATTTTATTGGCATATTATAGATAGTCGCTCTTCTGATGCTTTTTGATTGCAATAATTTTTTAGCGCAAGAACATTTTTAATTATGACTGAGTATATTTTGCTACTTAGGAGCACAGTAAACATTATTTTGATCTGCTTATTAATTTATTCATTCTGTTTGGAATTTATCAGCACTGATCGATTACCAAGAGAAATAAATGAACGTACAAAGAAATATTTTTTTATATCTTTTGTGGAGTATTTGATGTGATTTGCTAAGATAATTGCACTGCAAGTTTAGAAACTGCGAGACGAATGTTCAAACCATAACACAGTCACCCACTTACCATTAACCAGCCATTTCGTTCTAGCAGTATATTTACCTCAACTTTTACCAATGACTGTTCGTCAGCGACCAACGTGTAGGCACATGTTCCAGGAAAAAAATAATGGTCTCCATCAAACGTTTTGTAATGATAGATCCCCCAAGTCAAACAGAACTTATCTGAGCCCATGATCCCAAATTGAAGCAAATTTGAATTTATATCTATTTCGCATTTTTCGCCTGCATAGCCATCAAAACACTTGCAACTCTCCGGTCCAACACATTCACCGTTTATGCAAGGATTATCATAGCATACATCTAAAAAATAAATTCTTTTAGGTTTACTAAAATAATAGTTTGATTATATATCTTTTATTCTCTGGTCACGGCACTTTGGCGGTTATACAAGAACATTGTTGTATTCAGACACGTTGAGAGTTACCAGCAATTCAGGAAGAGTGCATTTTGCCGCAAGCGGTGCCATCAACATGGGTAATTGCCGAAAAGTGCAATTTCCAAGAGTACGAAAACGTGACCTTTGTAAGGACCGAACTCATGATGATCGGACGCAGTTACAAAAAATTAAATAACTCTCTTCAATTCACTTAATCAGGTTGCCCACTTTCTTCCTCCATATGAATCTCGTAATACTGGAAGGCTACATATCTCTCCTCAATTACATTTCGAAAAAAGAGATTGCGCTTGCTAATTTTTTTAAATGCAATTTTAATGTTGAGCATTGATTTCAAACTTTTTTTCACATTTCTTTGATGCTTTAGTCGTGGGATGCCTTTCTCTTCTTCTTTATATGCTTAGAAGAAGAAGAGAAAGGCATCACACGACTGCCTTTCTCTTCTTCTTCTGAGCATATAAAGAACACCAACTAACATCCATTCTGGCTGACGCGTAACCAGGATTTATCTCAGATGAAAAGGGGGGGGTAACAAATTTTAAACAAAAAGCTTTAACATTGTGTCAAACATCAATCATCATATACTATCAGGCGACGTATTAACCTACTGCTACTGGCCTATCGTCTATGTCAGTCGTTCGCAACCTACAGAATTTACATTAGCTGACCGTTAAAAATCACCAAAAATTTTTGCGAACCTGTAACATAATATCGTTCTGTAGTGCATGCAGCAGATTATTGCAGTCATTTTGGTAACCACAGGTATTCTATACTTAACGTAAACATTATTCTGGTAAGCATACCTTTGAAATTACCAGAGTATTATTGGCAGTTGTTAGGTTTTTTTATTTTATGTTAAGTTTTAGGTTTTTATATTTTATTTTCATTTCAGCTACCCTCTGATGAGCCGCTTGGTGAAACAGCTGTTGTGGTTTTATTTTATTTTTTCCTAACGTGTAGTGTTTAAAATTATATATATATATATATATACATCATTTGCTCTGGTTATTCCAATTATTGGATTTGCCCACAATCATAGACTGACCATACTTAATTGTGACAAGAACAGAACATTTTATTAATTAAATGTATAAAATTATTAAATTTAAATTATTCTCTCAATATTTAGCCAAGCACAAATTATTTGCTTGTCATTAAAAGCACACTTTCTCAAGATTGCCAATAAAAAAGCAGCACACTAATGGTTCAACTTATGAATTCAGTTATTTCATTTCATGTTAGCTGTTATCTAGCACGTATGACCGTCTAATGCAAAAAAGTCAAAGAAAAAGATACTTTGCATCGCAGACGTGCACGACAAATTTTTGGTCTCAAGGTCTTTCTGATGGTCACTACAGGGATCGTAAGCGCAAAAGGTGAAAAAAAGAATTTGATGAGCAGTATTTATAGCGGAAGATAACGAGAGCGCTACAAGACAATTTACTGATTAAAAATAGAAAGTGCAACCAAACGCAAAAAAGGAATTCTTTTTTTCGAAAGACATTTCTTTGTTAAAAACGGCAACAATAAAGATAATAATTAAAAGGCCGGGGCGGCCGAAATATAGGAAAAAACGGGTCTGTCCTCTCGAAACAGTATCTCTAGTCAGTATTTCAATAACCAAAATAAAATTTTACTTACATGAATTACAAGTCTTTCCTCCATATCCTTTTGGGCACTCGCAGTGGTTTAAGCCGGTGCAAGTACCACCATTGGAGCATCCACCAAGACACATTGCTGAAAAAGTGTTTTGCCTTTTTTATATATCAGCCAGCAGTGGCTTGTTTAAAACTTGTTTTGCTTGTAGGAGCAACAAGAAATTATGTAAAAAAAATAGGCCTGCGAAAAGATTGAGAAGGGAGTGCACTTAAAAAATATATAAATATTGTTTAAAATAAAGATTTTCATATATTCAAAAAGTTTGCTGTTCACCACTTCTCTTCTTTGGAATGGAGGTGTGTCGTGAAACATTTATCAAAATCCACACCGCAAACCTCATTAAGATCAGGCTGAAGGAAAGCGGCGGTCTTATCTTCAACCAGTTATGAACTCAAATTGGTTGCTAAAAGCCTCATCACTTGCTAACTGGACTGGCTTTGGTGGGTCCCCAATAGTTTCTTTTTACAACATGCTGGGTGAGCACTGTCACTGCAACCGTTGCGGTAGTGTAGCGGTTAGATCATTTACTTCTCACTTGGAAAACATGGGTTTGATTCCACTGTCGAGTTGTACCGAACGGTTTTTGCAGCTTCCATGCTTGACGCTTAGCACGAAGTGACAGCACGGAGAAAAGTGGGACAGGCTCATTTGTTGTGCTGTTGTGTAAGGCACTTTCCAAGACACCTGCATCTTTAATGGCTGACAAGTGATAGGGTCAAGCAGTCTACCGGTTTTTGTGGCCCAGTTTGACAAAAGACTTGTTAACAGAGCATCAGTTTAAACCCATAAATGATACGTCACTATTTCAATCCGGAAAAAATCAAACAAAAGAGAAATTCCAGTTCCTAGCTGACAATTTTTCTTTCCTGTCAACATATAGCAAGCATAATACACTATTTTTAAAGAATAAAAACTTACTTTCGTTGCAATTCGTACCCACATAACCAGGATCACAGAAACATTCGGCCAAGTTCACACATATCCCATGGACGCAAGAAGGATCACAAGGCTCATGAGACAACTCTGCAAGAAAACTTTTGCAAGTGTCAAATCGAAAAATAGGTTGTTTTAGTAGTTTACTTTCCTCTGCTCTAGGATGAAAGGAGGGCTTAAAGCAAACGCGATGTTCCCACCGAAAATTTGATCACGATCAGGCCAGAGAAAAAGGGTAGCCATTTCAATTCAGTCACTCGTGAGTGCCGGTTTCAGACGGGTAGCCTTTTTCTTTACCACAAACAAGATGAATTTGCTATTGATGGGTGCCGAAATGTCTCCACTGGCTATATGTAGGGATAACAAAATCAACTAAACCGGCCAAGCACGGACTATCAACGATAGCGCACTGTCACTGAACCCACAATCAAACAGCAGCAATTTCAACATCTATATAAATATTGCTCGGCTTGAGAAGTTTCTTAACCATTTGTCCAGTTAGAAGCAGAAGAGTTGGTGGCAAAATATAAAAAACACAACATCATTTAATTAAAAAATAATCAAATACAACAAGATAATAAAAAATACGCTGCACTGGTAGCAGCGAAGCAGGCCTAAACACAAGCTGTTTCATAAAAAATCATAAATGTTTTTCTGTGACCAACTAATATTCTAACCTATTTCGCAAAATTCTCCTGTTCTTCCTTCACAGCAACTTAAGGTTTCCAATTCCACTTTTTCTTGCTCATATTTCACGGTGGTAGAGACATATGTTCTAATACAAAATATGTCATTTACAATCAGAGGAAATTACCTACCCCAACGGTATGTTGATCTAATTTATTTTATATTCAATCGTACACAAGGACCACTTATGTTTTCAGCGAAAGAGTGAGAAATACTAAATTGATTCAGATGGATCTGCAGCCTTTAATGCCACTGAGATGGGTAACGAACGGACAAGCATTTAAACAGTTTTGAAAAAGCTTTTGGAAACAGGTTCATAATTCTTTTCAGAAATAGGTGATAAGTTTTCACGTTTTTCTGAAAAGGGTAGTGACTCCGTTTCCAAAAGCTTATTGCAAATCTATTCTGAAATTTTGTACCACTAAACAATTTTTTAAAAAGTTTAATAAAAAAGGGGTTCCAGCGTCAGGTTTTCTGTTTGCCGGAGCTTGATAATTTTTTGAGAGTGGGGAGATCAACTTGAGGTGGTAGGCCTTTCGTGTCTTTATTAGTTGCTGACCTTTTCTTGTAGAAGAAAAGAGCGGTAAAAGCCCGCATATTAAACAGAATTTTTGTGTTGTTGCCAAGAACCATTGGCACAATGCCTATCACTCAAATATTGTAGATCTATATTCGTGGCTTTCACAAAACAAAAACTTCTCTGCGATCAAAACCTTGGGTAATTAGGGTCTCTTTGGTACTTAAATACTTGGGTACTTGGGTAAAGACGACTCTTGGGTACCCACCAGTGGCATTCCGCCTTGTTGGTGGTGGGGCTACCAGTCACTCATGACTGGTTCTAAATGGATTGCCATCTTTGCAAACTTATGTTGTAGTTTGAGCGCTGCGCCGATAAGCATGCATAAGCAGCCTACGTCACAACAATGCAGACTTCAAATGCAAGCTTAGCTGCACAGGGAGTACATGCTTGCAAGTAGGCTTTCCTGTTCTTGTGATTGCCATTAATTTTTGCTATCACTTGTATAGTAGACAACCTTTTGTTGTCAAACATGTACAAAAGATTTACTGCCGGAATTGTGATATGGTCTGCTAACACAAAATACATTTTTCTTCTTGATATGCCATATCAAATGATAGCGGCGACCATGACTTTCCAATCTGCTCTTTTTCTTGCTGGACTCAACAGTGTTACGGTATGAATCTTAGTCAAATCCAAAACATTTCTTTAAAATGTCATTTTTACACGCCGCTTATCTCTTCTTCCATCTGTCTTTCAGTGAAAAAGTTTCCAAGCTCTTCTTTTCGAAAGCAGCGACGAAATGCATTAACCCATTACAAACGCGCAACCAAGCCAAGGTGCTTTTTATCTACCAACAGCACAAAAATTGCGCAGTTATCCGTACATTGCCGGGTTGGAATAATGAAGTAGCTCAGTGTTCATCCAGCAGGTCGAAGTCAATGATTTTGAGACACCCACCAACGGCCCTCCGCCGTTGGTGATGGGGTTGCCTCAAACAGCTTATATTTGTTAAAGTTTTGAGATGGTGTTCACTTTTTTCTACCTCGTTTTTTACTTACCTGATTAAGCTTGCGGTATAAGGCCTGGACGTTCTGTTTCACCCGGCCATACCTACATCCTTAAAGAGAAAGGTAATTATCACCGTCAAACTACGCTGGGCCTCACAATTGCAAGTTACTGCCTTATTACGCTGAGCTGGGATGCAAACAGCAAAAGCCGTGCGCCAACAATGGAAAAACATGTTTCCTACGACTATCAGTAACCCACACAAGTAATTCAGCAAAACGAAGTACTTACATATTCAAAATGCAGGAATTATCATATGTATAATAATTAGTGACTCGAGTGCTAGCATCCAACGTGTCGTTCGGGCACGGTTTTACGTGCTTTACGGAATAGCGGGTTTCGTTTACATTTTTTGGCACATCTCGTATTTCGAATTTCGTTGTTTTACACCACCATTCTTCACTGTGAATACAAACAAATATTTAGAAGATATTTTCGCCAACAATCAAGTTCTCCATATTTTTTAATCAAAGAACCATGCAAAGGATATATTTCAAGCTTAACCAAACGCTAAGGTTTACAATATACATCACTATGGTTTACAATATACATCTACTTTATTTGCAACACGGCGGTTCTTAAACCGGGGGATCCCATGGAGAGCCTGCAAGGTTTATAAGAGGGGCGCGGGGTCACAGGACCATGGCCCCGTCCAAATCAACGAAGAAAATTTATTGAAATCAGCGTTGTGAAGAAGTTGATCACTGAAAAAACTAAAAAAGATCTTGATATTGTCTTGAAAAAGAAATGAGGAAAAATAATCGCTTTGAAAAAATTGATCTCAATAAGGGTGTTTGCGTATCAAGGGGGACGAGGTTTTCTATTGGTATTATCAGGAGGGGGCACGTCCAAAAAAGTTTGAAAATCCCTTTTGCAGCGTGCTTATCTGCACTACTCGCGAGACAGTAACAATCGAGACGCTAAGTATAGGCTAAATGCGGCTCAGACCTTTTCATCTCATCTTTCTTGCCGACGCCGACTTTGTAGTCAGTTTGTAGCCGCGATGTAGGCCTATGGGCCGAGGGTCACAAAAATCAATTTAAAAGGTGAAGTTTTTTCTTTACAAACAATATGTGAAAACGAAACTGGGTGTATTGTCATTCTCACAAGTTTCAGACAAACAAATTTGAATTGCTAGATATTTTTTGTCATCATAAATACATTTTTCATTTAGATGAGTTATTGTTTTGCTTATTGTTATCTTGCTGTCACGTGAAATCTTTTGTCGATTATACCCGAGTAGAAATGCGCAACTTTTCCGATCATGAGGTTAGGTGGGGTTCTTCTGGTGCAAATTAGTAAGCTCTGCCAGCAATATATAATCGCTCTTTTATTGGCGTTTCAAAAAGTATCTTACTTCATAATTTATCCCAGCCAATAATGCCTGGCGTGCAAGAAAATCTCCCAAGTAATGCAGTGTTTTAAACCTTTGCGATGTTCCTGGCGTCATTACAGACGTTATTTCACTTACGATTTCCAGTAAGCCCAAGCTCTTTTTATTTGTTATTTACTGCAGAATTAAAGTCTTTTGT
>OY776295.1:5871200-6090806 GCA_963675345.1 Trididemnum clinides
GACTAGTCAGCTTCGAGTTGCCAGTACATCAGTCAGAGCAGACATTGATGAAATGTGCAAAAACAGGCAATATCAAGTGTCTCATTAATAAAACCAGCATTAATTGTGTTTGTTGTTGTTGAATCAAATGTGCTTAAACAGTACCAAGAATCCCATTAATAAAACCAACATTAACTGTATGTGATGCTATATAATAATTTATAACATAATACACGGGTTGTGTTTTGCATTTTATAATTTTATACATATTTGGGAGTGACTGGCCCTCGACGTTGTTAAAATTTTTGAAAGTGGCCCCCCAGTGAAAAAGGTTGCACACCCCTGTATTAAGCCTATTTGAAAAAATAAAAGGAAAAATTGAAGTAAAAATGAAATCCTAAACTTGATGCACTCCCTTTCTTCTTCCCTCTCTCAATAAAACTTATTCTTACACTGTTAGTTGATAGATGAAAGCTTGTAAATATGACTCCTTACCACTGAAAATCAAGAAACGTATCAACCCACCGACCCTACCAAAACACAAATAGCTCTTGAGAAGCTTCACAAATGCAAACCCGATATCGCAAACGTTATGGAAAACGTATCTTCCCTTGGTGCTGAGTGTTCATTGTTATTCAGCTCCGATGTAAAAACAAGCAACCAGTGGATTGCTGCAAAGACCAAGTCATTTGTTTCCACCAGCAACGACACCACCAACTGCTTGTTAGAATAGTTATTTTATATACGAGGTATATATATGTGTGTGGTGTGACAATTTCTCAAGTAACTTGAGAAGCTTGGTATACCGAGGCATTCTGACTTGACAAAACCAATGGGAAAAGCCCTCAAATTACTTGGAAAATTATTACACAAACCACCCCAGACTTGAAACTTTGGAGATGTCTGCTATACACGCTTGACCTAATGTAGCTGAAGTTTTATGTCAATCTAAATCAGTGGTTTTCAACCGGGGTTCCACCAGTACAGTCCAGGGGTTCCGCGACGTTACGTGTAAATTTTTACTGACCACTGTACTAGCTTTTTTTTTTTAAGATATGAGAATTTTAAGTATTTTAAATTGTATCGAAATTTCTCGTGACAAGGCAAGGCCACCTAACCTAGATAAAGTTTTTTAGTTTTCTATGTCCGTACAACCGATATATGATGTCATAATACTTCGTCAAATTGTCAATTTCCAAAAATAAGTCTGCTTTGCTGGTAGGCTACTACTTTAAGTTAAAAATTTACCATGAAAACAGTAGGTTATTGGACGACAAATAATAATGTGAAAAAATGTTTTTATATTTCTATTGTAGGCTATTTTTGCTAAAATCTAAAATTAACGAATTTAATTATTACATACTGTATTACCGTTACTAGTTGCAAAAGACGATTAAAATTGTGTTTGATGTGTATATTGGTAGGTTACTAGGCTACTTAAAATAAAGAGCTTTAGGTTTAATTTTTGCAATTCTACGCAGCCCTTTGAATTATGAAACGATTTTTGAAAAAACGTAGATTAGAAACAGCTGAAACGATTGAGAATTTGAGACAGCCTGCCGGAGCTGCAGCCAATAGTAGGGATGCTGCTTCGTCCAGACTACCAAAACATAATGAAATAAGCCTACAAGTAAAAGTTCGACAATATTGTGAAAATTACATAGTTCTGGGATTTACTTGGACTGGAAATCCAGACTGACGTTTACCTTTGTGTATTGTTTGTGGGGAGAGGCTAGCTAATAGTGCTATGGCACCAGCAAAACTGAAGAGGCATTTAACAACTAAACATCCAGAGTTGTCAGGCAAAAATGAACTATATTTTAAGAAAAAATTGGCATCAAATAAAATACAAGTTTCTATGTTTGACAAAAAATTCAAGTTGAGTGACAAAGCACAAGAGGCAAGTTATGCTGTGTCGGAGATAGTTGCAAGCAAAATGAAATCCCGTACCATTGCTGAAAGTGTAATTTTACCTGCATGCCAGCAAATAGTGAGAATAATGTTTGGAGGAGGCTGCATCAGAACTAAGAAAAATTCCACTTTCTGACAACACAATAAGTAGGCGCATTCACGGCATGTCAGAAAATATTGAATGTAACATCAAGTCAAAAATACTAAAACATAAATTGTTGGCACTTCAAATTGATGAGAGTACAGACATCACTTTTAAAGCACAGCTCCTTGTATTTATTCGTTTTATTGATGATAAATCTATTGTAGAAGACTTTCTGGCGGAAAAGAATTGCCAGAAACAACTAAAGAACAAGATATATTTGATGTTATAATTTCGTATTTCAAGCATTGTGAATTGAAATGGAAAACTTGAGTTGGTATTTGCACTGATGATGCTCCTTCAATGACAGGGTGTCTCAAAGGTTTTGTCTTCATCGCACAAAAACAGAATTCAAATATTATTCATACTCACTGTTTTATTCATAGAGAAGCACTTGTTGCTAAAACTTTTGGAACTGCACTAAACTCTGTATTGGATATGGTCAGTGGTGAAAGTAAGCCGGAACAGTCCGGTACGCCGTTCCAGTAAAAGATTTGCTGCCGGAATGCCGTACCGGTAAAAAAATGGAAGTTATCAAGTTCAATTTATGGCATTACTTACTCTTATCTTGAAACTGTGTTGACACAATACATTTTAACACAATAGGTTATATTTTATCACAATTACAAAGTTACTTAAAATTTTCAAGTCATAGGCCCATCGCAATAAGTACAGTAACTTGAACCAAGCACTAGTTTTCAGAGTCGGAGAATTGCAAATTGCAAACGTTTTGTTTTACAAACGTTATTAAATCTAAATTAACCGTCAAGTCGCGATAAAAAGTTAAACTATTATTGAGCATCTTTTTAATCTACTCTGAAAAATGTTTTGGACAGTAGCAAATAGATTGGTGTCAGAAGAAAGGCTCTTAAAAGTGATACAAAATTCCGAAAGATAGTTTTTTATAGACAATGTTATGCGGAAAAGAAAACAGTGAGCTAGAATTAAATATTAATAAGAATCCAAATCCCTTGCAGAAAAAATGGTGAGCCAGCTTGTCGAGGTTAGAGCAAAGAATTTTAATATGAATAAAACTTTTTTGCCATTTTGAAGACAAAAATAAGATAGATTTTAAGCATCATGTCCAAAGAAATACCGTATTCTAGTAGTGTTCCAGTAGCAAAGTACAGTAAGAATAGATTGATTTAACTATTACTTGTTTGCCTGTTTCATGGTGAAAATTTTACTGAACTCGAGTTCACAACGTCCGACCCGGACTCATAGCTTGTGGACTCGGACTCGTAAATTTCAGTTTTAATGAACTCGGACTCGGATTTGGACTCGTGACCTAAGGACTCCACTCGGCTTTGGACTCGTGAAAATCGTAGTGTTCCCAACACTGCTGGTTTCAATGCATACGCACTACGAAATACGAGTTTCATTGCATACGCACTAAGTACTCAGACCAGCTCAGACTCTACTAAAATAGAAAGCAGTGTTGTGGAGACAACAGTTTAGTAGTGAGTCTTCTACTTACAGAGGTTGTTTTAAATTTTTATGGATTTCAAGTTATGGATTCCTGTTAAACAAATATCAAATAACCGATAAAACATGGCGAGTATTATATTTTAAAAGCTTGATTTTTAGGAATATTTCCAGCCTAAAGACTATACCTTTATAAAATGCAAAGAAAAATTAATCATTATTGGAAGAGAAAAGAACCCAGTGATGAGACTTTGAGTTCAGTAGCAACTAAAGTTCAAAGAACGGAGAGCAATGTTAGTATGCCTACTCAAAGTGGTGCAATCAGCGATCCTCTACCTGTGCATCAAGATCAAGTTGAGGAAAAATGTTCCACTGCTTATCCGTTAATTTGGACTGAACAACAGTATGAGGAATTTAAGCAAAAAAACAGTTGGATGTACGCTAGTGATGGTAAAGTAGGATGTACTCCGTGTCATGAAGTCAAAAATTTGGGAGTAAGAGCATCTCGTGGTGTTAATATTTCCACTCAATGGGCAGATGGCAATGTCACTTTTTATGGTAGCACAAGAACAGTTCAACTTTCATCACTTCGAAAAAAGATCTGTGAGCACAGAAACTCAAAAGCGCACCAAGATGCTATTAATATTCTAGAGACGACAAAGAAAGATGTACTTCTTAATTTAAATGCACAGAGTGAGCAAACTGCGTTTCAATCCACAGCGCGAGTGTTCAGGACAGCTTATTATGTGGCAAAAAATAGCAAACCTTTTACAGACTTTGAAAAATTGATTAACCTTCAGCAAGCCAATTCTATAGACATGGGACGTGTCTTACACAGTAAAACTGTAGCTGTTGACATAATTGAACATATATCTTCACATATGAAGAAAAAACTTTTAACCAAAATTATAGAGAGCAGAAGTAAGAAATGTTCTAGCGGATGAATCAACTCGCGTGGGTGACAAATCAACTTTAATCGTGTTTCTAAGAGCTAGTATTGATGGCAAAGCGGCGCCTATTAATTTTCCGCTAGATTTAGTAGAATTGGAAAGTCTGTGTGCTTCTCATATTGCTGACAAAATTGTGGACGGTTTGTTCAAAAACGGCTACTCCATCGAGTTACTCCAAGAAGTAATCATCGGATTTTGCAGTGATGGAGCTAGCGTGATGCTGGGGACAAAGTCAGGAGTCGGAAAGTTGCTCAAAGACAAATTTCCTGATATAATATTGTGGCATTGTCTTAATCACAGACTTGAGCTTGCTGTAGGAAATGCACTAGAAATTATCGGTGGTACAAATGACTTTCAGTCATTTCTTGAACATTTATATTCGCTGTACAGCCAGTCACCAAAGAACAAGCGTGAACTTGACCAATGTTCCCATGATTTGCAAACGACCCTCAAAAGAATGGGCAAGGTGTTTACTATTCGCTGGGTCGCTTCATCCTTCAGGGCAGTATCAGCAGTCTGGCATTCTTTCCCAGCATTGGCGCAACATTTTGAAAAAGCTTCAAATGACGAAATGAGGCAAAGCACAGAAAAGGCCAGATTTCGAGGCATACTGTCCAAATTTTGCACAATAAATTTTGTTAAAAAATTAGCGCTGATGGTGGATGTCTTGAACGAATTAACAAATGTATCAGAAACACAGCAAAGCCGAAATACCACGCTGCCAAAAGCCCACACTTTACTCACTGCGTATACAAAACGTATAGAAAGCCTTATTGCTTCCCCGGGGGAACATTCCATCATGGCTGAACAAGCAGAAAAAGCAATGTCATTTCAACAAGTAGAACTGAGAGAAGGAAGAAGCCCAGTAATAAATCAGGCTCAATTTATTGCGGCTGTAGCTGACAACATGAAAGAAAGGCTCTTCACGACTGCATCAAGCAGAGCACAGCCTAGCGTTCATGCAACTCGAAGAGAGAACTACAAAACTCTTTTTGGTCAAATTGATGCGTTAGATCCAGAAAAGATTGATCATGAAAATCCTCGTTTTGGAGAAGATGAAGTGAAAAGTCTATGTGGCACCCTTCGTCTCAACAAGCAACAAACTCATCCTGCGTATATTGAATTTAAGGCAAGTGGAGGAAGAAGCATTCCTGACCAACTAAATAAGTTGATGGTGGCCGTTGACACCCTTTCACCAAGTAACGCCGACTGTGAGCGCGGGTTCAGTGCTATGAACAACATCATCACTGACAGCAGAAATGCAATCACTACGAACAATGCCGAGAAGCAACTCTTTGTCAGTACTGTGGGGCCACCGTGCGAGAAATGGAATTCAGAGCCATGCGTAAGAACTTGGCTTGGAAAGGGAAGAAGAGCAGCTCATGCAACAAGCGGCATGGCTCGACAACAAAACTTGAAAAAGGCTAACTACTATGAACCTTTATGGAAAGTTTTTAAATAATTGAGTGTTTGATTTGGATTATGTGGTTATGTGCTTGGTTGAAAACGTATCGTTATGTTTGTGGTTGCAAACTTTCAATAGTGAACTAAAAGTGACTTAGGTTTTGGGGATCTTTTGTAATTATCCCCCAAAATAGGCTATTTCAAATCGTGTCAATATAGTTCTCTGGCAAACCTTTTACTCTCCAATTTGCAGGCAACAGTACTACAGGACATTGTTTCGAGTCTCAGATTAGCGATTCATTCTAATCCAGCAACAATTAGTTATTTCGGATTATCTAATATTTTATAGTTTGTTAAAATTTAAAGTGTTAGGTATAATTAAGGCGTTTAGGATTTCGTGTCTGGATCAGTGGATGTCTAAGACCCATTTGCCTTTTTTGATCAGCAACCACAAAAAAATTATTTTACTTCCACCACTGTTATGAGCTTCTGGCATGCATAGTACCGGTAAGAAAAATTTTCTACTTTCACCACTGGATATGGTTGTGAAAATAGTTAATTACATCAAAATGAGGCCACTAAAACATTGACTATTTACAAAACTTTGGGTGAGTGTGGAAGCACAACATTATACTTTAATCCAGCACACACAAGGACGATGGTTGTCAAGAGGGAAAGTATTGTCTCGTTTCTACGAACTAAGAGAAGAGCTATTGACCTTCTGTTTGCAAGAAAATTTGAAAGATTTTGCAGAATGTGTGAGTGATGACCATTGGTGTTCCAAATTAGCATTAGCGTATCTTGCCGATATGTTTCATGAACTAAATCTCTTGAACAGTGGCATGCAGGGTAGGAACGAAAATATCTTAAGAAGAAGAACTTGCCAGTATTTCAAGTGATAGAACATTAAAGCTGAAGCATTCTGAGCTAAGCCTGGATGCATTCTGAGCTAAGCCTGGATGCATTCTGATTGTTGGTTGAAAAGGAATATCCTGCAATTTCCCAAAAAGCTCTGCGACTTCTTTTGCTATTTTCAACCTCCTATCTGTGTGAGTTTCAATTTTCAGTTCTAACAACCATCAAACACAAGAAGCGAGCGCAATTGCTGTCTGTGGAAGATGAGCTTTGTGTGTGTGTCTGTCAAAAACGCGACCCGATCTTAAAGAGTTGTGTATGAAACACCAGGCTCAAGTTTCTCATTGAACTTTTTATGAGAACAAATGTACTTTGTTTACAGTTTGTATTTTTATTGTAAATAAATCTAAACATGAGTTTGTTTGTCTGGTTCATTTAATTAACTACTTGGTTTGTGCATGACAAATAAATTAATGCACTGGGGTTCCTTGAGCCTTCGAATGTTTCATTGGGGTTCTGCTCAACCAAAAAGGTTGAAAACCACTGATCTAAATAACATTTTGGAAGTTATTCGACTTTTGGTGATGATTGTTTTTTTTGTGTCACGCTGTATATCCAGACAACAAAACCCTGTTAGATAACAGGGCTGAGTCCAACTATGCCATACCACCATGTAATGCAGGAATAAAGCCAACTGCCCACTGCGAGGAAGGTGTCGCCAAAGCTCCATCATATATAAAGCAGCAATAACATTAGGAGGCACTGCAAGGCATTTAATACGACTGTAGTGAGACAGAGTTTAAAGCCTACTTCTACAACCATAACTAAAACTTTAAATACCGTTACAAAGTTAACTCTACCAAACTGTTGAAAGCCGTTTGGCAAGCGAGAGATGCTGGTGAAGACTCCACCATTAAACAAAACATTATGGCACATCTTGCACCATATCAACCAGGTGCAAGAACTTGCAACCTCTGCCTCACAGAGAAGCTTCAAATCCTTCAAGTGGACCCCACAACAACACTCAACAAACGATTAGAACTCAACAGCAAATGTTGACACACTAATAAATTTAAACTTAAAAATTTGTCTCAGTGCCGTACTTCTATTTTGAATTAAATTAAATCAAATTCTATTGTTCATGTAACTCTTTATTGACCTGTACTGGTTTTACATCCACTTCACCTTTGACCAGTCACTTTTCTGTTCTGTCAACTTGTTCACCACCGTTATTTACCTCTGGCACATGATTCAGGTTCTGCATATGGTGGCAATCTCTTGCTGATAAATTATCTATGACCGCTTATAGTTAGCCTTCTATTTTCATCTTGTTGAGAATTCATTTGTTGAGTAGCTTATACAGTAGTTGTCATCTGGCTTGTATGTGAATGCGTTATAATAATTACCAGAGTATCATCGACAGTCATACAGAGTTTAAATTTTTATGTTTCATATTTTTATTTTCATTTCAATTGCCACCTGATGAGCCGCTTGGCAAAATAGCTGTATTGGTTTTATTATTTTATCCTGACGTATAGTGTTTTACGTTATATAAGTGTAGCTCTAACTTTGGTTGTTATCAAGCACTGTGCCAGCAACATGAGACTTTCTCTACATGACATATAAATATATACAGGGTGATTCAAAAGTCTCCATAAAAATGATACAAATGCATAAACTATTTATTGTTTGCTTATACATGTATTTTCTAATTCTATTATTTTTTGTTTTTAAGTACCCTTAAGATGTTATTGACCAAACAACAAAGAATTAAAATCATATTGATGTCTGGAAGTAGTCGCAAGATTGCTGAAGAATTTAACAGAAAACATAAAACCAGCATAACACACGAATGGCAAAACTTTTTGTGAAGTTTAAAAAAAACTGGATCTGTTGAAGATCAAAGAAGAAGTGGTAGACCACATACAGCAACGGATGAAAACACAACAGTTAGTGTATTAGAAGCATTTACACAGAGTTCCTAAAGAAGTACACAAAGATTGTCTGCAAAAATTGGGATTAGTCCACCGATTATCACTCGCATTTTAAAAGCAAGTAAGTGGCATCCCTACAAATTACAAATGCTACACCACATAAATGAAGATGATCCAGATAGACGACTGGAATTTTGTGAATGGGTAGTTGGCAAATTGAATGATTATGCAAACTTTTCAATAAAATCATGTTCACCGACGAAGCAACTTTTATTTCAATGGTGAGGTTAATCGCCAAAACATGCATTATTGGAGTAATGCTAACCCTCATTGGATAAGTCCAATGAAAATGCAAGGTGCTGGTAAAGTGATGGTTTGGGCTGGGATTTGGGGTGGCAAAATCATTGGACCAACTTTCATTAATGGAAATCTTAATGCCAATAAGTATATGAACATGTTACAAGAAGAAATTTTTCCATCGCTGTTAAGCAAAAATAGTAACTTTCCAGCATATTTCCAGCAAGGTGGTGCCCACCTCATTATGGTATTCAAGAGCGACAACACTTGAATCAAGTACTTCCAGATGCATGAATTGGTAGATGTGGACCAGTTGAGTGGCCTCATAGATCCCCTGATTTGACCCTTCTCGATTTCTATCTTTGGGGTCATTTGAAAGCTATGGTGTATCAAGAAAATATAAGAGACATAAACCATATGAAGGACTGCATTATCAACTCATTTGCACCAATATTTCCAGATGTGTTACTGCGAGTTCACAGTGACTGGGTTAAATGTATCATGATGTGTATTCAAAACAATGGTGGCCACATCGAGCCTGTCATTTAATAAATTTTTTTATACTAATAAAAAACAACATTTTCTATGTATGGAGACTTTTGAATCACTTTGTATATACAGCACTCTTCAAAAGTATTAGGACAAACTCCCTTTTTTCTGAAAATTATTTCCAGAAAGTCTAAATTTTGAAAGACAAACTAGCATAGAACAGTAAAATTATATATTTATTCAGTTTGGGAGAAAGCTCATTCACATTCCATTTGTTAATTTCAAAGAAAGCATAGAAAATTGTATATTTTGGTAGAAAAAAAAAAATTTAGTTTTTGGTTCCGTTTCAGTTTATATTTTTGCAGGTTCTAGCAGTTTTTTGCCACGTTTGTATAAACATTATAAGGCAATAAAAAAAAATACAGTTTCTTAATGTTAAAATATGTGTTACGTCATAAATCGTTTTTGTTGGAATTGCATTTCGATGTGTGCGAGTTTTGAGCTTGTGACCCTTTTGCTATGAAATTTTGCATAGTTGACCTGTCCGATAAGGTCAAATACCTAATTAGCGTATTCTCGTTTGTGTGTGTTTTCAATTATCGTAACCGCAGGGCTATGCTTTGTTCTGCCGCATTGTTATTTTTAGCTAAGCTGGTTAACAAAATTCAATTCCGCTGCATTGCTCTAAATCTAATTGATTGATATCAGTTGAAATTTCTACTCAAAACCTTTCATCATTGCATTGTTTACAGCAGCAGCAGCAGCAGCAGCAGAAGCAACTAAAGTTCGTTAGTGTATGGCAATATTAATTATTAAATCAACCAGCATCTTATATTGTACCATTTTTCAGCTGTAAGAATTTGTAATTAAATTAATAAAAATTGTTGGATGTTCTGTCGAAAAACAAGTTGGTAAGTTTCGCATATCAGTCATTTACGCAAGTAACATTAAATTGTATCTGTCGCTTTTGTTACAGAAACCAGTTTGCTGTAAATTTGTGGCATCTATTTCATTCGGTTCATTGATTTCTTCTCGAATTTTCATTGACTAAACTGCGTTTCAACGACGACATCTCGTCCTTCTCTTGTTCGCCGCAGCGTGAGGCAGACACGCGTGTTGCGACGTAACAATATGTATGTAAAAGTTTCCATTTGTTAGATTTTTCTTATGCTGCTCCATAAATCGACGAAACTGAACACCCAAAATCTGTCAATTACTCTTATCTACACCCTGTGACAAAAGTTTAAGACCACTCAGAAAAACTAGCAATATTAGCATTCTAAAACTCATTAGTCACGTAACAGTGCATTCTGTGTTATCATATTGCTAAAGAACATTTCTCAGGCTCCTGTACATTCACTGCAATGCATTTCATTTGCTAAGTTGCTTACAAATACTGTATTATCAACGAGTATTACTGAATGGATCGACAAAGAGTAGGAAAATATCAGGAGCAAAATATGGCTAAAAAAGTATCTCTCAGTGCAGCACAAAGAGCTCAGATCGTTGCACTCAGCAAAATGAAGTTGTCTAAGCGTCAAATTGGTAAAAAGTTGAAAGTAAGCAAAACTGCTGTCCATAATGCCACGGAAAAATTCAAAAATGAAGAAATTTTTGCAGATATGAAAAGAGCAGGACGTCCCAAGATTTTTGGCAACCAAGATAAGCGCTCAATGAGGAAGACAGTAACTTGCTAACCTAAGACTTCTGGAGAAAAAAATTGGTCTCAGCTACAAGAAAGAGGATGTAAAGTAAGTACAAGGACTGTCCAACATCACCTGTTTACTGAATTTGGAGTAAAATCGCACAAACTGGCTCAAAAGCCACGTCTGACTGAAGACATGAAGAAACGCCTAAGTTTTGCCAAAGCATATGCCCACTGAACTATTGATATGAGCAACCCATAATGCCAAAAAAGCAGAATTACCCATTTCACAAAGAAGCAGAACAAAAGCTTTAACCCTTTGAGCGTTAGTTATTTTTTCAAGGAATCTGTGGAAATAGTCTTATATCATGTAAAAATAGGGTATTTTAAACTTGATATATCAAGGCCCAGTTAATGAATATTGAAATTTTTTTAAAGTCTACCCTTAAAATAACATTTTCTCTTTCATTTGGTCAATGAAAGAAAACCAAATTTTAATGGGAAGTACGCGAAATTAAAAGTAGGAAATATATGGTTTTTATATATTTTTATGTGAAATATTGGTCTGTCGAGTTCATATTTTCTATATAGCATCATGCAAAGGGTACTTTAGAAGATTTCTAAGGATTTTTTTTATAGTTTATTCTCACACAATTTGTTTATAATAATACAATTTACGGTTCATAAATCGATGTATTAGCTACGCTGTCAGTATTCCTTCACACTTGATTTGTGTAACAAGTGATTTGTGAGAATTACGCATTTTTATTCAATTTGTGACAGACAGACAGTTTTTTTTGTAAAAAAATGGATCGTGATTGTGAAGTTGCTGGTCCATCAAGACCTAGAAAGAGGAGTAGAATGCAATTGGGTAGTGATGAAATACCTATGGCATTGTTTGATGAAGATACAGACCTAAGTTCGTTGAGTGACAGTGACACTTATCAATCTGTATCCACGGCTTCCCAAATGGATTCATCTGATAGTGAAAATGAAGTTGCAACACCATCAAATGTGACCGCAAATATCAATTGGCAGGACAAACCTTCAAATTATACACCTAAGGTCTATAATTTCGATTCAAGCAATAGCGGTATTGGTAGACATTTAGAATTTGATAAAAATTCTGTACCATATGATTATTTTAGAAGTTTTGTCACTGATGATTTAGTGTCGAAAATTGTGGATTACACCAACAAATTTGAATCAAAAACAAGTGAAACTGCTACAATAACTCGATGTGCTAGGAGAAAGAGATGGCATGATATAAATAATGATGAATTTCTATCATTTCTAGGCCTAACGTTATTGATGCCACATGTAAAAAAATCCAGAATATGTGACTATTGGTCAACTGATATAATAATTGAAACACCATATTTTAGACGGTATATGACTTGTGACAGATACCAACTAATTATGCAATTTCTTCATTGCTACGAAGAAACTGAAGAGACTAATAAGAATGATCGCTTGAGAAAAATTAGGCCTATTTTGAACATTTTTCAAGAATCTTTCCAAAATTGCTTACAACCATTTCAAAATTTAGTAGTTGATGAATCACTAATATTATTCAAGGGACGACTGATATTCAAGCAGTACATTCCCAGCAAGCGACATAGATTTGGCATGAAATTATTTATGCTGTGTGACTGCCAAACAGGAATTGTTTTAGACATTATTGTCTATACTGGCACCGATATTGATATTATCAGAGATGACGATTTAGGAGTAGCTGGTGCCGTAGTAAAGAAATTACTGCAGAAACACCTTGAAAAGGGGCACACATTATATACCGATAATTGGTATACATCGCCCAAATTATCTCTTTATTTAGATTCCAAAAATACTGGATCTTGTGGTACGGTTCGCAGCAACCGAAAGAATATGCCTAAATTTGTGCACAATAAACAAAAAGTTCAAGAATATGTATCCCCTCCTTTGCTGGCGATGAAATATAAAGATAAACGTGATGTGCACTTACTGTCTACAGTGCATGAGGGTAAAATCATAGCTACTGGAAAAACCAGTCACAGAAATAATGAGCCTATTACAAAACCAGATATTATTGTCGATTATAATAAAAATATGAGATTGGTAGATGAAGGAGACATGATGATTGGGAATATAGACTGCTTACGACGTACCACAAAGTGGTACAAAAAATTGCTTTTCCATTTATTTGATATATGCATGCTCAATACTCATCACATGTATCTACTTCAAACGAAAAAAAACATGAAATTGAGAGACTTTAGTATTTCTGTGATTAGAGAAATGCTGGAAAAACATGGAACTGTTACAAAAACATTTAGTCATAGAATAGCTAGAGCTGATGCTTCAGATCGCTTGCAGGGTGCTGCCTACGTTAGTAGACACCATCTCGAGATGCTCAAAAAGGTTGGCAACAGACGACTCCAAAAGTACTGTCATGTGTGCAAGAAGTCGGAAGAAAACCAGGCAAAAAAAGTTTCAATGTGGTGTGCAGCTTGCAAAATACCTTTGTGTGTTGATTGTTTTGTTGTGTACCACACTAAAAAAAATTATTAGTTTTCAAACTTTTTCTATAAGAAGGACTTTATTTCTAAAAAGACTGTTTTTTTTATGACAAAAACTGCTTTTTTTTTAATTAAAAGGACACGTTTTTTTTAAAAGGAAGTGTTATTTTTATGTTATACAAGTGAAATGTGTTTACATTAGCAAAAAAGGAACTGTTTATTCATCGCCTCAAGTATTTTGCTGCGTCAACAGGTAAGCGTTTCAACTGAGTACTTTATTTTGTTGCGTCAACAGGCAAGCGCCTCAAATGAGTACTTTAACGTTCAGTCGACAAACAAGTCTTTGACTCAATTAAGTACTTTAACGTTCAAAGGGTTAAGAGATGCTGGGTGGACACTCAGAAAGATTGCAACAGACATCAAATGTTCCCCAAATACTGTGAAATACACTCTTGATAAGAGTAAAAAAAACTGTAGACTTTGAAACAAGAAAAAGAAATGGAAGGCCAAGAAAACTTTGCTGTAAGATAGAGCTGTAGCTGTAAGATGTAAGTGGTAAAATTTCTAGGTTTAAAATACCTGAGAGACCGGAAAACAACAGCCCGTGACTTAATGGATGAATGGAACACAAGTCTTCCTGAAAATGACCAGGTCTCTAGGTCCACAGTTTTCCAAAGACTTTGTGAAAATGGATTGCATGGAAGAGTAGCTGTGAAGAAACCATTACTATCTAAAGCTAACGTAAGAAAATATTTCAGGTTTGCAAAAACACACAAGGACTGGACCGTAGATCAGTGGATGAAAGTACTTTGGACAGATTCAAAATTTGAAGTATTTGGATCTAAAAGGAGACAATATGTAAGGCGCAGATCAATGAGAGATATCATCTTGTGTGCATTGTTCCAACAGTGAAGCATGGCAGAGGTAATGTTCTTGTTTGGGGTTGCTTTAGTGGCCAAGGTATTCGAGACTTGAAAAGAATTAAGGGAAAAATGAATCAAAAAATGTATCACCAAATTCTTATTCATCATGGTGTTCCATTAGGGTTGCGCTTAGTTGGTCAAGGTTTTGTGTATCAGCAAAAACAATGATCCAAAACATACATCAAAACTCTGTAAAAATTATTTAGATAAAAAAGAAACTGAAGGAAAGCCTCAGAAACTGAATTGGCCCCTGCACAGCCCAGACCTTAATCCAATTAAACACTTGTGGAATATTTTAGACCAAAACCTTAACAAATCAAGTACATCTTCTCAACATATGTTGTGTGAACAGCTACAAGCTGCCTGGCAGAATATTTCAGAAGAAACATTAAAGAAACTGGTGATTATGATGCCTGAAATAAAGGCTGTGATCATGGCAAAAGGGTCACACACTAAATATTAAATAAAATTGCTATTTGTATAACTCATTATTTGAATGCTGTATCATTCACTATTTATTGATTTTATAATTAATAATCTACGTAAAACCATTTGCTGAATAAAATTTCTAAGTTTCATAATTATATTAATCATTTTTCATTACTTATGTAAGATGTACACGTGATAGAACCAAAAAAGGGTCTTGTCCAAATACTTTTAACCAGTACTGTATATACGTCATGTCTGGTGCCTGTGAGATTTGAACCCACGTTTTTCAAGCTGATCTCCTCGCACACCGACACTTGCTGACATGTAATCACGTGCTGCTAACTATGCCTTAAAGCACCACATTAGTTTATAACCTTTGGAAGGTTTTTCTATGCCAAACCACCCGTTGTGTGAGCAACTTTATGTAGGGATATCAGTTTTAGTTCATACTTGAATGGTTAGCAGTAACGTCAAAACAAACCTGGTTCAAAAGTAAACAGTAGGTTAAGTCTTGTTCTTTGTGTTAGATTGTCTAGGTTTGTTTCGTATACAGTCCCATGTAGGATATAGGGTAGGTCGGGGGCCACCTAAAGTGTCTTGCACTCAACATGAGACTTAGTGATGATGATGCGTTTCAATTACCCATACTTTAGGGATGATCCTGCCTATTTTGCCATACCAACGTTGTTCAGATCATGACTCTTTGTAAAAACTAAATATATACATATGTATATACACACACATGTAATTTTAACTATATTCATAGCAAAAATGTATGTAGAAATATCTTTTTATGTTGCTGTGAATGAAGATTTTGTGAATAGGTCAGCTTATTGCAATTTTTCAACAACTGCAAAACTCTGCTAGTGGAACTTATCACTAAGTTATGTCACCTGAGTTGTATATGCTATTTTGTGCAAACTTTGATGTTTTTTTGTGTACCCAATTCCGTTTTGGTCACAACATTACGATTTTATGATAAATATAAATTTTCAAAATTAAGTTAAGCTTTTATATTTTTAGGGGGAATTTGGACATGCCTAGAGCATACAAATAAGTTTTTGGAGGACGCCAAAAATAAACACCAATGATCAGAAAAATGGATATGGTACAATACGGAATTACGATAAGATATAGTTAAATTTTGAAAAAGTATGGTACAAAATCTTGTACAGTATTGTCTGGCATATTACAGTATGGAAATAAGACATTATTTTTCTGTATTGTACCGTACTCTTGCTTTTGTTGAAACTAAAAATCACACAAAGTTTCAACTTCACAGCTGTACAAATAACTGCAATATTAGAGCGTAAAATTCAACTTATTGCTGCAAGTCTTATCTTGCTAGAGTTTATTGGCCTAAAGCTTTTTGAACTCAGCATTTCGTGACGTAGCAAATATGTTTTGAAGTACTCTGAAAAGACGTAAATAACTGCTAAAAATGGAAGTTACCCTCAGAAGTGCTGTTCACACATTACAACTGAGAGTGGACAACTTCTATAAAGCCAATTCCAGCACCAAAGAAATGGTATCAAAAGTGAAAAATGTCGCCAAGAAGACCCACAAGCAGAATATCAGAGAGTAGTTCAAGCACAACAACAAACATTTTCGTATACCGAATCATGAGACCCATTGGGGTTTACTGTTTATAAGGCTTGAAAGTAGGTTGCTCGTCAGGGATTTACATGGCCAAATCGCTCTGGCAACTGAATCTATCCGTTTGTCAGATGTTGACCGTTTTTCTGTCCAGGAAATTACTGAATGTTTAAAACCAGTTAATGGCACGACCACTGCAATTCAGCTGAAGATATTAGCTGCTGGTGAGTTCTTCAGTGAGTGGCACAAGAGTGTAAACTATGCTTCTTCTTTAGCAGTGGCTATGCTTCATACCATGGAATGTAGAAAACTAACTTTGTTATCCAACGCTGCTTTTTCAACTGCAATTTACGTTGATACAAGGTAGCAGATACTGCCTGCTATTACTGAAGAGATACTCGTCACTTCAGATGCATGCAATGCCAGCTCATCACCATCACCACAAGATGAGCAAAATGTAATTGAGGTGATTTAGTGCTTCAACAACCAAGCCCGTTTTCTCAGGAACACTAACACATTTAAATGGTGTGACAAGCAAGCATAGTCCCATTTAAACGTGTTGCTCTTGCTTTACCAGTTACTCAAGCCACTATTTAAAGAACTATTTTGAGTTTAACCCATTAACACCAAGCGTTTTGTTTATAGTACAGTAATCTATGTTCAGATTATACAGGATTAAAATCAAAATTCGCAATTTTCACCTATTGGTAGACCAAACCCTTGTAGCTATCACAACAACAAAGTTTGAGCCATTTTTGTGATTTTAAAATGTTGATTGTGTGGAAGCAAAAGTAGCAGTTGTTTGTCTGCTGACCGTCAGATTCTTTTGAGACTGCATTCAAAATTTGAAGAGGAAAATTTTCAGATTTCTTAACAAATGACTTCTTTATGAATTGTTTTGGGCTAATGATAAGAAAACTTTTAAAGAGTTACTACAGATATATAAACGCAAACATCACTGTTCTATAAATAGAAAGCTGGGCAGTTACAAGCACTTGCATTGCAATTTACGAACTGCATTTGTTGCGTCTGGCCTGGTAGCCGGGAAGTTAGACAATGATGATTGCAGACAAGAGCATGATGAATTAGACAGCTGTAAAAAAACAAACTTTTTGTAGCATAGAGTCTGTCAGGATTGAGATGATTAAGAATGAAATGGAAATCCAAAAACTGTGCTATGAAGGTTGCTTTCTGCTGACTCTATGCACCTCACACGACCTCTTGATGTGGCCTTTTCTAGGCCAATGAAAAGGCATTGGCGGCAAATTGTTGGTAACAGGAAAAATACAGCAGAAGGAAGGTGGGAGTTTAGTATTCCAAAGAAAACTTTCCAAGGTTGTTGAAAAGCCAGCCAAAGTTATGCAGCCCAATCAAACAATCAACCTGATAGCTGGCTTTAAAAAATGCGATACTCTCCCTTACAACTCAGACACTGTGCTTGACAGATTGCCAAAATTGGCCAATTTACTGCAAGCCAACAAAGACCCCCAAGAGGCATCGTGGACTCATCACCTTTGTCAGTACTTTAAGAAATGCGTGTGGTCTTGATGCTCCTGCCAGTGTAAAATAAAGTAAAATATTGCACGTTTTACCATGCAAAAGTGAAGCTTACTACTCAGGAAATGCACAGCATGATGGAGATGATCACACAGGAGATATTCAGCAAAATCCTGAAGAAGTGGAAGCAGCCTTAGCTGACGTTAATATGATCCAAATCCCTGGCCAAGTGATGCTTCTAGCTCAAATGTCATATCTTCTACATAAATACATTGAACTAAAAAAAAGCCCCAGTACTTGGTTTAAGAAACAATCCTGGTCCAAGTATTGCCCGGGTTTAAGTACCACACCTATAGCAAGTGAAACATCTTCAAGAAAAAACAAAAAAAGAAAGCGCAAGATGAAGAAAGATGAAATGTCATCAAAAGAATCCACAGTAGAACTAATAATAGATGATGATTCCAATTTGAACAAAGGAATGACGATCTGTTCTCAGTTGATGAAATCTGTTCTGTGCAGACAAAAAAGTGAAAGACTGAATTTGGTCCAGATCAGATAAACCATTGCTTTCCAAACTAGGGGTTGCAACCCTGATGGGGGTCGCGAGAAAAAAATTTGGGGTTGCAAAAACTTTCTGTATCTTATACAAATTGCTTATAATAGCCTACTTTGTTACGGCTGGATACCTGACATTTGCCACAGGCTGGTTTCAGTCCGAGTGAAAATGACTTTATCTTGCAAAAACTTCCTGTATCTTATACAAATTGCTTATAATAGCCTACTTTGTTACGGCTGGATACCTGACATTTGCCACAGGCCAGTTTCAGTCCGAGTGAAAATGACTTTATCTTGTTAGAAACGATGGCGTAGTGGTTAGAGCGTCCGCTTCGCAGTCGGTAGACCTGGAGTTCATTCCCCTTGTCGAGTCATACCAAAAGACTTTAAAAAATGGTATTCACAGCTTCCCTGCTTGGCGCTCGGCATTTATGGGAGGTTGTGGAGAACAAGCCGGCAAGTTCGCTTGTTGTGTCCTTGGGCAAGGCACTTAACGGGACGCCCCACCTTCATGTGGAAGACAGGTGACCCATAAACCTCGAAAAAGGCAACTCCCAAGCGAGTGCGGACTTCCCGTCCAAAGTATAGCGATACAATTCGCTTTCTCGTGAATGGAGGATAAATATGGCAAATATGGCAAATAAAACGATGCATTGTTAGTCAAGTAGGTTGCTGCGCCCGCATTGCACACATGCATCATTAAGAACTTAAGGATTAGCACACAAATGCGTTTATGACGTTCTGTATTGCGTTTGTGATTTTGTACTGGGTAATGCAAGCTTTTATGGTAGTGGTAGGTAGTAGTAGTAGTGCTGATTACTGTAGTAGACAATCGGCTGTTAGAATCGAACTGCAAAATGTAATATATTCGGCCGTATAAGTGCTTTAGTAACATTTTGCTATTGTTCTTAATCGTAATATTATGGTAGCAAAAGTAAAATGTTAATATTATTTTAATTTTTGAAAGTGTAATTAGACTGACTGAATGGATAAGTGGTTAAAAAGATCCCAACAAAATGCTTCTGCAGAAAATGTTGAAAGTGCAGATGAGGTAGAGCAAATGTCGAATATCAGCAATACCAAACATTCTAGTGACAAAAGTGCAAGTGTATCTAGATCTAGAAGAAAGAGGAAATATAACCAAACTTTTGTTCAGTATGGGTTCACATTCATAACGGAAAACGACAAACAACGTCCAATGTGTTTGCTGTGCAATGAAGTTTTGGCAAATGAGAGCCTTAAACCTACAAAGCTGAAAAGACATTTTGACACAAAACACGATTCTTATTCCAACAGACCAGTGACATTTTTTATTGAACAACACAGTACCAAGGCGAATATCTGCAATCAGCATGAGCAACTTATTCTTAGAATTAAACAAGGTATTAAGTTTTTAATTTAGCTTGACGAATCAAGGATATTACCAATATGGCAAATCTGCTGGTATATGTCCGATATAATTACAATAATGAAATCAACAAAAACTTATTATTTTGCCAACAAATGAATACACGCATGACAGGGATGGATATTTTCCAGAAAGTAGATACTTTTTTCACCAATGTAGGCCTGCAATGGAATGACTGTGTTGTGATATGTACTGACAGGGCCGCAGCAATGACAGGACACACAGCCGGTTTTCAAGGTAGAGTGAAATCTGCTAGTGATGCACCTATAACTTTTACGCATTGTATGATTCATCGAGAAGCTCTGGTGGCTAAAAAACTGTCTCCAGAACTCAATAAAGTTGTTCAAGATGCTGTAAAAATCATCAACTTCATAAAAAGTTGCGCCCTAAATTCCAGACTTTTTGCAAATTTATGTGATGAGATGGAGTCAGATGGTTGTGGTTGGTCGCAGTTGTTGTGGTTTTATTGCACTGTGCAGTAAGGTGCTGGTCAAAAGGGAAGGCTTTAAAAAGACTACTGCTGTTGCAAAGTGAGGTCATTATTTTTTTTATCTCAAAGCAATTCAGACTTGGTTTGTCATTTTCACGAAAAGAGCTGGTTGTTGAAATTATGATACCTATCAAATGTGCTTGAAAAACTCAATCAACTCAACTTGTCCCTTCCAGGAGAGAACAACAATATTTTTACACTGAAATCTAAAATAGAAGCCTTTATTAAGAAATTAAACATCTGGATACAGAAAGCTCAAAATGATTCATTTGAAATGTTCTCGTCTACAGACGACTTCTTGGCATCCAATGATGTGGAAACTGGTGTAATTAAGCCAATTATAACTTCCCACTTGATTAATTGGATGAAAAATTTTCAACAGTATTTTCTTCCCAAATTAGACAATGCCAAACTAGACTGGATCCAAAACCCATTCATCGTGTCAAATCAAAGCATCGAGCATCTCTCTCTGAATACTCAAGAAGAATTTGCTGAACTTTCCTCTGATTCAAAGTTGAAGCTTGACTTTGCCGTAAAAAAGCTTACTACTTTTTGGCTTAGTCTTAAAGTACAATATCCAGTATTGACTGATTTAGCAATACGTGTTCTTCTCCCATTTGTTTCAACATATTTGTGTGAGTCTGCTTTTTCAACTTTGACATCTATCAAAACGAAGTATCGCAAAAGCATAAAAGACGATGAAACTGCTCTGAGACCTGCCCTAACAAACATTGAGCCACAGTTTGACTTACTGTGCAAAAACATGCAGAACCATGCAGCTCATTAAATAGCAAAACTCAGTTTTTGATCTTTGTAAATATTGTTGTTTGTCTGCTTTTTTACCGTGCTTGTACATTCTGGCAACTTAAAAGACAAAAAGGGGTTGAAAAAATTTTTGATAATTGGAAAGGGGTCACACGTAAAAAAGTTTGGGAACCCCTGAGATAAACTACAACTTGATTTCCCCTAAAGCAGTTGCTTTTGAGCACATTGTCCCGACAGCAGTTGCTTTTACAGGGGTGATGCATTTCAAATATATTCTTTCATATTCAAATGTTTCCTTCTGTGCTTAGTCAATCTTCCACAGCATACAAACTTTTTAATTTTATCTGGAAAAATTACTATTGTAATAGTTTGTTTTTGCAACACTAGTACCACGGGTCGACAGAATTTCTTTCACAAAAATATAAAAGCATGTTTTTGAGAACAAAATACTTTGTGCTGCACTAAAAACATTAGTGAATATTGCAATAACTATTGAGGAAATCTTGGATCAAATCTTTTTTGTTTTAACAAACTACAGAAAAGTGTTTTTTTTATCACTAGCAACTCATATTTGCCACATTTTTGCAAGACCTGCACGTACACTTTATAAGCTGTCCTCTTAAAAATCCAAATTCAAATTCACCCCTTAAAATGGGGATGAATGTGAACACCCTTGAACAAAAAGTTAATCAAAAAGTGACCTTTATAGAGAAATGAAATCCTCGGAATAAAGAAGTTTGGTTCATAAAACAAACCTGACAAGAATTTGACTGATTAAGTCATACAAAAAAACATATCTAAAAAACCAGGAAACCATACAAATTCATCCTGTTTTACAGTTATAGTAAAATTTTTCAAATGCAATAGTAATTGAAATGTCACACGAGCAAATGAATCAATAAGTGATCAAATTGAATGATGTAACATTGTTATTTGGGCTGCTTTTAAATAATTATAATTTGGTTTATACCACCATTTGCTCTTCTCTATATCAGTGATGGCAAATCTATGGCATGCAGGACCCTTTGCGTGGATACGTGCGCAGCTGCCCCAGAACAAAGTTTCCTACAAGAGTTTGTTGCTAATTTTATTTCTAATCTTTTTTTTCAATGCATAAAGCAGCGAACTTTTGTGTTCTTTTGAAAAAGTGCAAGCTGCTCTTTTGTGGAAAAAGTTTCACTGACCATATCTAATTCCGTAGCACTTGTTACATTATGATGTAACAAAGCCCTTCGTTTACATTTAATCTATTAACCAGCTAGTCTACTGATTTTACTGAGACACTTCATCTTTTATTTTAGTTTCTGTCGGTAGACTACAAGTCTTGAGTACCCAAAGATGAGTAAGGCAAAAAAACCAAAAACATACAGTGGAAGATCATTCCAAAAGACCTAGACAGTCATTGGGAATGATTGAAAGCAATGGAAAACTATTACGTATTCTGTGTAACGATAGTGCTGTGTGTTGCACATCACGCGTTAAATGGCACTTTGAAACCAACCACAATTGTGTTGCCAAGCTTGGTGAAACAGAAAAAAAAGTATTTTGAAGAAAAATTAAAGACTATCGCAAGCAGTACGTTAGCTTTAGCAACTACCTTCATGGAAAAAATTATCTGACCGCTGCCACTCTACAAATTTTTTTGTGCATAGCAAAACACGGTAAGCTCATCTCTAATGGCAATATTGTGAAAGAGGCAATATTGTTGAGATGTAGTTACCTTTTCCATGATTTCACAAACCAGGGCTAAATTATTTAGTGCATGTGTGAGATGCCACTTACCAGCTACACTTCTAAGGATTGAGTTCAGCGCATGGACAATGATATTTCAACCAGATCACTTCGTTCTTTTGACAAATTTATTATTCAATTTAACGTTTTGCTCCCCTTAGTTACCGGGGAGCTTCTTCAGAAAACGATAGCTGTTAATAATGAAACATACAAACTGTACAACATAAAAATATAAGGACTACCTGTATTACTAAACACTAAAAATTATTTATCAACAGGGCAGGCAATCACGTAATAACAAAAACATTGCTACATCACAGATACAGGAGTGGCCAAGTGAAAAGTGTTGTGAGATACATAAGACATTATTTATTGGAGACAAACACACTATAAACAGTCGGAAAATTTGCACCATCATTGCGATTAATAACATTACATGAACAAGCCTTTTGATTTATCAAAAAACTTTCCGCAACGCGACGTCTGTATGCATGCGATTCTGACTTCAGTATTTTGACATTATCCCAATCTATTCTATGATCGAAATCCATAACATGTTGACTCAGCACTGACTTTTTAGTGTTAAAAGTCTTGACCGTATCAGCATGTTCCCGTTTTTTGGTTTTAACTAAGAATTGGAAAAAATCAGGAGTCAGAAAAAGTCAGAAAAGTTTAAAATCAGAATCAGAAAAAATCAAGAATCAAGAAAAATCAAGAAATCAGAATCAAAAAAAATAAAGAATCAGAAAAAATCAGAAAAGTTCACTAAAGAATTGGAAAAATCAGGACAATTAGCCTTTTTGGACGTAAGCATACAACAGATGGAAGATGGATCTCTTGCAACACGCATATACAAGAAACCAACACACATGAACAGGTATCTTCAATATTTGTCTCATCACCTGGTTAATCAAAAGGTTAGTGTGGCTCGTACATTATTCTCCAGAGCCAACTGTATCACATCCAATAACGAAAAAAAGATTGAAGAGTTTCATCAGATAACAAAAACCTTAAAAAATAACGGATTTCCCAGTAACAAATGTAGTTTTAAGAAGTACTTGAAAAATCATAATTTTAGAAAAACAGAAAAACTGAAACGGTTTACTTTGATTCCCTACGTGCAAGGTGTCTCTGAACCTATTAGCCGAATTTTGATTCAAGTTGGTATCGGAGTGGCTTTAAAACCACATCACACATTGTCTTCATTGTTTGGCAAACCTAAAGATGTTATTAATTTTGAACAAAAGCGTGGTTTGGTGTATCAAATTTCTTGCTGGGATTGCAATGCTGTGTATGTATGTGAAACTGGACGTAGTGTTAGAACCAGAAAACGGGAACATGTTGATGCGGTCAAGACTTTTAACACTAAAAAGTCAGTGCTGAGTCAACATGTTATGGATTTCGATCATAGAATAGATTGGGATAATGTCAAAATACTGAAGTCAGAATCGCATGCATACAGACGTCGCGTTGCGGAAAGTTTTTTGATAAATCAAAAGGCTTGTTCATGTAATGTTATTAATCGCAATGATGGTGCAAATTTTCCGACTGTTTATAGTGTGTTTGTCTCCAATAAATAATGTCTTATGTATCTCACAACACTTTTCACTTGGCCACTCCTGTATCTGTGATGTAACAATGTTTTTGTTATTACGTGATTGCCTGCCCTGTTGATAAATAATTTTTAGTGTTTAGTAATACAGGTAGTCCTTATATTTTTATGTTGTACAGTTTGTATGTTTCATTATTAACAGCTATCGTTTTCTGAAGAAGCTCCCCGGTAACTAAGGGGAGCAAAACGTTAAATTGAATAATAAATTGTCAAAAGAACGAATTGATCTGGTTGAAATATTGTTACACTCGACATATGAGGAAAGCCTGCTATATTTAACAATTTATTATTTAAATTTTACATTTCACTTCTTCAGAAAATGGTAGCTATTAATAATGTAACATACAAACTGTTCAACATAAAAATATAAAGCTGCTGACTAATATGGTCAATGATATTAGTCAGCAGCTCACCATTGACTGACAAGAGGCATCTTGCTATTCCATGGTCTTGGATGAAAGCACAGATGTGAATAATCACGCAAGACTTTGTATTTGCGCTATGCTGCTGGTGACGTCATGAGAGAATAGCTCGTCAAGCTGAGCTCCTTGGCAAAAAAAACACCAGAAATAGATATCCACAATGCTGTGATAAAGGCTTTTTTGTCAAATTACATAAGACCAGAAAAAGTAGCTCTCATTGCTAATGATGGGACACCGTCAATGGTGGGGACAGCGTCTGGTTTCATACAGTTGTTCATTAAAGAAACAAAACATCAAGTTATTCAGTTCCATTGCATTATACATTAAGAAGCTCTTTGCATCATGGACAGCATTAAAAAGTTGCATGAGATCCTCAAGGTTGTCACAAATAAGATAAATTTCATTTTGGCTCGCCTCCAGAATTGCCAAAGTATTTCTTGAAGAGGTTCATTTAAACTACACATGTTTGCTTACGTATAATAATGTCAAGTGGCAAGCAAGGATTGCAGCTTGCTTGGAAGAGATTAGGCAGCTTATAAATGAAAAAGGGCAGGACTAGCCACAGCTCTCTGATGCATGTTGGCTCACCAACCTTATGTTTTTTACTAGTTGAACGAAAAACTAAGAGGTTCTGGAAAACCAGCACACAGAAATGTTTTGTGATATCAAAACATTTTAGAGAAAATTGGAAGTTTTTGAAAGAGACCTCAATAGTGGACAGTTGCAATATTTTTCAAATCTAAAACTGCACATTTAAAACTTTGCAACATTTGCAGACTGTCAGGAAAAAATGCAAGGAGTTTTCAAGCATTGTATCCGCTGCAAAGGAAAACTTTGGCAACAGACTTTCACAGTTCCGTAAGCCATAGAAAATCTTGCAATATCTTACCTTTCTGAACAAAGCTGAATTTAAAAAAATTTTTTTCCTGCTCACAATGGTTAGATTTCAAAAACCTGGAAATGGAGCTATTGAAGTTTCAAAAAAGTTTCATTTGGAAAAATAAATTCTACAAATTGCGTGAAACATTAGAAGAAATAGAAGGGATGACAAAAGACAGCGCACTGACTTCTGAAAATGAAATATTCAGTGTGGAATTCTCTTCCAAATAATTTCAAGTTAATGAAATCACTGGAGATTGCCTTACTCACTTTGTTTGGATCATCTTATCCTTGTGACCAGCTGTTTTCAGCTTTGAATTATATCAATTTGATACGAGAAACAACCTAACTGATGACCCGAGAGCTGCTTGTGTTACTCTCAAAGTGACAAAATATCAACCGAGAATAGAACAACTCTCGTCATGCATGCAGCATCAAAAATCAGGTTGCCATTTAAAGTTGTGTTTTGGAAGCTGTGTTAGTTGTTTTTTCTTTAATTTAGTTTAGCGTTAGACTGAAGATATAACGGCATGAAAATGTTTTCAAAGTAAAGACCAAGTAGTTCATTTAAAATAGCAAGCTGGCACTTACTGATAATTGAGTGGGTTTTGAGAAACAGTTTGGGCACACAGCCTAAAAAAGATTTGCCACCACTGCTCTTTAGAATGAATACGATGTAGCAATACTGAATTTCATGCGAGATTAAAAATGATGACTTTTTAATCTCATAATTTGTTTGATTAAATAGCGCTACAGAGATCATTTTGTAATTCTTAGGTTACTTCGTTTGTATGCTTGAACATGGTCAAAAGAGGGGCAAGCTGCAGATGACCACATATCCATAGTTGGTACCCCTGATCAAATACAAAAAAGTCTACAATCCTTTCCAACAATGAATCCTTATCTTTCCGATTAGATTTTACTTCAATGATAACTGAATGTTCAGGACATTGTGCTCTATGATACAAAAAGTTTCAATTACTATTTCTTCAAACAGTGAAAGAAATTTAAAGCAAAACCTTACTTGTGACAAATACAATATACAAACATACATCACCAACTGCATTGTGTGCCGAGATAAATTTTGTAAAACAAACAAAAAATAAATTTTCATGTCATTGGAACCTCACTGGCATGCATAAAAACAAGTTTTAGTCATATCTACGACAGAACAATCTATCTTACTTCAGCACTGCAATAGACTTCACCAGGGTTTGATGCATAACAATTCAGTAATATATACATTGCTTTAATATTCGTCTAATAACTTGAAGAGTTTGATTAGATTTTTAAGAAAATATATGGTGTGTATAGAGAAAATCTACAATTAATATCATAAGTATTTTTCTTTAGGGTCAGACAACAATATTTGATTTAATCTAATCTTTTATTGTAAACCCTGATAGGCATTTTCTAGTCGCTAGTATTTTGTTTTGCAGTCTTTTTTTGCTTCATAGGCTAAATGCAGGTATTGTCTTGTTTTCACACTCAAGAAGCAGACAACGCTAATTTATACTTTACTGAAATAATTTTTTACCGCAACAATATTATGAATTGCTTGCAATTCCGTAAGGCAAAAACATAAGATACGATATCGTAATCAGCAATCACATGAAATGCTTCAGTTTAGATCTAGACTCCAACTGTAGTGCTGTAGCTATAGATCTAGACTCGAACTGAAATATAGATCCCATGCTTCACCTGACTGGATTAGTGAAGCTGCTCACCTCACATATCACAACAAATGACTTTTGGTTACCCACCAATTTTGGCCTAGTTGGTGATTGGGCGGGCTACCAGTTTGTAAATTGCATTTGTCAATGATTCAAAATAGACCATTGCTATTGCCTAGCCTGTTCTTGATTAGGTTTGCAGCATGGACAGGATTAAATATTTTATACTGCGCTTCCATTCTAAGAAAAAAATGAGGAGTAAATACATTAACAACAGTACTATACGAGAAAAAGCAGTACTGATAAAATGGCTACTAAAGAATGGCAGAGAATAGCTATCAGCAGAATATAAAGCTCAAACATTTTTGTATGAATTCACTATATCACAACGACTAAAGGTCACATATTACAAAATACAAAAAAAATGGCCAAGTCATTTGGCTGGCAGAAAACTGAAAATATGTGAACAAAAGCTACTCGCGGCATTGTAGATCAAAATTCCAATTTTTGTTTTGGGTCAGATGCCAGATCAGCATAACTGTCCATTAATTGTAGGATCTGTTGAGCAGACGGTCGCTGATCAGGTGATTCATGTGAGCAAACCCAGAATAATTCAATTACAGGAGTGTAAGAGAAATCATAATCATATTCCAATAATGGAGGTCGAGATCCTACAAAAATTATTGATCAGAAAAAGATAACATATAGTCAGAAACAAAACCAAAGCACATTTACAAATCTGGACAAGTTGAGTTACAATCTCTAGTCACACAAAAACCTTTCGTCAGCTAAACATTAAAGAGCTTGTGTTCAGACCCACTTTTAAATTACTGGCACCATGCATTTTACAAGAAAGGAAAATTGTTGTAAAGTGCATTTCCTCAAGGACATAGCAATGCAGTCAGTTTCAATTTTAAACGAATCATCATTTCATAGTTGTGATCATAAAATAGCACTCCAAATACGAAAATATAAATCTAGCTGTTGCTAATAGTACAAGATGGCAATTTAGCTGTGCATACTATACTACCAGCAGCATAAAAATACACAGGTGTGCAGGCATATAATCAACATCTTTGTAAGTACAAAGGAGAGCTTTTCAAAAATACAACTGTGGTTTTGGCCAAAGTTGTTGAGTGTTTCTAAAAAAAACACCATTATGAGACTGGTTTGGGACAGTGTCATGACCCAAAGGAGGGTGGGAAGCTTCAGCCTTCTTAGCCAACTTAGTTACATTCTTATAAGAAAGTAATCATGAGTGAAGCAGTTTTGTGCCTGATTGAGAGATATCTGGTTGTTTTAATGAAAATTTTATGTCAGATTGCAAGCTATTAATCATATCATGGTTCTTAAAATATAGCCTTTCAAGGCATGATTGCTTGGCTTATTCTTCTTAACACTGGTTTTTGAGGCAACTTTTAAAGTAGAAACGTATTTAAGAGAAAGTTGGCCGTCTCAAACTAAATAGACATTCACACTGCTTTGACTATTACATATCATCCACCTAACTCACTCATTTATAGAGGGCTCCCTGGGTATTCTGTACCCCGAAATCTCATTTTTTGTTCTCTTACTTCTACCAAATTTCACACGACTGCAGCCTGCCTTTCCTCATTGACTGCAGCTTCCCAAAGTTGGATTTTAATTGGTTTATGGTGTGAACCTGAATTGCCATTTATACAGCGCCTACATGCCAAAGAAGAGGTACACCATGCTTGCATGCCACAGAGGGTAAACAGCATATGACAGCAATTACCTACAAATGCTTTGTAGTTTTTAAGTTTAGCATTATTTTTCTGCTTGCTGGAATCAGTCAGGCAAAAGAAATCATGGTAAATATCTTAGTGAAAAGCACTTTACGAAATTCTCTTTGCTTTGCAATAACTTCCTCGCAAATCAAGTGAAATGTCAAAACTTTTTAAATTTTAAAGTAGGTTAAACCACCTGCCTTATGTTTACTGCCGCAGTTCTGCAAGTATGGAATATAAACGCAATTCAGGAAAAAATGCAGCTTAAAAGCAGACAAAAAAAAGTTCAAGCACAGGAACAGTAATTGGTGACATTGATTTATAACGCCTACATAAAAGGTGGAAGAAGGCAGTCATTTCGTCTCTCCAAACTTTGAAAAGAATTGCTTTCTTTTGACAATTAACAATTCTGTCACGTAATTACCAGTCAGTTTTTAAGGGATTTCTTTTTCATCTGATTGGTCTTTTGCTTCTTGAAACTAACCACAAAACATCCCCTTGCTTAATGCTTACCTAGACAATTTTGATATTCCTCTTCGGCTTCTTCCCATGCTTTTTGGTAACTTTCACTACCACACAAACTATTTTCCTTAGGAAAAACGTGCATGTGTGGAAAGCTCAACGTCATCATTTCAAATAGAATCATTCCGTAGGAGTAAATATCTGCTTTGTTTGTAACTGTAAATCCTAAAAAATTGCAAAAACCAAATTACAATTTCAAAGTCTTAAGGAGTAAGGCCCCACAAACCTTGCAAGACTTCTTTGGCTGTCCAGGATTCTGTACCCACGTACATTGCATCTTCGTTTGTCACAATAAGATCTTCATCTAAGGGCAAAGCTACTCCAAAATCGCACAATTTAATTGAATCGAAATCACCCTATCCATGAAAAAAGTTTAAAAAATATACTAGTCAGGGCATTAAAAGTCACTGAAGTAATATCTTTATATGTCACTGAAGTAAAGATTAGCAAAAGATCGTAAAAACTTAGTTTGACGATAGTAGGGCAGTCACCTAAGTTATAAAGTCAATATTTTGGTTTATTAGTCATTTTTTTGTTGTCAGATCAATTCAGAAATAAGCATTAGACATGCATATTTTGTTACATGCCATTTACTTCTTTTCTTTCACTTCTCAAAATTTTTTTGAAAATTGAGTTAAACTGGAGTTGAAATTGCAACTTATTAGGCAGAACGATTTACATCAATATCATCCCCACAGCACTTTTGCTCACACTACAAAATTTTTACTACACAAAACAAATTGGCGAGAAAGATGTGTCAGTTCTTAAACAATAAAAGCATAGATTGGAAAAAAATCTTTGCTAAAACCTGTCATCAAAGCTGGAAATAATATTTTGTACAGGTAATATAAACCAGTAATTAACTTTCGTTCTGCGTTTTTCCTTCTTTTCCAACTTAATTTACAAAATTTACTCCCAAAACACACAAGCTACAATTGATCTTTTTCTTCTTCAGCATGTTGAAAATCCACTTCAAAATCAACTTGTTGAAACCAATTGATTTTACTCCTTTTTAAAGATCGTTGTACACAATATACATTTTGTACGTTTTTTTTGTTTGATTTTTGCTCTTAAGCATTTTGCAATGGAAATTTTCATCTGCTTGAATATTCACATGGTATTATGTGTCATACCTTGTTGTGTTAACAAACAGTTTTGTCAACAAATATCTTTTTGTTCACAAAAACGAATAAGCCATTAAGCCATTGATAGGATAGGTTGGTACTTTAGACATTCAAACAACAACACATATTGTATTGCATCGCATCATATATTATATCAATAAGGAGACTTAATGTGCTACCTTAGGTTTCATGTATTAACAATCATCAGGCACTTAATTCACATCTAGACAAATAACACACAGTAAAAAAATCCTACAAAAATATGCAGAGAATATATAACCCAATGTTTGACTTACAGACTCCATTTAGAATTATAATCGAAGTAGGTTAAAAAGAGGAGTGTAGCATCATATAAATGTTTAAGTGGGTGAAAATTTTCTCACAAAAATGCATGAAAATATAAAACGGACGAAACTAGACAAAAGAGTACAAAAACAGACAAAAACGTATACTAGGTACACCGACCATAATTAATTAAACTTCTTTTTTTCTTAAAGAATAAAATTACCCCCCAAAATAAAGAAATTTACCCAAGCTAAGAATGCTTTTAGAGACCAAATGTCACCAACATTTTGTGTTTACATGACGTTATCATACAAGATGAGCTTACTGGTTTTTCGGTTCTTTCTTTTCAAAGCTTTTTAGGTCAACTAATTGCTTTGCTCGCAACACCACAGGAACTTTAGATTGCTTTAAATAGATTTGCTCTATTTTTTTTCATTGATTTTTCAATTTGTGGATTAAAGTCAATAAAGTATTCATAAAAATAACTTAAGTCACTTTTTAAAGTTTTTTAGGTTACAAAAAATCACTCCAGTAATAACCATTTGGAACAGAAGTGATGGCCCAAGAGTGTTGTTATAAACGAACAAAATACCTCTGAGTGACAAATAAAGAGTGCCATTACAGGCAAACTTTATTTGCTGACGTGATGGCAGAGTGGCTAGAGCTCCCGCCTTGCGGTTGGTAGACCTGGAGCTCATTCCTCTTGTTGAGCCATACCAAAGGACTTTTAAAAAATGGTGTCCACAGCTTCCTTGATTGGCACTTGGCATTAATTCAGCATTTGCTCGGCCTTTTATCCACTTCATATCTTCTCCCTCTGCACCCTCACCACCACCTCATGCTCCTGGCTGTCTCTCTACATCTCCTGCTTCCTCTTCCCTCCATGACTTCCTCAAGGTTTTTTAATGGAATACTGGGGATCTCTGAGTCAAAAGCACTGAACTTTGACACTTTCTTTCATCTCATCCTGTTGACCTTATCAGTATCTAGGAATCTCACCAGAACTCATCTTCCCCTTTCCAGATCCCTGAATTCTCTGCTCTGCAATCTGATCGCATCCACTCCTGGTTTGGCACTCTCTCTCCAGACGCCACGCACACCAGCAGTAGCATCATTGTATTTGTCAAACAGGGCTTATTCTTCTCTGAATTTTCTACCTCTTCTCTGTTTTCGTTTGACTTCTACTCTGATTATGTAGAGATCAATATCTCTCTAAACAACTCTTACTTGCTCTCTTTTCTTAATGTTTATGCTCTCCCTATTTGCTCTTTTTAATAAATCTACTGCCAGTGAGAACTTGCTAACCACAGAAAAACACTGCAAAATGTTTCTTCCTAAGGCACAACGCAAGGGATTTAATAAATGATTTGATTAGTTTTGCAATAAAATGGCCCTTAAACCCACTCCACCACACTACTGCCTGCAGAACACATATTTGGTGCGTTAGCACCAACAAGGTTAAGTTCAAACCGGTGCAATGGTATAGTGGTTAGAGCATCCACATTGCAGTCTGTAGGCCTGGGGTTCATTCCCTATGTCAAGTCATATCAAAAGACTTTAAAAATTGGTATTCACAGCTTTCCTGCTTAGCGCTCAGCATAAAAAGGGGATAGTGTGAAGAACAAGCCGGCAAGCTTGCTTGTTGTGTTCTTAGGCAAGGCACTTAACGGGATGCCTCCACCTTTATGTGGCAGACAGGTGGCCCACCCACACTTCACCGGATTACAATTGTGAAGTTGCTAACCCAGCATGTCATAAAAAGATGACTCTTGGGTACCCACCAGTGGCAGTCTGCCTTGTTGGTGGTGGGGCTACCAGTCACTGAAGACTGGTTCGAAATGGGCTGCCATCTTTCCCCTAGCCTAATTTCAATTACCATAGGTTGACAGCATGCCGTACCTCCATCCCGAGGAAGAGGAGGGGTAACCACAAACCACAAACAGATTAAGTTCAAAAACAAGAATTAAGTGATTTTTCACTAGATAACCATATTGTTTTGGTTACATTGCCAAAAGATTTTTCAACTTTTTGCCACTGCAGCACACATGTGATCTATAAAATATTTTACAGCCACTTTTTGAATTTTCTATACAAATCAAAGGCAAAGATCTTCAAAAAATCCAAGTTTTTAAAATCTAAATTAGTGCAACTTTAATTCAAATTGAAGGCCACGACTTTATTTTTGAAGATTGACCTTTTCCAAGCCTAAATTTGTGTATTTCCAATCTAAATTAAAGGCAATGACTTTCTTTTGTCATAGACTATTTCAAAGCCTATATTCTCTTCACATTATATAGTTTTAGATAGTTAAAATGTTTTAAACCAAGGACATGCAACCTATGCTCTATGACATGAAATTTTGCTGCCAGCAAAACAGTGAAAGATTTGTGTTGTGGTCCCTGTCTACAACTTTAACTTTTAGGTCAACAACTTTGACATTCCGCTCCTTTGAGGCTAACCTTGTATGTGATCTTCCAAACAAAGAAGGCTTTCAAGTTTGCTTTGTGACAGAAATTAGCAAAAGAATCATCATTATTATCCACTTGTCCCTTCAATTCGAGAGGCTCTTTGTTTGTCCCTGCTAGCAAGAATTCACCAATTTCTGCAGCTTTCTTGACATATGCCTGGGTTTGGGAATTAACTCGCACAAATTATTTTCTTCTAATGTCATTTGTTATCAATTCTATCTACCACATCTCTGGTCTACCACATTTTTTGCCATCAACAAGAATTTTTCTTGCCATGGCTGGTACTTCTATCTTTACTTATTCTTTCCACATGCTAGTAACATCTCAATGGTTGGCTTCTAGTAACTTTTTTGATATTTTCAACTCCAGTTATCTCTCGAATACCCTCATTCCCCAAAACATTCTCATTTCAGCCATTTCCAACTTATTTATATCCTTGACTTCCATAGTTCAGCTTTTGGCTCCATAGCAAATTATCTTTTTAACACAGATTTTATATCTTATACTGAGCCCTCAATTCTTTGAGATAGCTTTCTTACACTCAGAATGCCAGTCACATCCTTAAACCTATTTCATTCAGTTCCTGTTTCGAATACTACTAAATCACACACTCTTCCATCCACACACAGCACATCCCCCAAGTAGAAAAAACTTTTTCTCAACTTTGAATGATCCCCCCACCAATTTATCTTCACTTTGGGACTCTACTGTGCAACCACTTAGCAATTTTTGCGATATGAATTTTGTAATTCTAACAGATGTCTTTGTATTCACGTGCATTTTTTATGCACCACACAGAAGAACAAATATGAAAACACTGATCTTTAAAAAAAGGTCTTTTGTCTGTTTTACATTGCACAGTTTTACAACTGTTCACCTTAAAACTCTGACTGGCCTGTGGAATCATCCACAACTGTGAAACAAGGCTATCTGAGAAAAAAGTTATACACAGTTGCAGCTTAAATGGTGGCCTCAAGAAATTTGAATTAAGAATCACTGCGTTACACTTTTTAACCCCCAACTGGTTGTTATTTACTAACAAAACATAAAGCAATGTTGACTTTCTACGCTTAGCTGGCTTATGAAATGTCATCTGAGCCTGCTACCCCAAAAATTAGACTTTCTTCTTGCAAGTGATGTTTTGTATCATTATTAAGTAATTCAACAATTAGAACTAAGACTTTTAGCTTTTGAAATTTAATCTTTGACTTTTCTCAATTAAATGGCATCGTGGTATAATAATGCTAGTTTTTGATTGCTTGAGCACCAAACGTGAAAGGCTAAATTGAAACAGCCCTTTATGCTTGACAAATTGTGAGTGAACAACTTTACTTTCATACTTCCCTTCAAACGCTCAACTTTTCTTCTTTAGTTTGTCAGTATGCACTGGCCATCGGTTACTTGGGGATTTTATTGCTGAGTTAGGGTCCACTATATGTTTGTATGATCAAATCCAATATAACTCATCACTTTGTGTTCTGACTAATTTTCATAATTGAGCATTCATTAACTAAATTACTAGTCCATTGATGCACAGTTGCTGTATTTGCACAATAGAATGTCACATTTATATAAAACTCACTTATATTTCAAATTACTACTTACCTTAATTAGAACATTGGCACTTTTTAAATCTCCATGCAAAAGAAATTTTTCGTGATGTAAATAACAAAGAGCTTGAGCCACATGATAAGCAACAGTGGTGATTTGCTGTGCAGGAAAGGGACCTTCAAAATATATTAAAAAACACGATTTCAGAACACTTAAAATGTGGAAAATGGCAAAGCAGAAAAACAAAAAACGTTAAAAATTGGCATGAATTACCTGAATGATTTGGATAACCTCACTTAGCCAATTTTTGGTCGAAGTGGAACTGATAAGATTGATTTTATTGTATACTAACTGGTTCTGCCAGCAATGCCTGGCAAGGGTACTGATGAGTTTTGTAGAGTTGGTAAAATAAGCTAGCTGGCTGCACTGGCTTCAACCAAACTAAATTTTTATGACTATAAATGATAAGTTAGTTGTAATGAGGGCATCGCTGCTATGCCCCTAATCCTGATTGTAGTATGGACGCTTTGAATTAAGAAAGGTCTTAGAAATTCTCTATCATTTCACAAATTCTATCTGCTCTTTTGTATAGCAGAACGCAATGTTGGGAATGGGCATCATAATGTCTTTTGCTCTATGATTTCAGAAATCAGTTGTTTGGTGGTACACATATTTCACCACTTGGTGCACCTCCTTCACGAATAAATAAACAGTAAAGAAGCAAAGAAATGATTATCATAAGTGAACAATAGTCCAAAGGTTGCAAAGAACTTATTTTTCTAAAAATTGCAAATTGGTGAAGCCCAGGCACCAAAACTTTAAGTGTTTTTGACCCCTGACGAGTTGGCTACTGTCGCGTTTTAATATAATAATAGAATTTTAATATAGCTTTGAAAAAAGCTGTTGTAGCCATAAGCTTTTCGTGACACTCTCATCAGTGGCGGTATTGCGTCAAAAGGGAAAATCTAAAGTGAATAAGTCTTTTATGTGAATAATTTGGACGTTAGGCAATCAAGACAAGCCAATGATAGCGCTAGTATTGCAAAGCGTGCCAAAGAAAGATTTTGCAATTGCAAAAGTTGGAGAAGGCGCAGCAGGAGGCCAAATGCCACGATTATCGAAAGAGTTTGTGAGTGTAAACAAACTCTTTCTGTCTGCATAACACCAGGCATCGGGTCTTGATATAAGTAGTCTCTAAAAGATTAAGATGGAAAGAGCTGTGCGCTGCAGCGAGGATTGAAAACTGCTTATCATCATAGTTTAATGTGCATTAATCATTATCTAAAAGATGCTGATCAATGGCAGAGTCACAATCTGGTTTGGAGTTGGTTCGTTTGCACGATCTGTGTGGTTGAGATCGGCGTGGACGAGTCAATTGCTGTCTTAACCATTGTGGAACATGTTGCTTGAGGGTCCCTTGGATAGGTAAGCCATCTACAAACTTGGAAAACGAAGTCAAAACCGCCGTGGAAGCCTGCTATGGTTCCGTCAGCACCCTGCTTGGTTATTACGTCTAAGCGCATGCTGGGATGCTAAGTGTGAGGCCCTCTACCAAACGTTTCTGCGGTCTGCTGCTGGAGACCAGTCAAGCAGGGCTGCTACAACCCTAATAACTTGGCTTGACAAGAAACGCCGAGACCAATGGTCAGAGGCAGTCCAAAACATCGACTTCTCACACTCAAGCAGAAAGGCATGGAGCACAATTAACAACCTTACTGGCAGGTCGTGACACAGCCCCCGTAACTGTCCTGTTTCAGCTAACGCCATTGCTGCTCAGCTGGTAAGAAACAGGAAATACGAGGGTGTTGATTGTGAGTTGCCTCGACTTATTTCTCAAGAAGTGTCTGACCGTTGGAGGGCATTGATACCATCTCCAGTGAATCTCTCTGGCAACTTCTCGTCCAGAGAATTCGCTGCCGCTCTTCAACACATTAAGCCAAGGAAAGCTCCGGGTCCTGACTCTATTTGCCCAGAGCTTATAATCCATGCTGGAACTGCTTTGAAGTCCTGGTTACGTGGCTTCCTCTCTTCCTGCTTGTGCCAACTCAAAATTCCCAAAGTCTGGAGAAGAGCACTTGTAGTTGCAATCCCAAAGCCAAACAAACTTGTAGAGGACCCAAAGAGCTATCGTCCCATCTCCTTGCTCTGTGTCCCCTACAAGATCCTCGAACAACTGATCTACGCTTGTATTAAACCTATTATCGACCCTTTGCTCCCAGGCAAGCAGGCTGGGTTTTGACATGGTAAATCAACAGTGGATCAAGTTGTCTTACTAACACAAAACATAGAGGATTCTTTCGAGGCAAAAAAGAAGGCCGGTGCTGTGTTTGTAGATCTGACAGCTGCATATGACACTCTCTGGCATTGTGGCCTCACCTGCAAGCTGCTGAGACTTCTCCCAGATAAATACATGGTTCGTATGATCATGGAACTTGTCCAGAATAGAAGTTTCACCCTTACTACCGGTGACAGCAAGCAAAACAGGTTGCGATGTCTGAAAAACAGCGTCCCACAGGGATTGGTCTTGGCACCCCTTCTTTTCAATATCTATGTGTACGATCTTCCTTCAATGATCTCCAGAAGGTATGCTTATGCCAATGATCTGGCACTGTTATACTCTTCTGATGACTGGAAGGACCTGGAGGGGGTCTTAAGCCAAGACATGACTACAATCTCAACATATCTCCAGACTTGGAGGCTACAGCTCAGCCACACTAAAACAGTGACAATGGCCTTTCACCTGAAAAACAGAGAGGCCAAACGTGAGCTTAATGTCTACAACAATGGCAAACGCCTGCCATTCTGTTCAGTCCCTACCTATCTTGGGAGTTAAACTGGACAGATCACTCACGTTTTGTCACCGTCTTGAGACATTGTGCAAAAAACTAACAACGCACATTGCACTGATGAGACAACTTGCAGGCTCAGGTTGGGGCACTGGGGCTAAAACACTGCGTACAGCCGCCCTATCTCTGGTCTCCTCTACTGCGGAGTACTGTGCACCAGTTTGGTGTCGCAGTGCACACACTTGCCTAATTGACAGTGTTCTCAACGACTCATTGTGCATTGTCACTGGATGCCTGCATCCAACTCCAACAGACTATCTACCCGTCCTCACAGGTATCCAGCCAGCTGAACTTTGCTGATTAGAAGCAATGCTCTCCCTGGCCTATTATAGTAGTTTGGACCCTGGCCATATTCTCCATGAATTATTGGCTGGGTCCACACACGGCTACAGAGAGAGACTAAAATCTAGACGCCCCTTTGTGCCCGCTGCACGGAAGTTACTGCAAGATCTAACTGAATTGGATATTTGTGCAGCTCAATGGACTGACTTTAAATGGAGCACGGAATACTTGGAGTGTTCATCTAATCTCCATGCTTTCATTCCTAGGACAAGCACTAGGCCAATAGGGATGGGCTTGCCCAGATCATCATGGGTCAGGCTCAACCGCCTGAGGGCTGGTGTTGGGTGTTTTCAGTCGTTCATGCACAAATGGGGCCTTGCTTCTACATCGAATTGAGAGTGCGGCGCTGCAGAACAAATCGCAGAACATATCATTCTGACATGCCCCATACATCGAGCACCTACAGGAATACGCATCAAGCAACATGTTCCACAATGGTTAAGACAGCAATTGACTCGTCCACGTCGATCTCAACCACACAGATCGTGCAAACGAACCAACACCAAACAACATGTTCCACAATGGTTAAGACAGCAATTGACTCGTCCACGTCGATCTCAACCACACAGATCGTGCAAACGAACCAACACCAAACCAGATTGTGACTCTGCCATTGATCAGCATCTTTTAGATAATGATCGATGCGCATTAAACTATGATGATAAGCAGTTTTCAATCCTCGCTGCAGCGCACAGCTCTTTCCATCTTAATCTTTTAGAGACTACTTATATCAAGACCCGATGCCTGGTGTTATGCAGACAGAAAGAGTTTGTTTACACTTGCAAACTCTTTCAATAATCGTGGCATTTGGCCTCCTGCTGCGCCTTCTCCAACTTTTGCAATTGCAAAATCTTTCTTTGGCACGCTTTGCAATACTAGCACTATCATTGGCTTGTCTTGATTGCCTAACGTCCAAATTATTCACATAAAAGACTTATTCACTTTAGATTTTCCCTTTTGACGCAATACCGCCACTGATGAGAGCGTTATGAAAAGCTTATGGCTACAACAGCTTTTTTCAAAGCTATATTAAAATTCTGTACCATTAACAAGATTTTTGAGTAATAGAATTTTTAGTTCTATCTCAATCTTAAATTTCTTTTAAAATTGAGGTGACATATAATAATCGCTTGGATAATTAGGTCTGACTGCAACTTAATAAAACTTGGAAAAGATTGGCTTCCACTAAAAACACCTTAAACCACGCCAAGAACAGAATATTATATTCACAGAAATAATACTTCACAACTTCAAGCTTTTTCGCTCAACAATCTCAGAATTAACCACTTTACTACACAATCTGGAAAACCGCCAAAATTAATTTCACCAAAAACTGCTAAATACTTGCCACGTCCACAGAATTCACAATAAATTATCACAAAAAACAATTTCCCTTCTTTACTCTGTCAATCAATCTCTCTCTCTCCCCACTACACACTTTTCTCTACTCTCTACTAAAAAAAATCTCGTCGCCTTATATATATATCGAAAAAAAACAATCCAGAAAACTCTAGAACAAAATCACGTGAAAAAAGAAAAAAGCCCTATTAGTTATGTAATCGGCTAATGAAATTCTTCAAAGAAGCTAGAATCACTAGATCAATCTGGAATTTTACTATGTCATAGTAACGATTGTGACGTAATAAAGGCATACTTACAGCAAACCCAATTGTGAGGAAAAAAGGTCTTTTTTTTCAATCAGTAGCCAAGCGAACAAATGATACAGCACCATACACATATATGAAAATTACTCTTCAAGGCAAATTTCCTTATTTGTGACAGCTGCCTTTGAACATTTTAAAGACTTCACTTTTTGACAAATTTTTTTGAAAATTTAGACAAGTATTGCCAATCAATCATGCTTTTGAAAAAAAGCAGTCAAAATGCACCAAAGAACTAACTTTTTTTAAAAATTACAAGTTTTTAGATGTAGTAGAAAAATTTTTTAACTAAAAATGGAAAATGCTGTATGGCAATTAATTTTTGATCAGCCATTATAAACTAATTCCTAGCTTTAACTAATTAAGAGTTACATATTGCTGGAAAGCAAATTTTCTAAGCTTTCAAACGAGGCTAATGTAAATGCCTTATCATAACCTATATACAGTAAACAGGCCTGTTTTTACTCAGCATTTCACTTTTTTGGAGGGGCAAAGTTCCAATTTGTTTAGCATAAAAACTAATTGTAAAGCTACATATCATATATTATCGAATTTGCCTTTAACTTCAAACAGCTAAAATATTTTTGAAAATCGATTGAAAAAAGGGTTCACTAATGAATTTTTAACTAAACTAATTTTGTAAAAATTTTGCAATTATTGAAAAAAATCGTCATATAGTTGAAAATTATTGCAATTACTGAAAAAAATTCTCGACCAAAAAAATGTCTAAATCATTGTCAAATGGTTTGAAACTAACATTAGAAGTGATTTAGGAAGGTGGCTCTCGTTATTGGCTGGGCCACACATCCCTAAATTTTTCAAAACAGCTGTCACTTATGAAATGCTTGGATTAGAAAGTCAAAATTGATATCAAAAGATGCGTAAAGTCAAAGTTTATATCTATTTTAAGAGAACATCTAAGTCTATCTTAACCCTTTCAATACGGATTTAATTTGTTCTAGCTTTTGTGACAATTATGCTTTTAAGTAATTTGTTTGGATGCTAGCAGTAGAGTTTATGCAACTTTTTGCATTTGCTTTTTGTTTTTTTTGGCAAAAAATAGAACTGGGACATATATGTCCCAGCAGTATTTGAGTCTGGGACATTTATGTCCCAACAGTACTGAAACGTCACAGCGCTAAAAAGAAATCAAAAAAATATCAGTTATGCCAACTTTATTTGTGGCGAAAAATAAGCGTTCTCAATTAGACACTGATGAAGAAAAGTTCACAACAAGTCAGCAAGGAAAGTTTACATCAGCAGTAGGTTTAGGTATGGTGTGGTGTGAAGCAATCCATGCACAGAGGAACGTTGCATCTTTTGCATACATAGCTAGTTCTCTTTTCTTTCTTTGCAACAGATTTACATCTAATACAACGTCTTCTTTTCTTCTCTTTTATTGGCAAATGGTCACCAACATTTTGAACCATCCTAGATGTTAGTGAATGCCTGCCTACTCTTCTTGTTCTTTTCTTTGGCACTCCGTCTCTTCCAAAATCAATCAAAGTCTCAGCAACATTCACGAAGAAACTAATGTATGGTATTTTTTTGTGGCGCACATCACAGAATATTACAAAAGAATTGTACACTGCCGTCAAAAGCAGACAAAAAAATACCTTTCTCCACCACTTTTTATTTTTTCTGTCAAGATCATACAAGGTGATCATTTGATCGGCGTGATCCACCCCTCCCATGTGCTTGTTGTAAAAAGCTATTGCTTCCGGACATGACACTTCTTGCTTTGTTCCATCTTTTTGCTTTCTTGTGGTGGTGGTTATGGTTGGCTTATGGCAGTTGGACATTAGATAAACATCTTTTGTGTCCTTCCAGTGAATTCCAAGAATTCCTTGTGAGCAAACAGCCATTTCACTTTCTCCTCTTGTTGTCAAGTTGGCCTGAAGAAGTGGAACGTTTCTACGCCTTTTCATGTAAGTACCAACTGCAGGGTATGGTACATCACACAGCAACTTTACAGATGTGAAATACCTGTCAAAAACCAGGACTACATTTGGGTTTCGAACTGAATCCGCAAGCGTTTTTACCACTCTTTCTCCAAGGGTTCCTTCTACTTGATCTGTTTCTTTGCCAGTGTAAATGTTTGTGTCATAGACATAACCAGTATTGGCATCACACCTCGTCCACAGTTTGATACCTCGCTTTATAGGCTTCATGGGCATATATTGTTTCAATGCCGACCTCCCCTTGAATTTTGTCATGGACTCGTCTATAGACTGGTATATGCTATCCGATCTGGCAGCTGTAAATGAACTCTTCAATGAAGCCAAAACTTCTTCCAGGTAATAAGTTTTTGTAGCATTCTCAGGCTTTTCTGGATTTTGGAAGTAAAGCTTGGAGAATATAATTTGAAACCTGTCTCTAGAAATCGCTTCCTTGATTTCCGGATTGCCCAACGACTTTTTATTTGACCAATACATATGCATTGCGGGTACTTTGTTGTAGCTCATCACCAAAATGCATCCTAAAACAACCATTATTTCTTCTGCTGTTGTATCATGTATATTTTCGCCATTAGGCTTTTCAGATCGAAGAAGCTGGAGCCTCATATTTGTATATGTAGAAATCTTCTCAAACAGTTCTGTAGTAAACAGTTGTAGAAATATGCCAAGTTCCGATGTAGATCTATTTGCATCAACTAGGACAGTAGGTTCCACATCCGGAGGAAGATTCATTCTTGGCTGAAATCGATCAAAATTCATTGACCACGAAAAATCATCAACTGCTGGGCGTAGTACTTCTGCTTCAACTTGTTCGTTGCTACTTGTGCGAGGCAACTCACTCGCCATTTGAGTTTCCTCTTCTCCGTTTTCTATTTCATCATCACTGCTATCTGCTTCACTATGAGAGCCTTCTGAGCCATCACTGGAAGATGATGATGAAGGGATGTAAGCCTTATCAATGTCACTTTCATCAATGTCGCTCTCACCACTGCTATCACTATCATCACTCAGCATGTCAAGCACATTAATTTCATTTATCTTCAACTTTTTACTAGCCATCTTGAAAATACATAAAAAACAGTAGTAAGTTTTCAATCCTGATGGGACAATTTTGTCCCACAGCTCAGTGCTGCTGGGACAAATCTATCCCAAGTTTCAAAAAGTGTAAGCTAACCTTCCTAACACTAAACGTATAATCTCAAATTTATCACATAACCCCTGCAACATACTTGAGAGCTTATTTATAACGCTACAAAACTAAATCAACCACTCCCTAGGGTAATAAAATCCAAAAGATTTCAGCAAGCTGTGGATTTTGTGTAGTTTACCAACAAAGAGAGAATGAAAAGAGAAAAGCAAAATAAAATTTCCCGCCAAGCCACGTGGTTGAACGATTACAGATGCCAGTATTACACTACAATGCTGAATTGTCCCATCCCAAGCCAATCTAAAGGCATGAAATGGCGCCCAGTATCAAGGAAGGCTTAATTTGGGATGTATTGTCCCAGGAGTATTGAAAGGGTTAATTAGGAAAGAAGTTGCTTACAAAAACAAATTTTTGGATAATATTTGTGACTTATGTGGATTTTGATAGAAATCAAGTACTAAGTTCATCTCAAGTACAAAATTTACTTCGACTTTTGAAAATTTATATGGTAACGATTTAACTATTTATGCCATATCATAATAGATTTATATTTTTGTGTGAGAAACACATTAATTACCAGCACTATGGAGTGCCAACTCTGCACTTATCTTTATAATTTGAGCAACAAAACTGAAACTTAATGGTGTGATATCGCCTCAAGCTAATGCAAATGGTTGATAAGCCAAATCGTGACTAGTGCTTAATATGGGTTACACTATCTTCTCTCCCTTCTTAAACCAAGCTTTCTCTGTTATCAATTGGACTTAGATGCACTGCATAAAGCCATGTGGTGAGGAAGTAGCTGACATGTTTTTCATAAATATAATGACTTTTCTAAAGTTAATATTACACCATATTTTTATCAATTCTCGCATCATCATTAGTCTTTTGTTTGTACAAGTTGGGCCTAATTAAACTTTTGTAAGAAGACAAATGCTTCCATTTGAAAATATCAAACGTTGCATCAAAAGAATTGACCCAGCTTTAGCTGTGGTGTAATATGTACCCAGCATCAACACGTATTACAAGAGTTGCTAAAAAAATACATAAAATGAATAAAGAGTTTCAAACTTTATGTATATATGACAAGAGAAAACGTGGTTGTCCATACAACATAAGGATTTTACTTATGATGCAAGACATGATTAATCTGTTTGACATATTTTGTAAAGATGATTGCCAATTTTTGCCATATTTTGTAATGATAAAGATTGGAAGCGCTGCACCAACGTCAAATGAATGAACGAGATTTTGTCTTATACTTTGACCAAAAGGGGAAAAGAAAATTCCAAGCAAATAGATACAGTTGAAAAATTGACTGCAAGTGATGTTGCTTTTGAACGAAAAATTAACAAGTTACACAAATCCCTCGAAACTACCATTGCAACTGCATTGAACTTGAGTATTTCTAGCACTGCCACTTTTGATACAGAGTCTGCGAGCATAGCCAGCAATGTCATCTCATTGTCCAATTCTAATGATGACCAATTTGTTGGTATCGTTGAAACCCTGATGACCAAGGACAAAACAGAGCAGACTTGACCAACTTGATTCTGATGTGCAAACGATTTCATATTTCAGACAGAGCTAAAAATGCTGTAGCTAACACTGTTCTGAAAGATCATGGAATTTTTGATAAACAAGGTACGGCTTCCATATTTTATAGAAGCATACTAAGACATGAAAGGTTCAAATACAGAGAAAAGATAAGAGAGTGTGTTATTTTCAGAGGTATATGGACTTTATATTGATGGGAAAAAAGATGCAACTTTGATGATGACCAAAAAAGAGAAGTTCAGCATAGGCAAGTCGTACTTGAGGAACATTACGTTTAGGTAGGTGAGCCTGGCAAATGTTATTTAGGCCACATTTCAACAAAAAATGGAAAAAGGCAGTGTTAATGCAGAAGGAATAAGGCACAATTACCAATATCAATTTGGAAGACACACTGACTGTTATTGGCACAGATGGAACTGCAGCAATGACAGGACTATACAATGAAGCAATCAAATGCTTACAAGAATGTCTAGATAGACCAGTGCAATGGTAAGTATGTTTGCTTCATTCCAATGAGTTGCCTCTTAGGCATGTATTTTCAATACTGGATGGGAAAACTAAAGGTCCTGATACATTTTCAGGCCCAATAGGAAAGCAACTGTATGGTGATGCATCTGCTTGGAGTGGGGTAGAGTTTGACAAAATCCCTAATCCTAATTTTCCAGTTTGGGCTCAAGAAACAACTGATGATCTTAGCTCCAATCAATACTACAGTAAACAATACTACAGTAAACTTACAAAATTTTTATTGAGAGTAATATCGAGAAATATTCAAAATGTATCTGATTTGAAAGTAGGGCCTCTTTGCCACGCAAGGTGGTTAACTTTAGCCTGCCGCATCTTGAGATTTTATGCATCCCAGGAACATCCAACCAACAATTTAGTTATTCTTGACAATTTTGTATGAATGTTTATTTTCTATCATGGCTTTAAATAAAGGAGCATCACTTCATTACTGACGGGGCCCAAAATTATTTTGATATCCTGGCCAGAGTAAAAATTTTCCTGATGATCAAGTGCAAAAACTAGCTTGTAAAGTCCTCCATAGATATGCTTTCTTTGCCAATGCTGAAAATGTGTTGCTTGCCATGTTGGCAGATGACAATGAAGAAATCTACAATAAAGTGGTGTTGCAAGTATTAGCTATAAGAAAAATAAAATCAAAAAAAGATATCTGTGGCAGAAATGAGGAAAGTTTTTGGCTTTATTCATAGATCTCTCTTTCCATCAGTTAATTTTGAAGCTACACGCTACTACAAAGTGATTAACAACCTCTCTGCAAACACTGAAGAACCTCCTTGGACTCAAAACCTTTCAGATAATGATATTGCAAAAATTCAGCATTCACTAATAGTTAGTTTGTTATCTTATATCCCAAAGAGATAAAAATATTTTGTAAAGTAATAGATTGGATGCTAGCTTTCGCTTGAACATAAAATGGTTTTGCTCTACCAAGAAATGTAAATTTTTAAAAAAAATCATCTTTATGACGTCATCATGACGTCACAAATACCCTTATGACACTCAACCCAAAATGGTGATCAATCATGCCAAGTTTGATATTTGCATGTCCAGTAGTTTTGGAAGAGTTAAAGTGTATGTATATGTACATATGTACAGACAGAATCACACTTTATATATTAGATAAATGATTACACTGGTCTGCATTAAATTTTTTTTTTCAAATGTGAAAGTCTTTTAGTTGTAGTCGTTTTTTAACGTAGAATTCAATTATGCAATCAGTTTCATTCCATTAGGTCAAATTTTTTGTTATGGTAATATCAACTTTTTTAGAATTTACGTGAAAACAACATGGAGTATGCCTTACGTCTATTACAAATCACAACACTTTCTCAGTAACATTTAAGACTGGCTAAAATGTTAATGCATGCAAATAAAAAGCAACTACGGCAGAAGCCAAGAGGCATTTTAAAGCTTTTCTTTTATGCTGTGGAGCAGGGATATCTCTTTTGAGACACCAGAAACAGTTAGCTAACGTACTACATGTCCCAATGGCCTTGATATCATTCTTCAATCACACGAATGTTTTGGTAAAAATGTTCACCTTACTGTACATTTATGCTTCCATGCATGTGGTGAAATAAATGAATAAAAGTTTGTGAAATTATTGGCTATTTCAAATGTGAGCAACTTCACTTGCTAAGTACATGCTGCAAACAGGGCAAACAAGACATTGCTATGGCTTTAAAAACTTTGGAAAAAATATAGCAGCTATGCACTACTAACCCAGATGTTTATGTTCTAGATTCCCATTAAAAACACAATACTTTTGATTTTGGAACAATAATAGGGTATATCAAAAAGACATTAGCATTTCATCACTATTCTCACAACTACCTATATTCTTAACCTCAACATAACTGATGGGAGTCCTGCTATTGGAATAACTTAACTGTGAGTGCTTCACTTCAGGTTAGCATGCTCTTTTCCTGGCTGCGTTTATGCCAAGACCAAGCAACATGCAAAGAGCCGAAGGTTTTAGGTTGTACAACCAGACATACAATTACAAAAAATTATAAGTAGAGGCCTGAATATTTATTAGGCTATTCCTGAAAATGCATATCAGTCACTTTGGCACCCTCTCACAACTTTGAAATTGTGCTTCCATCACTTGATAAAATCAATGAATAAAAGTTTGTGAAATTGTTGGTTGTTTTAACTGTGTGCACGTCTAGTTCCTAAGTACACCTGTGCTGGACCTAGGAGAAATAAAATGTGGCCAGAGACTCCACAAACTTTGAAAGAAATGTAGCAGGTATGCACAACTGCCTGTAATGTCTTTTTAATTGATTCCTCTCGCAAAAAAATTACTATCGACTTTGGAAAAAGACTTTTTATCACTACTTTGGCAGCAATCTATGGGGTGAACCCAGCACAGTTGGCTGAATCAATATTCTAATCTTTAAAATATTGATGGAAACCCTGCAGGTAATGCCAGCTGAGCCAACTGGTGACTATTACATGTCACTGTCAAACATTGTTCCCTCTAAGATTTTAGTAAGTGCGTAACCGCCAGCGCGAGTGCGAAATTGCTAGCAAATGTATGAAAACCACCGGACAAGTTTTGGCAAACATTGCTGAGCAAACGGTTACACCAGCCTTAGTAACATATTTTGAAGGAGTAAAAAAAATACTTGCAGTTAGCCTACTGCTATTTAGTCAGTGTATACGCTAAGCTAACTTAGTATAGCTTAGTTTGCCGATTATGTTGGCTGGCATACAACAACATCCTTCATTTTCTGCTTAAATGTACTTCAATGATGAAACTTTTTTAGTTCAGTGCTTTTCAACCATTTTTGGCATTCGGCCCATTTTTGAAATGCACAGAGGCATGTGGCCCAGTTATTCATTTTCTTGCTTTCAAGAGCGTTCTTGGCATTTTGCCCATTTTGTAAACACACAGAGGCATGTGGTCCGGTCATACATTTTCTTGTTTTCATGAGCGTTTTTGGCATTTGGTCCATTTTCGAAATACACAGAGGCATGTGGCCCGATTATATTTTTTCTCGTTTTCATTCGCGTTTTTTTGCATTTGTTGGCTTCAAATCGTTTTGGCATTTTGCCCATTTTCGAAATGTACAGGAGGCATGTGCTCCGGTTATATTTTTTCTCGTTTTCATGCACGACCTCAAAAAAGTTATCAAAGTAAATTTCAGAAGTGTTGTCCAACTAAAATAAAAAAAAACAAGAAAAGAAAAAGTTTTCCTTTCCAGCAATTGAAAAAAGGCTAGACTTCAACAAAAAACGTGTTTAGAGAAATTGAAACTGCAATTTATATTTTTTCTTCTCGTTTCAAAGCTTATTACAATCATGACTGGTAAGCTATCATAGCACATAGCTGTCAGCTGGATGTTACTTTTTAAAAATTTTGAGGGGATTTAATAATAAAATTGGTTAGAAATCGTACTCTTTTTTACGTTTAGTTTTTATAAATAGCAAGTGAGAGGTTATTTATTTCTTATTTACAAAATGGTGTTTTGTACGCTAAAATGAAACCCAGAGCTATGCGCTTTTTTATCTTAACAAGCATGATTGAAATTAGCGTTGAAACGTAAAGAAAACATAACTTAAGCAATTCCAGTTTCAAATTTCCCTCGAAAACTAATGCCTTGTGTTAAAGTGAAGTTTGAGAGCTACTTGCTATTACTGCTCTTTAGCTACGGTAGAAATTGGCCGGTTTACTTTTTGTTACTTGCTTTGGGATTGATTTGTGATGCAAAAGAAGTTTGGTTACGGCATGCGCGATATTTTTAGTCGCCATCACTCGCTGTTGCGTCATAGCCGATGTTTACCCGAGACATTGCATTGCCCTAAAAAAGCGGTTGTCCAACCTTTCATTCCCATTCACTGTCTCCCACGCATTAAGAGTTGGTTGAAAATTGCAAAAATTAAAAAAACGGAAAAAGTTACCAAAAACCGCCGGACTTTTTTACACACTGTTGAATTTTAACTGCGAATCCGCTGGACATAATTTCGCAAATTCGCACTTTTTTTGCGTTTAAAGGGAACAATGCTGTCAAACACAGCCAATCATTTCAAATACCTATTGTGCAATTGTTTGAGTCCACTGTTAATGAAAAAATATTATGGCCAATATAAACAACTTGTATTTGCTTCTAAACCCAATTGTCCATTTAATATTAGCACAATGCAATGTCTATTCCTAACACTGCCACCAACTAAAATTACTGCCAAGCATTGTTCCTTGTGCACAACTTCACAATAATCATAAAACCAACACCATGCTCAGCAATGTTGCATAAGCAGTACTTTGAAATATTTAAAGCACATTAGTAGGAATTACCAAGTACATGCTCAGATCTTTCATCTATCATCGACATTAGAGATTTTTCACCATCTTCCATTGCTAATGCACAGTCACCATTACCATGATCAATAAATTCACGAAACCCAACTATGTTGTTGTGGGCTAGATTCTTTAATATTGAAGCTTCATCCTTCAGTCTAAAGCAGTGTAATTATCATTCACACAATTTCAATTTATTAATCAGTGCAACTGCATGTTGGGTGTAAGAGATATCTATAGTGTCAGTACATTGCTACCCACATTAAAAGTTTAAAAATGAAGAGCTGGTTTTAACAGAAAAAAAGATACCAACTTTTAGAAATTTGGTCCAGTAGTAGTCATAAGTTACACCTGCTTTTGACTATCTGAATTTAATTTAGTATGGCAATTAAAAAGTAATAATGTCATAGAAACAGGTTGAATGTTAGCCTTTTGCTAGATGATGACTACTGTATATTTCATTGTATAAGACGACCCTTAAAGTAAAAAAAAACACCCTTAAAAACTGGGGGTCGTCTTATACAACCAACATAAAAGTCAGACCTTAAATTCAACAGGCAGATTTTTTCATTTTACTGAAAAAATCAGTATTGCTTTGGTTGTAAATAAAAATTGTTGGCGGTACTTGTGGGTTATCTGTCACCACTTTTTTTCACCAGGTATTAAATTACTATTATTTAACTGTATATATAATATTTAAGCCTAAAATGAGGTGACTAACCCTAACCCTAACCCTAACCTGGTGAAAAAAAGTGGTGACAGATAACCCACAAGTACCTTGTTGGCTTTAAATTTGTATCTCGTCTTATCTGACAGTCACCTTATATGCCGAAATATGTGGTATTTGGACATATCACTATTGAAAATAAACCTACCTCAGAACAGCAATACACCAGGGTAAACAAAGGTGATTCAGCACAAATTAATATCTTTTAACTTTTATCTACTGCTCAAGTACTTACAACTTTGATCTAATCACTTTTTTTGAAATTCACATATTTATTTACCACTTGACAACACCATATGTTTCAGTAATTTTTGGATCCAAAAATTATGGATTCTTAAATTGAGTCAATCTGCTGTCACAAGTTAAAACCATAAATGGGGTAATTCAAGACAAAGCAAAAAAAATTTTTAAATGTTGTGCAATAGAGAAGGAAATGTTGTGATACTAAAGGTGTTGATTTGGGGACACTGTGACTTGATTCAATCCAAATTCAATTACAATCAATTGCCTAATTCACAGCCACTTTTATCAATTACATTTCACTTGTGGCAATGGTACTACATTGCATCTACATTAGCCAAGCATTGCTGTGTGTGCAATCAAGAAAAACTAGCCTAGTTGGAGTGGCAAAAAATTGTTCAAAAGAATTGGGCAAGCTCAAAGTCAATGTGTTTCGTTGAATTATTTAAAGCATGACTGGATTTATATTAATTTGTTTCAAATTACTCAAGTTAACCCTATACTGTTACAGTTAAATATTTTGTTGTCATAACCAAAATCAGATTTTCAATGCTTTCTTAATAAATGGAATTGAAATCGGGCCCAAAGCACATCATAAATTATTTTTGTTTCACATACCAACCAAATAGCATGTGGTGTCAAAGAGTAGAACAAAATTACTTGCACAACAGCCATATCAAACTAAATACATATTCAAAAAGTGATTAGACAGATAATTTATAAAAGTTAGCCTATGACTCAAGTAGTTTTTTTAAATCATCAGTACCAATTTTGACTCAAGTGGCACTTCAAAATTGCTTTGCCAAGACAAATTGAAGAAAATAAGAAAAGAATACTGGGGCTTTTAAATCTTTTATCTTATGTGAGCCTCAATGCTGATAAACGATCTTTGAGAAATACGCAAAAATGTGAGCATCTAGTCAGCTATTTGCTGCCCTGCAGTAACCTATATGGTGGTATAAAAGTAACACAGTAAAAAAACAAAACTTAGGCCACAAAAACTGGGTTTTATAAAGAATTAGCTGCATTGCCAGACATGTGAAACCAAAGAAACTAAAACACATATACCCATGGCAAAGTTACATAAAATTAGAGTCTATTAAAACAGGGGAATCGCCCATATCAGTCAGCATTAAGAGTCAGTTAGGGTTTGGTTTAGAGTCAGGAATACAACTAGGGTTAAGGCTAGTCTATACAATTTTGACATCTTAGTGTTATCCAAAATTAGATATTAATACAGATTACAGAAACACAGAAATTCCATAAAATAAAAAAACAAAGTTAGGATTAAAGTTAAGAGTTATGTTAATTTAGGGATGAGGCAAGAGATAGGGTTAAGTGCCATCAGAATTAGGGTTAAGTAAGGGTTGATTTAAGCATTACAGCCAATATCTTTGTGAGACCCGAAAATTTACAGCATGCAGACATAGTTACACAACAAATAGACAAATACTGAAAGATCAACCTCTTCATATAAGTTCGTTTATCTCCATTGCACCTTCTGTTGATTTTTTTCACAGCCCAAGGTGATCGATACTGCCCATGTTTAGGAGAACGTTCAACCAAAAAAACATCAACACCTAAACAATTTTTGTTTAAGTCCAGCCTGTAGGTTTAACAATGTTTGAAAAACACGAACTAAATAATTTAGTTTAAAATGCATAGGTGACGTTTTATGCCATCTTTCGATTGATATTTCTCTGTCAGTTGGTGAGGACATTAATTGCAGTTTTGCACAAAGCAAAAAACTATAAATTTGGCAAGGTATTTGAAAATTTATGCATGCATTTGCAATTCATGGGAGCAAAAATTCATGCGTGCAATTATATGTACTGTGCATTCGCACGTCAGCGTTTTAAAACTAAGTATCACGGCTAAACTAACCTGTGCCAAACCCAAGCCTTTTTAAAAATGGAGATGGAGGAATTTCTAAACACGGTGAATTTGAAACAAACTTTTTCAGATTGACAGCTTGCGGACTACAAAAGTTCATTATCTTAGGGCACAGTTGTATCTTCAATACCAATATCTTTTCTTGACCGATGTGCAGATTTGAGTAATCCAATATCTGTTTCTTCAATTCAATAGCTTTCGGTTCTGTATTATCCTACCAAGTCTACATTCTTCGCGGGTAACAATCAAGTTTTTGTAGTGTTGCCAAGTATTTTCTAATAAGCCATACTAGGATCAACAGTCGGAGTAGGAGTCGGAGCCTAGAATTTTGGCGTAGATTTCATCTTCTGCTGTGCACTAGAGTTCAGCTAGACCCAAACTAACTTTGAACGTTCAAAGCAAGATGTTAACAGCTCAATGTTGGGTCAAATTAAGCAGAGTTGAGTGCTGAGTTTAGCATTGATCCATCTAGTAGGTAGGCCTACTCAGGTAGTTGTCTCAAGCATAGGCGCTGTTAATCAGTCATTAGCATGCAATGATAATTTTCGAACTAAAGATTGTTAAGCATCAAGCAGAGATAATCCTGATGCATTTTGAAAGTTTTGACAAATAATGCAGCATTACGATAAACTTTGTTTATCAATTAGCCTACTTGTTTCTGTCATGTGTTGAGTACAACACACAGTTTAGCTTGTTAATTAGGCCTAGATTTATAATTGTGTGAAGGATTGGGCATTCTGTGATTTAAAGGTTTTATGAAAGCAAGTCAAGCTGTCGTTATCAGGTTACCTAGTACCGGTATAGCATAAAGATCTAGGCCTGCTGCTGACAGCCAGTACCTGCCCTGGTGCGACAATCTACAGGCCTAGCGTCAGCAGAGCACTGAACAGAAATCTTAGATTTAGTTGAGATGTCCAGACCAAAGGTCCTACTAGTCAGTAGAATACTCGCATACAATTTTAACAGGGCACTAGTTAGTGACATAATAGCATACAGCTTTAGCAGGACACGATGCAAATGCTTGAAGTTTCAAAACTTACGATATATTCGATTGGCATTACTTCAAAACCAGTAGGCCTACCGGTAATGTTTTCAAAAAAGGTGCTTCAGCATTTTATTGCAATTTTATTGCAACAAGAAATGCAATTCAAAAAGATTTTTATTGTGACGCCATCATGACTTCACAAATTCACTTAAATTCACTTAGCCCGAAGTGTTGATCAAGCATACCAAGTTTGATGTTTGTGCGTCCAGTACCGTAGTATTGGAAGAGTTAAAGCGCACGCACCTAAGCTCACACGTATGAATAAAATTGCACTTTAAATATTGGATCACGAAATCTGGGTATCCAAACATCTCTACCAGAACAAATTTTCTAGAGCTGAGGCATGTATCTGTCTCATTCTGCTCAAGTGGATGCCTTGCGTCTACAGATTTGAATGAGCGAAGTTGCTCGAAAATTTACTGGACTCACTAAATTAAAGAAATTATTTACTCTTGACTTAAAACAAATAATCTAGTTCATGGGCAAGCCTCTCCTTTTGAGTGGTTGTAAGCTAGAGATTATGTAATTCTATTTGTGAGCTTTAAGGTTTGAAATGAATGTCTACAGTCAACCAAGTGACATTTTTAGGTTACATCAACATTTGGAATGTTAGCCTTAAAATTCTAATAGTGTTTTTAAATTCACGCAGCTTAGTGGACGTATCCACAGGGAGATTAGTTTACGCTGCTCAGCAGACGAGTTCTTTTAAATTCTATACAATATATAGCCTAGTCACCTGATATACCGCGCTGCTTTAATGAGTAGTTATGTGGGAAGGAAAGAAAACTGATTCAAACATGGAAACAACGAGCAAACTGGGTTTTGCATATGCATGCAACGCTGAGTGATGTGCATATCTTCTGACTGACTAAAGATAATAGCAAGCAGTAGTTTATTTGTTTAAGAAGATGACTCCTTCAGATGAAACGTGAAGCAAGATTTTTGGTGAGAATATAAGAATTTTAGCAGGATTTAAAAAGGTTCATACTAAATTATCACTTGATGATACGGTATAAAGGAAATGACTAGGCAGCTAGGTCGTCTACTCTTAAATTTATATTTTCAAAACTAGGGTACTAGCCTGAGCTTTATTGTGTTTTGACAAATCGGTTTGCCAAATTTACTTTTAAAATGTCGCACAACCAGAGATCTATTTTCAGGAGGGACTGGCGAACATGTCCTCTTTTTAGACATTTTGTATTCATCTTACTTGATTGGTTGTGTTTTATTCAGTAATTGCCAGAAAAAATGCATATGACGTAAAGTTTGTCCTACGTAAAGTTTCTTAGCAAACTAGGTCCATGCATATAAGAAACTGAAAACCATAGATTAGCTCGAATCAAATTTTAGGCCTATCTCGACACGCAAAACAGCTTGCTTTCTTTACCGATATAGCCAACAAAAAACACCTATTTGTCAAAATGCAATTGCAGTCAACATATTGTCGATCACCTGATCCTAGACTGCATTTCTATGTGGAAGCCACGCAGCACACAAATGTGGACAAACTTTCCATGACTGTCTACAAAAACAAGAGCTCGATGTATGAACGGCTACAAGATAGGCGTACTTTTTGCACTTTAAAATCTCTGGTCATAATTATTGTAAAGAACTTTTGGCTTTACTAGAATTTGTGCTTGTGTAGTAATTTTAACCAAATACCATCAGGTGTAATTTGGTATTTTAAAGTAAAAAGACTAGCCTAATAAGAGCTGTCTGCTTAGCCAATACCATACTGCATATATCTATACCATAAAATGCAATTCTGTGTGTGTTTCCGTGTGTCTCTGTGATTAGACTCCTTCGAAGCTACTGGGGATACAAATATGAAACTTGGCGCAATTGATCTCCACTCCATCTACTCAGGGGGTTAATAACGTAACGATAACGTCACAATTAAAAATAACTTTTGATTGCATTTGTTAAGAGAAGAAAACTTTTTGCTTAAACGAAAGCCAACAGCCGACTTGCCGACTTTAACAAATTTCGCCCTTTAGGAAGTCAGATGATGTCATAACTAAAGGTTGGTTTTCATTAGGCGTAGATTGCAAACGTAGCGCAAAAAATTCTTTGTTTCTCTATTTAGTTTTATGCGCGGAGCGCGAGCTTTATAGCTTGAGCTCTGTAAATGCATCGATCACTTCAATCTCCTTCCACAACATTGAGTTTATGTCCCTTAGAACTTAGTCAATTAAACGCAAGAAAGCTACCATGACATGGTAAAACCTAACAACTACATTTCAAATATATATGATAAACAATTTTGACTTTTTTCGTTGATGTGAAGCTATTGATCAGCAAACTTTAACAAATAATTAATGTTTGTACAGTTAACAGCTTCAAAGAAAAACCTAAAAAACTTTGGTACAGTTGATTCTTTGTTGAATAAAAATATACTTTCAAAGTTTGAGGGAAAATTAATTGAAAAAATACGATAGTATGTCTACACCACTGTGTGAAAGTGTAGTCTCCAAATGTTCAATCGTATAAATGGAGAGAATTTTTTCCTTAAAATGTTTCGCTTGATTTACCAATGATCGGATGAAGGTATAGCGGTGACGGATCGAGAAACTTTTGGTGGGGGAAAAAGAGAAGCCTGCATTGACAAACCTAGTCAAAAAAAAATTGCTGAAATCGAGGACATTTTTGTAGATTTTTCTAGATTTAAGCATGATTTGATAAAAAGGTCTAGCATAAATTGAAGGTTTATCCTTTCCACAAGGCCTAAAATGTCACTGGCCGTGTATGAATCCAAGAATAAATTCAATGAAAAAGTTAACATATGCCAAGTATACAGGTATATGTCTGCTTTATCCACTTTAAACAAGCATGATGCATTGATAATTTCCATTGTTGAATCTGGCTCTAAATTTTGCTAAATTCATTTCTGAAAGTAAAGGATAATCCCATTCTAATTCAGTGGTCTACCTTTGAATTTAACCTCATCTACCTCAATTACACTATAAATCAGTAACGATGTAGAGGTTAAATAAACCTCTCTAAAATTAATAGTTTGAGATGTCTTAAGATTAGGCTTTGAAGTTCGTTTTTTATCACTCTTAATAGCATATGTCGAGATTGTCCTGAAACGCCATCTTGCTTTATTATTAAAATTTGAAAAATGTCTGATATTATTTTTCATGTCAACATCATTCGCATTTGTACCGTATCAACCATTATATCTCTGGATCTTCATATTTTTAGGATTCAAAATTGATAAACAATTTATTTGCACGATCATAAACGGTTAAAAAATGTCGGATAAATATCCACACAGCATCACACATATGGATGAGAATGATACAGCAAGACTTCCAAACGGGAGGAAAGATTAAGAAAGATTGAAAATATGAAGAAGATTCATGTCGGAGCAAAGAAGGTGCTTCAGCACGGGGTAGGCAACTCAGTCTGGGCCACCGGCTGTGGAAGAAAGAAGAGTGCCACAAAAAATTTAATGGAGGTGAAAGAAATACAGAAAAATCGAGATTCTTGATAATAGGAGGCTCGTTAGAGCTCAGACAGATAGCCTCCGCTCTGCTATAAAGTGCTTTTGACTTTGAGGTAAGGAAAAATAAAACCTGAAAATGGTGTAAACGGATACCAACTTGTTGGGAGAAGAAAAGTTGGGAAAGATAGGAAAAGAAGATTAAGAAAGAGCACAACCAGCTACAAATTGAAGAAAAAGTTAGCGTATGTAAAGGAGGGAGAGGAGCATGTCTCATGCCATGTTTTAGCTTTGGCAATGACAAAAGAGTCCAGCCGGGATTCTGAGATGTAAGCCTGGTGCTCTTAGCCACATCTGTGAGCAGAAGCGAAAGCCTTACATCTTCCTTTACAGCTTCTTTTACATCGAAAGACCACCAGGCATGAGGTTGGCCTTTGATGCTGCCGAAAAGAACAAAAGATCAAGCCGCATGGAGAGCCAAAAAGGTAAAGAGTGCAGCTGCCAACAAAAGAGAGAAAAGTACTCCGCAGCAAAAGAGCTGTGGGAATCAAAGTAGAAAGCGAAGTCATCCCAAAAAGCTTTCTAAAAATTGGAAAAAGACACCTATTGGGATGAGAGAGTCGAAAAAGAACAGGTGAGAAGAATTGGGAAGTGGTCACAACCCGAGCGCTGAACCACCTTAAATAAGGAAAGGGGAAGCGAAAAAATGTTGAATAAGGAGTAATGAAGGAGAGTAGGGGTGTCAGGGTAATCGAGAAGGGAGATTTAAGGAGATGTTTCAATTAAATACTTTATCCCCACGAGAGTCTGGAGTGCCTCTTGAATCCCAAAGAGTTTGGAGTGCCTCTTGAGTCCCAAAGGGGCTGACATGACAGTTGAAGTCCCTCAAAATAAAAAAAATTCTGAAAGAAAAGAGAAAAGATATCGGATCTACTATTTGCAAAGGAGGAGTGTAAACGTTTAGGAAAGAGTTAAGAGCTTTTCAAAGAAATGTTGAACCCACTTGAGTAGGGGTCAAACGAAGAAAGAGAAGTGAAGAGTTTAGAAAAAATAGATACTGTCTGAGAAAAATAACGACTCCTCCACCAGCATATGAATCATCAAAAGAAAAAGTCAGACTTGGAGTGAGCACAATTAAATCGCAGGGGCGAGTATGCAGGAATCCTGAATGAGGAAGAAAAGTTGAATTCCTGCATACAGATAAGATCAACAGAAACGAGACAGTGAGACAAACACTTTGGGGAAAGAAAGGTGCATCTTTAATGTAGCCAATTGAGGCAGTTAGAGCACTGCACTGACTTGCCGGAGCACACAAAACATGGAAAAATTGCACCAAGGTTGGGATGGACGTTGCCGCTCATGAGAGAGAAAAGAGGAAACAACAGGTGACTCAATTTAAAGAGGGTACGAACTACATTTTGGTCATCATTCAAAAGACAACCCTGCGAAAAAATATTAGGTGTTTGGAGAGCCCTGGATAATGGGGACCTTCCGTAAGGCAAACAGCCGTTTCGTCCCAATCCAGTGTGATTAGGAGCCGCACCACCACGTTGAGACGGCTGTGGATAATCCGGAGTTTGAAACTCCATTAAATTATTGTTGGTATTTGTTAGAAAATGCATCCAAAATTAAAGGGCCGCATTAGCCTAGCTAGCATAATGTAGTTATTCAGTTTTTATCCGGTAATGTACCCTTAGCGGAGATGGCTGGATTCACCCTATTCCTTTTGCAATTGCTCGCACTACGTTTCTCCACTTTGCTCGATTCACGGTATCCTCCTTCTTCAAACCAATATTCTCTGTCTCCTCCTCCACTTGGTTCTTCCAGGTTTTCTTCGATCATCCTCGCTTTTCTTGCCACTCCCTTCAAGTTTCAGAGCAACCCTCAAAACACTATTGTCATTCTTCCTCAGCACATGTCCATACTATCTAATTTCATTCGCTGTTACCAACTGGTCTATAGTTTTCTTTAACCCCAGCATGTTCATTAGTTCTTTAGTTCTCTTTCTGTCAACAACTTTCCGACCGCACATGGCTCTCACCATGACTGTTTCCCTTAAAATTGCTTTTTCATTTTCTTTTAGATCCCATGCCTCGCTTCCATACAGTATTGCTGATCTTACGCAACAACGATAAACTTTATCTTTCATTCTCAGAGGAAACGTATTCCAAGCAATAACTTTCCACATTCCCTGAATCTTACACAACCAATTCTTACTCTTGCAGTAATTGCATTCTCACAACCACCACTAGCATTTAGTCTGTCTCCCAAGTAACAAAATTCACTTACTGTCTTTATTTCATCGCACAACTTCTCGATCGAATCCACCATTCCTTCCATTGTTCCTCTACATCTCGATCAAATAAAATACATGGCCAACCTAGCGGAAACTTTTTATTTTAGCACATCTGCCATGAACCCAGTTTCCACATTTTGTGCATAACACTGAATTCCCCATGACTCTTCTCCCACAAACTTCACATGGATCTATCTTGCTTTTGATCAGTTTTCCTTCCAACCCGCTTACCATCACTTTTGCTTTTCTGGTGTTGACCTTCAAACCCTTACATTCCAGTGCATCCTTCCAATTCCAAAACCTTTCCTTCAATTCTTCCATGGTTTCGCTCATGAGAACAAGGTCTTCTGCATGCAGTAACTCATTAACCATACCCCTTCTTGCATTTTCTGTAAAAATGTCCACAACTATTGCAAACAATAATGGCGACAGTACAGATCCTTGATGCACACCAACTTTTACTTCGAATTCCTCTGAATGTGCAGATTCCACCCTCACTCTTGTCTTTGCACCATCATACAAGCTTATAACTGCCCGAACCATTACTTCTGATAGCACTTTTTTCTCATGGCCCACTCTATCACTTTTCTTGGCACTACATCAAAAGCTTTTTCCATGTCAACAAAACACATATACAACTTCTTGTCCTTCTTTTGATATTCCTCCTGCATTCTCCTCTTAACGAATATTGCATCCACTGTTCCGTTTCCTGGCATAAATCCAAACTACATTTTATTCAAATTGACTAGTGTTTGTATTTGCTTTTCTAGTACCCTTTCAACAGTTTCATGGCGTGTTCTAGCAGTTTCACTCCTGTGTATTATCCACAGCTCATCACATCCAAGATAGGCACAATCACACTAGTTTTCCACTCATTAAACATTCCTCTACCATTCAACACACGCTGACACAGTTTCACCATTACTTTAACCCCAATTTCACCACTTGCAACTATCATCTCCACATTTACTTCGGATGGTCCGTTGCCTTTCCTAATTTCAACCTTTACATGGCTTCCACAATTTCATTGCCAGCCATTTTTTCCACTGGTCCTTCTACTACATAGGTTTCCACCATGTGGACCCATTCCTTTTCTTCATTCATGATCTTTTCCACGTGTTTTTTTCAAATTTTTGCCCTCTCTTCCTTAATAAAACCCAACCGTCTGTCTCTTCCTCTTAAGCACCTTCTTTCTTCTTACAGATCTTTCCTTTTTCATTCTTCAAAAGAAAATAGAAGACACTGTTAGAATTCTGATATAAATCATTCAACTCCTGTTCAGCTTCCTTTCTCATAGCTCTTGCAACAGTTTTTTTCGTTTGATTTCTTAAACGTTTGTATTGAGCCTTATTTTCTTCTGATGGAAACCTGCACAGCTCTTTAAATGCTGCCTTTTTTCTCGCTATGGTATTCTTGACCTCCTCATTCCATCACCAAATGTCTCCTCAATCTCTCCTAGACTTCTTCTTTCCACACACTTCATCACATGACTTTAGAACACCATTCTTGAAAGTTTTTCACAAATCAGGTGTGTCTGTGCGTACTAGTTTTTTTACTCTTTTTCAAATCTTACTCTTGTTTGGTTTTCATTCAGCTTCTACATCTTTCTTCTTATGATCCATTCCTTTCTCACAAACATTCTAGAATCTTTTTTATCCAGATTTATGACGACTAGACTTTCCTGAAGTTCTCATGGAATTACTTTCACATACTTTATATACTTTCTGTATTTTTCTCTCACATGCACAAAATCAATTTCTGTTTCACATCCACCAGCGCTGTAAGTGATTTTCTTTTTCTCATATGTTTGCCACGCACAGCACTTTTTTATTACAGAACTCTAGCAATTTTCTTCCTTCTGCATTTCTTTTCCCAATACCACCTTCCCATGCACACCTTCAAAACCCTTAACACATTTCCTCATATGTCCATTAAAATTCCCCAAAGAAACGATAATTTCACTAGAACGTCCCAAGTTCCACTCACTCGTCATTTAATCACAAAAACGAACTTTCTCTGTGTCTGGTTTTCCGCTTTGTGGCCATACGCACGTATTACTTGCATCACTTCTCTACTTAAAGTTAGCACAATTGCCATTACTCTGTCACATTTTTTTCTAACTTCTACAATCTTTCCATATATTTTCTCTTTCGCCAAGACTCCCACCCCTCCCTATCCTGTATCATTTCCTGACCACTACAATTCATACTTTCATCTCGTACCCACAAAACGAGCTCCTTGGCCTTTCCGTCTTACTTCCTGCATGCAGCACACATCAACTTTCCTCTTCCTCAGTTCTTCACACACTTCTGTTTTCCTTCCACAAAAACTTCCCTCATTTAATGAACCAAATCTTATCCCACGACATTTAGGTTTAAACCCGGAGATTCTTCGCAATCCCTTCCCATTTTAGAGCTGCCAGGGTCGAGAGGCCATTTTATGTCTTCTTGTCATGGGGATTTGTTGGAGCAAAATTCTTCTACGGGGAGCATGCCCTTGCTTGTTCCCAACCTCAGTTTTCTGACGTGAGTGATCCAACCAAGCAATTAAGCTGGCAAAATCCACCCTTAACAGTCAAGATTGCAATTGGTAGGTACCCATTAGTTGCCTCTTACGACATGCTGGGTTAACAGCTTCACTATTCTTTAAAACTGGTGAATCTCGAAATGCCTAGATTTGAAATAGAATGGTCTGAAATAAAGGAATTTCTGGTTTGAAATAAAGTGCATGATAGACATATAGGGAATTAGCACAAGTCTGCTAAAACACAAGAAAAAATGCAAATTATGAAAGGACCCGTGCTTAAACCCGGACTCCCCTTTCCCAAAATCCTTTATAGGATGGGGCTTACATACAGATGATACTATGCTCTAGCAACATCCATGCAAGTACAGAAGAATTTCATATTCAAATGAAAGACATGATACACTGACTGAACTGTAAAGATTTCGCTCAAATGCTACATCAGTTACACCTTAATTTACTAGTGAGAACGGGGTAAAGCTTGCTGTCACGCAAAGATTTTTTGGTTCTTTTCCGTATGCTTCCCAACCGAGTCCAAGAATATTGTGCAGCTAACTCTTTTTAAATAAAGGCTTTTAAAAATGACCGAACCATGAAAATACTGCCCACCAAACATTGGTTCACATCTCAGTGCAGGTTTTGGTAATACATGTACTTCAAACCATCGCTAAAAGGCTGGCAAGGAACCATTTGCGGTCAATGGCGAATGTCACTGCATATATTGAGGTCATTTCTGGAAGCACGCTCTACGTTTGAAGCATATTTACCACAACATGATACTTGCAATTGCAACACATGCCAACAAAATAATTACTACTACACTGCTTATTGATGGGGCCCACAGAAGCTCTATCTACAATTTATGTAAGTACGCTTGAAGTTCGTTTCCCACAAGATGATTTTTTGCAACTAAAACATAATGCCAACAGAACGATTGTTACTGCACTGTTTTTTTGATCAGGTAATATTTTCTCTGTTTCATCTCCGCAGTCTTTTTTCTGTGTCAATTGTAGTTGCGAGATCTTTCTCGAGATTGTATGGAAGAAGCAATAAGTTCTTCCGCCAGTTTTTGCAAGAATATTCTCGGCAATTGTTGTCCACTAACTTCACTGTACAGAACCCAAACATTTACACCTACCAGGTGTAAAGAATTCTAAGAAGAATAAATTGGCCAGCTTCTTGTAGCTGTATGTGCAGAATATTTTCTGGTCATTTGATCGGCAATGTCTACTCCACACTTCGTTTCATGGTAGCACTTCGTGGTTGGGTTTTTCAGCAACAAGTACATCAGGATGTAAAGTAAGTAGAAGCACAACTTTTTATTTCTTTCTTCCCGATAAACGGTTAGCACTATATCTCCGCTTTTGTAAAGTTTGGCAGTATAGAGTTCTTCCTTCATATTTTTGATGTAACGGAGAATTTCTCTTCTAATTTTATTTGTTGTTCCCAACAGGTTTGTGGTCTTGCTTTTCTACAATCTTACAAGCTTTGTTGAAGCAAAGAAATTGTCGGTAGTTACATTTCTTTCTTTAGCAAGATATGGCTGCAATAACTTTATTACGATCTGATCAGAAACACGTTTATCTGTACCACGGGATTCATCTTTTCCGATGTGTGAACATCCATTTACAACATACTTGGTGTGTACATTCGCAGCCAACCAATACTTTGGTCCATATTTGTCTGGTTTTGAGGGCTCTAACTGGGTAAAAGGGCACCTAGCTTTGCTGGGAAAAAATTGTTCATCAACGGTGATGAAACCGCCAGGGTTGTAGCAGGGGTTTACCCACACTTTATCACGCGACATTTCATCACGCGACTGTTAATCAGGGACATTAAACCACTAGACATTTAATTACCCAGACATTTTATCACGAAATTTCATTACTTAGACATTTTATCGCCACACAGATCATCACGTGGACACGTAAGGCTCTGACATGGACCTAACTCTAACCCTAACCCTAACCTTAACCCTAACCCTAACCCAATCCTTAACCCTAACCCTAACCCTATCACACAAATAAATAATGTCATTATGATTTTTTTTCGCGTGATTAAATGTCTGTGTGATTAAATTTTTAAGTGATTTAACGTCTGGTGATTAAATGTCCGTGATTAACAGTCGGGTGAATAAATGTTAGGTGATGAAATGTCTGTACACCGTAGCAGGCTATACTATTTTCAAAAAATCTTTTCCACGCTACCGAAAACAACGCAAAGTCATTAGTTTTTTTGTCTTTCAGATTGATCAGACTTATAATCGAACCGAATAAATTGAAGTATTTCACAAAGCCGATTTTTCGGCAGAGCTTCTTAGCAAAGAGCAATTCTCCAATTCTTGCTCCAAACTTCATGCATTAGCAAGTGGCTTTTACCTGACACTCCTCTAGCGTACACGATGTCAATAAAAGTTTCTAAATTTTCAGTGCTAAAGGTAAACTTTTCGTTTTTTGTTTGACGGAAAGCTTCGTCGATGTTGTACTTTCTAATGTGCTCAAGAATAAAGTCATTATTAATCAAACGCCAGGCCCTTGCTGGACTCTCAACGTCGTTATGTCTACGAGCATAGTCAGTAGGTACAGGATTTTCTCTCAAAATGTTTTGCACTGAACACCTGCCTGCTGATGAATCAGGCTCAACTGGAGTTTATCAGGTGCCATCATGTCTCGAAAGTATATTTGATATGCTTGTAATGTTGATTGATGTTTCAGCGGTGGATGAGTCCTGTTCACTTTGTCCATCGACGGCGACATTAATTAGTGTGCTGTGGATTCTTACATCACTTGCATTAGCACTTCTTTCCTCTTGTTGCTGCTGTGATGCTTGGCTATTATTGGAAGGCCTAGCAGAGGCATCACAATGTGGCCTTTTACCTAAGAATAAAACTCGTGAAAGTAAAAAGGCAGTTGAATATCTGCAAGCATGTGTGGTGGTATTTTGAAGTTAGAGAGGGACAAATTGGTAAACAAATTTATCATTGGCTGATTGTAATTCTACGATTTGACACGATCTCGTGTCCTGAGCCATAAAAGTGCTTCTTCATACAATAGAGCGGCTTTAGCTCCCGTTCTGCTCCCTAAGGTAAATGACTTTTTTACAGGTTTAAAACCGGAATCAACATGTGGAGCACAGCCCCGGCAGCTACTATCGCCCTGTGCAATGGGGATCGAAACGGCCTTGGTAGCACAGTAAAATAACTGAATTCTGGGATATGTAGGGTTTTGGCAATCACCATAGATGAACAAAATAATAGTTGCTGAACAAAATAATAGAAGCGTGGTATGCACAGTGTCAGATGACCAAGAGCGTCGCCAGCGTCGGAGGAACCAAAGATCGAATTTGCTTACTAAGGCCCTAAATATACCTCAAATAACACTGCCCCCTAATTTATCCTCCCTGATTACAACAAGTTGGCAACGCCCCAGCAACTAAAAAACTAAAAACTTTAATTTTAATCTGTTACGAACAAGCAAATTTGATTCGTTGGAATGGTTTACACATGTATAGTCTTTGTAATTTATTGCTTTCGTTTTGCAGTAATTATTTTATTTGTGAATCTAGAATCGTCTCGAGTCCAAACTTGGTTTTATATCTCGGTTGTTTTTTGCAAAAAATAACTTTTTTTCTTTCGCATTAAGATTTGTAACGCACACGCCTCTTCTGACGTCACAATGTCAGATCATGTTTTTACGTTCAAGACTGGTCCAGAACACACTTTTTCTTCTCGAGAGTTTTCGATTGCCGATGTGACGTAATTTATAAGCGGTGCTTTTTTGTCATGTGATGTCGTTCTTGAATTTTCCAGATTGCGTTCCATTCATATATATGAGGCGACGAGATTTTTACACAGCAGAGTGAAGAGAGAAAGAGTGAAGGTAACAAAGAGCGTAAAGAGATGAATAGCGTGTCATTCTGTGGTGGTTTGTTGTGAATTATATAATAGCGTGACAAGAATTAAGCGGTTAATTGATCGATACAGTCTTTCTGATTGGTTTTTGATTAATACATTGGAGTGCATTCGTTTGTGTGATCGGCGAGTGAAAGAATTTAAAGTCTCGAAGTATTTTGTGAATATATCGGTTCTGTTCTTGATGGAGAAGTGCGTGGTTTGAAGTATTGTGATTAAGTACGGTATTTAGTAGAAGCCAATCTTCGCCTTCCACGATACTATAAGTCGCCTCAATTTTAAGAAGAAAATTAAAGTTGATATAGAACTAAAATTCTATTTACGCGACAAAATCTAAGTAATCAGTAGTTTACCTGTACCGCCAATTTCTTGAGCACAATCATCAGATTCGCTGTCTGAAGAAATTGAAGCAAGTACAAAATTGCCATCAGATTCGTCTTCAAAAGCAATTTCGTTTTCAACACCAGAGGTATCGCTAGGTATGTTTAGAATCTTACCAGCACTTCTCCTGGCTACAAAAGTTTTTGCAGATTCATATCAACTGCTTTTCAAGAGACACTCAGTTTTGGACAGTCCACATCTCTGTTACACTGTTACTGTTACTACAATTTTATCAACCTGTCCTCTCATTTATACTGATCAGTAATACCATTGCCACTGCTTTGTGTGACAACAATGAAGGTGTCAAATCGGAGATAATTGGTATTTGCTCGGCAAATAGCCGAAAAAAAGATTGGAAACTTGCTAATAAACACTTTTAAATGAAAACAGATATAGCCAAAATCGCTACTTTGGGCATCCAAGGTAAATTCTATCAAGTTGGGCATTTTTTTCACGCAATGATACAAATAAATGCAAGAACTCAAATAACTTTCAAAATGATTAAAAGCCACCGAAAGATTCTTTTTGAAACCTGGCGACGTTGACAAAATATTTATTTGAAATTAAAAAGTGGTTACAATTTGTTAATAGTTTTATTCTGGTGTTAATAGTTACTTTCCAAAAAGGTCTCACGGAGAAACTCACAAGAAAATAGGTCATTGTAACTGAATTGGGCAAGCCAATCGTTTTTTAATAGTTGATCTCTAAAAATAAGATCTCGTAAGATGAGAAAATGAAAAAAAATGTCTGCTTCACCAAATTGGGCAAGCCAATCGCTTTCAAATAGTCTTCAAGGAAAAGACATTTAAGATAATGGTCAACTTATAAACACCGTCAGTGAAAGTGAATCGCGAACTACTAAATTTTGGGAAACACTGGCCTTTAATGTCATTGTTACTTTCATGTTTTGTTTTCCGATTTGCTGTTCATTCTTTTCTGAGAGCGTTTTGATAAAACAAGTTCTTGGTTGCTTCCCAACATTTATGTTTTTTCTCTTTATTCTGTGCGTTTTCGCAGTGCACGAAAAATACCAAGATGAGCAATAAAAGTCTGATCATTTATCGACATACTTTACCATCGCAAAGTGGCGCTAAAACTCTTTCTTCTAGTTCGTGCTGCACTTAATGGCAAAAATTAGGCAAGCAATAAAATCTTGGTCTCCAATGCTTAAAATCTCTTTGACAAATTATTTTTTTTATTTATTAATAGAATTTGATCTTTCAGACTCGCAACTCGCAGAGGCCCCAAGCATACAAACAACTGCTTTAGAACTAGTAGTAGCCCAGGCCTGGTTCGGAGTTCTCAAGCTTTAACATGCCGCAGGCACTTGGATTTGCTGTTAATATTGGATTTGCTGTTAATTAACTTACCGAATGACGTATTGGCCAAACGGAGGAAATTATCGCCAAGCAGCTCTTTCAGAGCACAACAATTTAGTCATTGGAAGTAAGATTTGAAATCATGACCGCTCGATCCTTGTTTGCCATAAAACGGCGGTTTAACCCACGCGTGTGCAACCTGCGAAGAATGCGACTTGTACCCCGCGTCCACAGACTGCTTTTTCGGATCGACATCCTTGAAATTTAGCACTTTTTGATCGGCCTCACAAGCTGATCTCCCAAACAAAAAAGATCTTCAAATTTGCTTCGTGACAGAAATTGACAAAAAAAAATCACTGTGAAAACGATGACCTCCAACAACAAAAAAGATCTTTGAGCATGATTAGCAATAGAAATACCAAAAAAATTACTGTCAGAACAGTGATTTCCCAAACTAAGGTTCTAAAGATTGGTTAAAGACAGAAGTTGGTAAAAAATCTGTGAAAACGGTCATACTTAAAAAAAGGTTTTAAAGTATGTTTAGTAACAGAAATTAGCGGACGAATTACTGCCAAAACGTTGATTTAAAAAAACGGCTCTAAAATTTGTTTACAGACAGAAATTGGCAAAAAAGTCTGTGAAAACCATGATTTCAAACAAAAAAACGATCTTTAAATGGATTTAGCAATAGAAATTAGCAAAAAAAGTATTGTAAAAACGATGATTTTCGAAATTAAAGATCCTGAATCGTGTTTAGTGACAGAAATAAAAATTAGAAATCACTGTCAAAACGTTGATCTTGAAAAAATGGTCTTCCGTAAAGTAATACAAAAGGCCAGCGATGCACTTTAACCAAACTGCAGACAGTGATGCTGTTTCGACCTATTAGGTCTCTTTAGTGCAGTTGGTGACTGACACACCATCCACTTTAGTGGACCTAGTGCAGGTCCCGCAAGTGTGACGATCTAAGCTTTAATCTTTGGTCTTTCTCACTTTGAAAACTCTGGCAGGACCGTAGATCTTCCTCTATCTTGTTAATCTGGTCGATCTGCAATAAAGTTTGCATACCTCTGCTTCAACTCACTCGACCACGTAGGCGCGCTTGAAACCATCATTGAGTCAAGCGTTGCACAATTGTAACGCTGTGCTCCTAGATGGTTAACATTTTTGCATTCTACTTCTGCAAAACCTTACACCAATTTCGGTCGTTGTAACGATAATTTAGTTTTGGTTTTGCAAAGCTTTCCGTTTCACGGCGAGGTATCTGTATTATTGTATGGCCACTGTATGGAAGGCTTTCTTATACAGCGCATACCTTGCAGTAATATTTCTGCTTCGTGATCTTTTCTTGAGTAACTGAACTCATAAACCCGGCTGCCAACTCATCTCAAATACAAATATATTCAGTATTTCAGTGTTAAGTACTTTAGTAGTAATCCAGCGATGACAATCTTCCGCATTATTGAAAATTGTATAAACACAAAAACAATGATAATAATTAGCAATCACTTTACAGTGGTGAGTTATGACGATTCAAAAATAGAACAGAAGACTGCACGAAAAAGAAAAAATCTGGTGGCTGCAACAAGAGACGTCGTTATCTTTATGAAAATATGCTAGGTCTTGTTTACAATACGAATCAAAGCAGTTTTTGTAAATCGGTTTTAGGAACCGATTCGCTGAATGTCACGTAAAGAGAAATAAAATTAGGGCTGTGCCGGATAGCAAATTTGCTGGATACCCAGATAATTCTCATAATACAAGTTTAAAAAATAATCACATAAAATTCAAGTAGTGACGCGAAAGTGTGCTTCCATGTTTAATTAATACTTCGCTTTTTTTTAATGTTTTGACTTCGGATAATTGAAACACGAAGTGGGATAAATTTATTACATGATTATTAGTTATTGTCAATATAAATTAAAAAGGGTTTTATATTCAACTCTTTATCCGTTATTCTAATGCAAAGACGAATTTAGTTAGTAGGCTTTCGTTTTTCTTTAGCATGTATAAAGCTTATTTTTCAAGTGTTAGGCAATTTTTTGGTACCAGAAAATCCTTTTTACATAATTTTCTTGCTTTTGGTTAAAATCAATGGCTAATAATTCGACCTTGGTTAATTGCATTTACGAAAAATCGTTGTACATTTATGTTTTCTGTTTCTTCATGTTTAACAACCAATGAGCACTTTTGATTTAGATTTGGTTTTGTTTGTTCACATTTCATTTAATCAATAAAACATGCCAAACTTTGTATTGGCAAGTTTAAACAACGCAAGCACAAACAAGCTTTTAGGCCTACTGCTTTATCAATTCAGCAAAAGCCCGAGAATAATTGGCAGTGGCGTATTCAGAAGGCAATTTTTTTGGGGGGGTGGGAGCATGTTGTAAAGGTGAAGACCTTTTTATATTGAAGAATAACTTTTTGAAACAGAGAATTTAGCCTACTTTAGACAAGAATCTGGCGCAAGAATCATTTTTGGTCCCACAACAGATAAGAAAACCTTTGTCATTTTTGCTACTTTTGTACTGTTGTAGGGCCATAGCTCTTTATCCTCCTTAAAAGATGTCACTGATAATTAATTAGTTAACTGCAAATCCGCGAAGTAGAAGCATTTGATACTTGCATTTTGTATGAAAGGCAAAAATTGGCTATATTTTTTGGTTTATAACTCAAAGTTTTTGTGACAAAAAACCTAAACTGCAAATCAAAACTAGTCTTACCAGTACCACTTGCGATTCTGCCGGATACCGGATATTTGAAAAAGCGCCGGATGTCGGATAGTTAGCGAATATCCGGGACAGCCCTATATAAAATGTATTATTCAAAAAGTTTTGATTGAAAAATGATACCATTCTTTTCGACTATGGAAGAAACAGTAACAATATATGATCAACTCGACCTGATCAATTGTTAAGTGACATCATCGCATGTCATCATTACGACCTCAACCGTCATCGCTATTTTGCGGTAAACAACAACAATCATAAGTTATGAAAATAAATAAACTCTTTCTACTACATTAGGCTGATGTATGATAATTGGTTGCTAAGAAACTGCTGGATTTTAAACAAGGGCAGTCACTATAAAATGAATTCAATAATTGCGCCAACTTGAACAATAAATGGCAGAAAAAATAAACGTTTGATGGTGCTCTTGAGCATTTCACTTCTCATTGAAACATGTTTCGGTGTCATCTGTTCGATTCCTTACATCGACAGCCTGGTTTTGAACACCGGTTGCAAGCCCTACATGCTGCAATGCAACCACGAGCCACCGGGTAACATAGTAAACACGGCAGCAAGGGAACAACGGCGATAATTGCCGACCACCGGGCACATCTGTTCGAATCCTGGCACGAACAAGGTTTACCGGAACAATTATCGTCTTTATCCGGATTTGAACAATGATAAAAACACGCTTTTATGCAACACAAACAAGTCGCACTTTCGACAATCGTGTCCACATTGCAAAGGCAGCGGTCGCCGCACATTAGTTGATCACGCGTTACAGAGACGCGTGTTTCATGTTTGCATTGGGCACACATGCACTTCCCGCATCGCGGGCACGGGTAGTCGTGTTCTCCTGGTCTCAATTTTGCTTCATTGACTTCGATTAACGCATGGTCAGAGTCCCCTGACAAGCGGCGCACTTCGCCGCGACTCAATTTCCGCGAAGATTTTGTAGTCGAATCACGCCGCGTTTTTACAGCGTCTTTGTATTCAATTTCAACGACAATAGATTTTTTGCAGTCTTTAACCTCGTGTTTTAGCGACTGAGGTTGGGTCTTAATAGGATTACTGTTCGAATTTTGCACTATTCTGCATTCAACGCACGAATCCGTTCGTGAAGTTTGGTTTTTAGCTGGAAGAGGCGGCGGACAACTTCTTTCCGTGCCACGAGCTGTCAGAAGAGGAGTGGAAAAAGATAAATTCTTGTTTTGTTGAGAAGAGTTTCCAGATAAGCGTTCAAACTTTAAAGGAACATGATTTAGGGTGCTTCCAAACTCTTCAGTCATTGCTCGACGCACAATCCCTGGGACAGATCTGGGTTTTAGTTCTCTGTCAACTCGAGGGGGAATGTTGGGGTCGGTTGAATGACAACGAACTGGTAACCGGATGTCGTTGCTTCGTTTTTTTGACGGAAACTCCTGATGGGTTGACGAAGACTCATGGGGGTTACTGAAAGAGGCGGAAGCGGGTCGAATAGCTGGAGGCTGATCGCAGTATTCATTATTGACTGCACGATCTCTTGAATTAAGGCATGAAAAACCATCATGGGAAGATGGAAACCGGAAGTCTGGATTGGCACCAACACCAACAGTTGCTGCTCTTGGACGAATCATGACTCAACAAATTGGCATCATTACCCAAATGTTTTTTGCTCACTATAAACAAGCTCAAGCGTTATTTCCTGAAAGTATAACAAATTTAATCTTAAAAAATACATTAGAAATCAATATCATGACATTATTAATTTTGTTGCTGCTGCAGCTCAAAATGGGGGGAGGGGGAGTGTTTCTTGTCATTCCATTAATAAGGCTTTAACGCATTATGATTTTAATTTGGAAGAATTTTAGTGAAGCAAGAAGTAAATTTCGTGGCTTAATATTTTGAGTAAATCGCTATTTTTAGAATTTAACTAAAAACCAAAATTATGCTTCACATTTATCATATCGTGGCGACTCAAAATTTCAAGTGAGTTCAAATTTCGAAACGTCACAACCAGCGGTGTTGGCAGGACGACGCCACAAGAGCAAATAGGAAAACCTGCAGCTAGAATCCCCTAAGAACAGAACAAACACATATAGACCAAAGTAGAAAGCACAGTTCAGAATCAAAAAATATCTGCTTCTGTTTCGAAGTCATTGATAAATGCAGAACGCTTTTTCAAAAAGAATTCTCCCGATGCCTGAAGCAACGCATCTGCGCGCAGCGGAATTTTGCTGTACATAGCGATGATGAACTCATTTATTAAGTCCTAATGGATAGCATGTTTTTGCTGCCCACGTGCAAAGGCATGGTGGAATAGAGATGACCAGTGTCAGGATATCAGTAATCGGATCCGGCAGGGTTCTAGAAAATTGGATTCAGGGACGGGTCAAGAGCGTAATTTTTTAAGATAATCAGGAGTGGAAAGTACTACTACTGTTGATTGTACAATAACTGTATATAAATGTAAAACATACGGTGAAAAATATTCAAGTTATTATTACGTAGTCGGACCAGGATTAGGATTCATTTTTGTAGCATAACAGGAGCTGGGTCAGGATTCAGGAATTGTGTGTTTGAATCAGAATTGGGTTTCGACCAGAATACTGATTACTCCGGCCACTCCTGGTGTGGAATCAAAGTGTTTCGTTAAAACTTTAATCAGTTAATGATATACTCAGCAATTGTGACGTAACAAAACGTTCAAAAGCTAACTTCACAAAAAAATACAAGAGTCACTTTAATAGAATAAAGAGTGCTTTTCGAGACATTTGGATCATCAAAAATACTTACTTTTGACAATAATAATGCCGAAATTATACTAAAGTATGTTTTTAAATTTCCTGAAAAAAGACAAATCCTGGTACTGGTACGACTAGTTTACGATAGGGGTTACTAGTTGTTTTTCACGTAGTACAGTGATTTTGGATGAAAATTAGCGCAACTAATCCAATTACAGCTTTTCTACCACATGCCACATCTATTAAACGAAGATGATAGCAATTACATTACTTTGCGTCACAATGCATCGCTCGGCGTCTACGAAAAGAAGGCGCCGGATCGATTCGCTTATGACGTAGTTGTTCGCTTGAAGATAAGATGTTATCTGTGCCGATAAGCGCGGAGATTTCCGGTTGCACCAAGTTCGCGCATAGCGATGAATCACGCGTTAAGAATTTTTAGCTAATGAACTTGTTTGAGTTTGCGCAGCACTTACGAAATAGTGGCTGCTTGTGCAGCTCTGAGGCACTGCGAACAGCACAGCACTTGAATCATAAAAAAATAATTTACAGGGGGAGTTTTGTGGGGTAAATTTGATCATTTGTCATATTGATGTCACCATAATTAGTACTTTGTTGCCCAAAATGTAGGGAGGAGGCGACGCTTTTCGCCTTGCCTAAGTCGGTTAAAACTAATCTGCTTGTAGAAGCAATTTATTGCGACGGCAGTATTGTTAGCTCCAATGCGGGTGTGAACTCAAGTTGTTTACATGTGACGGAAAGTATTACAACTTCAAATCAACAAAAAACGCTCGCAGCCATTTTTTTTGTGAATTAATGTAAAAACTTTAATAAAATGTCATCAACCGAATTTGTTGCTGACGTCGCTATACAATTATCCTTTTTTTCTAAAATTCTTCAATCTTGTTGGCTGAAGATTGAGTATGACTGTATTACTAAATTATTTGCGGACCAAATAAAAAAAATTTTTTAGACTTGTATTTCAGAGAGCATCAACGATAAATATTGAAAAGGATTTTATTACAAAGCCTTTAAGTAAGAGCCAACAGAAAACCAACACATTCTTAGAAATGTTTCAAATTCGACTGAAGTCATTATCGATTCTTGATGTATTCAAATTTGTTTAAACTATGACATTACAATACTTTCTGATACATCGCAAAAACGGTAAAGTAAGCCTTCGTGAATCGTGAAAACTAGTTTGACGATAAACGAAACGCGAAAGCGATGTAGTCAACATATTAATGATATCACTTTCCGCAAGTCGACTATGAAAAAGCGAAAATAGACAGAGAGGAAATATTCGATTTACTGGCCGGAGATATTAAATAAAACATCCTCTCCGTGCGTGCAAGCGGATGAGCGTGTGTGCAGCACGACATGCGCATTTACACACGCACGAGTCAATGCTCACATTCCTAAAATGGTTGACTTTGGCAGTGAGCAAGTTAAAATGCAGATAAAATTTGCTCTATTTTTTCTGAACTTTTTAAATTGAAAACTGCTGAAATACTTATCACATTAAAATCAAAAAATTACGACATAATGATAATTGTTTGCACACAATTTTCCAATGGATTATTTTCCGATTCACTTGCCTATAAAAGACTCTGGATAAAATTTTCAGATCTTTAAACAAACTGACCTCATAAAAAAAGTTGTTTTTTTATATATTTCAAAATGGAGCGCTATCGTTGGGGCCCTTTCATTACGCTTTGTTTAAAACACTAAGTTGTTGGTTACGTCCTTTGAATATGTTGTAGAAGTGTAAGTGCTTCTTCAGAAAGCAAGCTATCAGCAAATCAGTATGTAAAACGCAGCCAGCGTGACTAATTTCGACAATCTTTTAACCAAAATCGACATTTGTGTATCATCACTTTGTTTAAAACCACTGAGAAACAGAACTGTGTCAGTGACTAGTTAGACAAGAACGCTTTCTGTGCTACGATCTGCACCTAGCAATTAAACCTTTTTCAGATAAGCGCTGAGGTGTACAATGGTACGCTGTACAATGTACAGCCATGCTAGCTTAAATTACAACTACTAGAGCTTTCTTAAAAGTAGTTCACGCCACAGAAAAGTCTAATGTCATTCTACAAAAGCAATAAAATAAATAGACCACGCATAAATTTAGATTCACTCAAAAAAACACATGACATAGGGAATATATTAGCCACAAACGAAGGGGGGGGGGGAAATAATTCGCAACGATCTACAAAACCCCTTGAAATTTATTATTAAAATGAAGCCATCGACAATGTTGATATGAGGTCAAAATGAACAATGTCCATTGCAGGAAATAACTCTTTGATATATTATAGATGATAGCTGACCTCGGCAATATAGAAAGAAACTGTGTTCTACTGTATCTAGAGCTTCTTAACCGAAAGTGTAGCGGTAAGCGTTGAAATTCAAAATGAAACTGAATCTGTGGCAAAAGACTATATGGCTGACTAAAAAATCAAGCTAAATCGCAAATTCAATGATATGCGCGAAGCAGGCGTACAGCATAACTTGCGAGCGTCAGAATTTGTAACCGTTGCTAGTATGAAAAGATGTTCTAGGGCGTGTTTCCGAGATTTGATAATGCAGAACTGGGTCTTGGACTAAATAATCTCCTTCAAAAGAATTACCGGTCACTAATTTATTCAATTTCTTGCCGTTTGTTCGCATCAAATGTTATACATATGAATATTATCCAAGGAATCATTAGCTTATGAGGGAAAGAAAATAAAAGACGAATGCCTCTAACTTACTGTCTTTAAATTTAGTATTACAAAAACAGCACGATGTAGTATTTTTACCATTCAGTTTGGTCAAAGGATCCAATTCGTGTATATCGCAAAATACATCAACTAGTTTAACAATAAGACAACTTGTGAATAGTATGTGCTTAATCAATGAAATGGAAATGCCAGTCACTTTATTCATTGGGTTTACTTGAGGGTAAATGACTCAACACAATAATAATCAACAGAATAATAATTACCAGAAAATAATGATACAACTAAAATAACAAGATTCTCATAAAAATGCTTCACAGCTGCTATTCGAGTAATTTGTAACCTGCAGAGCTTATTTTGAAGAAAAATAATCTGACTAAGCGCAATAAAAACCAGAATTAAAAAAAACAAAGCAGAAAATGTTAATGTCCACTCTTAATCACTTTACAGTTCGCCATTCCAAACATAGCTCATTAGTATGGTACAGGCCGACACTGCCTCTCGTTTAAAAATGTTACATTTCTCGTGCGTCAATCTACTGGTGGAGGGGTACCGGATAATACAACTATGTAGTATAGCAAAATTATTGCATTAAAAAAATGACGATTTTTATCAAGAAAAATGCATTCAGAAAGACAGAAACATAGGAACGAAAAACGACACCTGAAAACAATTGGTCTTTAAGGTAACACACTGCACTGACAATGCACTAGTTTTTTTCCCAGCAAAAACGTCGGTGCTTGTTTCAGCAAGGTTAACTGTCTGAACAAATGGCGTCTGACCCTTGCTATCATGGACTAAATAATTTGCAGCTCTGAACAATCCCAAAGTCAAAAATGGCGGAAACTAAATATTTACCACAGCAAAACTAACCAACCATGCGGAACTAATATTTAAAGCTAACATTTAACCACGTCACCTATCATAACTTCGTAAACTTGCGGAATTACATCCACGAACTCGGTTGGTGTGTCCTTAACTGATTTTCTCTATTAGGTGGATGTAAACAAAGCAAGCGTTCTTTAGAAATCTTGAAGCCGATCTGAACAAACCACCTTAAATTGGGCGACGCGGCCACATTTTTGCGAGACCGGATAATAGAAATGCACTACCACAAAAATCAACAACACCAATAATACGACATATAATAGCCGTATGAGCTACTGCATATCTAAGCCACATGTCGGCAAATGCAATATCGCTGGAGTCGTAGGTTAATATGTGCAAGTCTGGGTTGCGCGATAGCTCAGCATCGCATTGGTCTTCGGCAAATTCTTATTAATTTTGGGTACAACTTGAAATTAAGTCTACGGATGTATCCACTAATAATGGCATTGTAATAATACAAACAGAAATTGCATTTTGCTGTATTTTTGGAGCACTAGCAGGAACTTTCCTTGCAATGGAAAGGCAAAAACTATCTCAAATGGTTACTTCCTTCTGCGCTGCAATAGTTCTTTCAAAAATTCTTTAAGTGCTTTCAAGAGCAATACGCATCATAATATGGCTGCTTCTGAAGAACTGCTGGGTGACAAGTTCGATTGTTTATATAAAATAAGGGATTGTCACATCGTACGTCATAATGCATTAACAACCAAGTCTTTTTCAAAAGCACACGTTTCAAGACAAGCCTGCAAAAGCACTTTGTATATTTGGGGCGCTGGCCCTTTATTGAAGCGTGCTGTGAGGAGGGCAAAACTTGCGTTCCGGTTCAACACAAAACTTCAAATATAAAAGGAAGTTGTTTACAACTTTACAATACGTATATAAACCACATACTTTCTGAAGTTGACAGCCAAGCCATTAATTAGGTACCAAACATATTTTCAGCATTTCAAAATACAGTGAACAAACATTCGGCGATTTTTGTCACTTTTGCTCTTTCTTGCATGAACTACATCAGCAAAATGTTAATAAAGTTCTAGAAGTGAACTCTTTGCATAAGATGGTTGCAAAACCTTCAATGAAAATACTGTAGAATAGGACCAGAAGCTTTACGCGTTATCTAGTTGGTGTCAATATTAAAAAACAACAATAACATTTAAAAATGAGTCCGAAATGAACATCAGGGCTTTAGGTGAAATGATAGGAACGATGCGAAAATGCAGACTTAAGGTAAGCTATACCGTATGCTCTCAATAAAAGTGAATAGCCTTCAGGTAATTTAGTGCAGATTATTATCGATCGTACTGCTTAAAACTATGCTCTTTGTGCAAAGCGCTATGACGTCATCGTCAATGTTAATTGCCCAGGTTTATCAACCTGGAGTGCCGGTTTGCTACCCTTGTCACTAACTGCAGGATAGCAACTGGTACTTTAATATTATGACGTCAAAGCCAACTGCAGATAATTACCATATTATTGGTCGTCGCCAGAAGCAAAGCACACCTTAACCGCGACCTTCTCGCTAACGATCACGCTCACCTTTTAATGAGTTGTTGCATAATAATATCATATATTCGGATAGTACTAAACACTTCAATCAATGTCCCATGTTAGGAATCGCAATATCAACCCTACTGCATTCGTAACAACAACTGTTTCACGAAAGCCAACGCTAATTATAGCTCAATGTAACTTTAAATCAACTTTTTAAAAACCTGTTGAAGATTATTGTATTAACATTTGCCAAAAAACAAAGAAAATGCCTTAAAATCTGATGAAATAAGTTTTCCAAACTGTCAACATTCTCGTTTTGCCAATGCCGCAGTTGCTGAATCAACTTTCGGCCAAGTGGTCGGCTACGAGTCGAAGTCTGCCGCTACTTATCTGCCGTTTCCATCAAAACTCGCTGGCAAACCACTTGTTCGATCTGACAACTCATTTCCTTTTTCGAGCAACCTTCTGCTCTAAGTATGCGCCCGAAGGCAAATAGAGATAAAAGAAGAGAAGATAGCGCGACGATAAGATTCGGAAGCGGTTAGCAGAGCGGAAGGCAGAGCGGATAAACAGATGAATGAGGGCCTACTCAGAGAAATAACAACTTACGAGTCTTGGTCACTTCCTTAACTCCCGTGAGGCCGCGAGCTATCGAACGAAGCGACATGCCTTCATTCCGTATCCGGTTTAAGAGCGCGAGCAGTTCGCTTGTCAGACATCTGCGTCTGTGTTAAAACAAATGCATAGAGTGAACGCGCGCCGCACAGAAACGCGTCGTTTTACAGAACTTAAAGTGACACAAATGAAAGCATTGAGCGAGCGCTCAAACAAGGCGGGCGACGCTGTGCAATCTGTAATGTAATGTCACATAAAAAAAGTTTAACGTAATCAGCAAAAAATTAAAAGCATCAAAGTCTCTTGAAGTAGATCATTTAGTAGACCTAGCCATAATTACTACAGTCCAGGCACCATAGATCTTCTGTAGTCAGCAAATTGCCGTCGAAAATTTCTCCATTCATAAAAAAAAACAAAACACAGGCAAGTTTTGTCAGCCCGATTATACATATGAAAAGAAAAAACGGAAACGTCGATTTCATCTCCGCTAGTTTTTATCACTCTAATCCATTAATAAATTAGAGCGTCTAGTTTGTGGCGACAGTGATTGCGAGTTTAAATCTCACAATGGGTCCGTCTTTGTGCTATCGGGAAAAATACATTACAATCATTTTCTCTCTGCGGACAAATTAAAAATTTTAACACGCCGTAAATTTTTTTGAAGTGCGTGCAACACCAAGACCACTCAAGCGAAAAGTCCAGAACGCGAAAACTGCGAAGCACCTCTAGAACAGCGTTTCCCAAACTATGGGTCGCGGCCCACTGGTGGGTCGTGAACGCAATTTCAGTGGGTCGCGAAAGTCCTTCAAAATGTAGATTAATGCACGCTTTGTCTCAAATAATTTAAATGAAAACTACCATCTTTATTATATGTTTTGTTTTCACTGTACTTTTTTCCAAGTACTTCGAAGTACATGTAGAATTATGTGGTATTCGAAAATTTATGTTTTGAAAAGTGGGTCGTGACTTGAAAAAGTTTGGGAACCACTGCTCTAGAAGATTGTTATATGCGCAAAGCTACCATTGCTGGTCAGCCAGTCCGGGTAAAAAAAACGCAGTGAAAGTAAAAATTATTGATTAACGCCCAGCAATAGCTCGAAACCAGTGAAATTAACACACCAATCTTAAGTAGCTACAGCAGTTCCTATCAGTAATCTATTTGCAAGGCGTTGAGGAAATGTCTTGGATTTGTTTTTTGTTACACGAAATGTCTTAGTTCTCACATCGACCTAATTCATGTCTTCACGGTACTTGATGCCTTCTTAAAAAATTTTTTTCTTGTTATCCCTCTCCCCGACTAATTTCTACATAAGCCCTTAAATGTTGCAATAGTGTGCTGTTTTTGTTTTGATTAATTTTGTAATGAAGCTATTTTAAAGCAATAGCAACCAGTTGATTATCGATTCCATGCAAAAGGTAAACCTATAATGAAACAATCATTCGCAATACAAATCAATTCGTACCAAAAAAGAAATCAACTTCCAATTCTAGAACGGTTTCTTTAATAGAACCCACTCTGAGGCACCTAAATTTAAATTCGATGACATCACAAAACAAATCGCGTTTGACGTAATTACGAGTGGAAGATCAATATTTAGAAAACCCTCACCACATAAGCTAGTACACTGCTTCAACCCGTGTTTATTCGCGCCTTCGATGCTGCAATGCCTATCTACGGACTGGCCTATCACTGCGCAGGTTTTTGTGAATGGTTTATCGCGCTCGGCGAAGCGCGCGTCGGAAAATTTTTATAGTGGCTGGAAAAAATAGGGGGCGGGTTTGAAAAGGATCAAGCGAAGCAAACGACTATGAAAAAAGCCGGAAACTGACAACAATAAAAGTCGATTTATAGAATAGCAATGGATGACCTACGCCGTAATTCGAAACCCGAGTTTAGTTTAGACCTGCTAAAGTAAGCTTATTTGTTTCAAATGAGTAAAGCGTTAATCATTGCTGGTCGCTGGACGGTTGGGATTTTAATCAAAATGAAACTTTTCGACTCGCTCGCGCGCGAATGATGACGTCACCATCAACGGCAAGACGAAACAAAAAGCATTCGCACGCAACTATTGTTAGGTAATAATGAAGAGTTTTTATTTATAGATTTCGAAAGCGGAAAAAGACTTTCATTGTCTAATAATGACATGATAATGATAACCGCGCATTTCCGTTTGAACTGGTTCTAGTTCCTGACTTGGAGCTTTCTCTAAGCTTTAATAGCACTCCTGACGATCTCGGTTTTCAACTGATAATGTAACACGACTCAGCGGTAACGTATTTTGTTCAGTTTCACCTCAATTTCATTCGAGAATCATGTAAGCATTGCAAGGTTATCTGAGCGAAAGGAAACTGCGGTTAAGAACAATGATTGTGACATAACTATCTTCAGTTTTTGGCTCGACTATCAGCCAAACAATGGCAGTTCATGGTGTATAAAACTTAAATACATCCATCCGCAATTTCAGTCTTAAGCAGTAATAATATTTACTACTTGCGAAATTCTTGATCAAAACTAAAGATTTTGATAGAGCACATAGGCTCCGAAACATAAATCAGGGTTCGTAAGTCGAATAAAAGTGTAACAAAATTAATCAGGAAGTGAACTGATTACAGACCTTGACTAAAAAACAACCATCATGTTATAGCACAGAGCATACAGACTACTTGAAAAATCCAAATTTCCCAATTCCATCTCAATCCTATGTTTCTTTGTAGATACAGCACATCTCCTTACTAGTAACGTGAATTATTTTCGATAAGAATGACAGCATTGACTGTTATAAAAGCCCCACATAAATTTTTAATGAGTAATTCGAAACTACATGAGCTTATCTTTCATCAGTTTTATAATTTTTATTCTGACCAAATGTCAAGTCAATTTCGGAAAATACTTTCATACATTTTGGTCGTGCCTTATTCATTTCCCGTTACCTCACGCGAGTTTTTCATTCACAACATGGACTTGATAACGACAAAGTGACGTCACAACTGCATTAGAGCAATAATTCCTAACTTTATGCTAGGGGCCACACTGTAAATTGGGGATGTGCGACCAGCGGCCAGCTACCAAAAGTGTTTTGCTCTCAGAAGAATAGTATGGCCCTAGGTTAACATCCTAATAGTCAATTCTTGCTTTGCAATGATTGTTCTTTTAAAAAGAATGAAAAAAAGGTCTGTACGTACCTATTGGTGAAAAGCACGTAAAGTCGTCATTTAAAAATGTTGATCTCCAAAAAATCTTCACCTTGATTTAGGGAGTCAAATATGAAAAAAAACCTGTCTGCGGCGCATGTAATGCACAGTGATGCAAATATTGTGCTTGCAAACTTTGGCTGGCTTTCGAAATATTCGTCTGGTTTGAAATTGGTCCTTTAGCGAAATTGGTTGGACACCCCGGCTTTAAACTAATGATGTTGTCAAAGTGACTTCACAGTAGCATTATTCACATAACTTTTCATGAAGTTTTTAGTCCTTCCACAGCATAAATTAATGACGTCACAATTGTGTTACTGCAATGATTTTCAGTTCAGCATCCTGCAGCATGAAACTAGGCTAAAGATGTCGAAATCAATGCATTCCTGTAACAATGAACAACATTGAAACAGTGAAGGTATACCTCTGATTGCATTGTGACACCAAGTTTTATGTTCCAACTGTGGTAAACAGCCTTTTTGAACTATAACCTTTCAAGACATAGGAGTGTGACTTGGTTAAGTTTGGTCATTATTAATCAAACAATTTCGGCCCAATACATGTCGGCTTTTTCAGAGATGAACAAAGATGATAACAGTGCTCAATACGCTGCTGCATAGTGTAAGCTTAAGTTTTGATTGTAAGGAATTCAGATTTGCTTCGAGGGTAAATTAAGCATAATTTTCCGATGCAAAGTTTGCCAACACCAAGGTTTCACATCACCATCACCTCCTACTACCCTAGCTCACGGCCTTTAATTGCTGTGATAATCTTAATCAACAAACTCTACATGTTTGTCCATCCAGTTATTTAATGAGTCAAAGGTTAGAGTTAATAAGCGGAAACGATTGTCAAAGCGAAAAGTTTTTGAACTCTCGACGACTAAATGAAGTTTGTAATGTGATATTTAACCAGAAAAGTCAACAAATTCGGACAAACAATTTAATAGCGGAAGAGGCAATATTGAAAAGAAAAGCAAACACTATTTTAATGAGTTACTTTGCTCGTATAAATCAAACTGTGAACATCCCTCTCATCAAAACACATCGAACTATCCAATATTGGGCCATTCTGACTTAATGTACTAGAACTGTGGTTAGGTGATGAGCTGTTCATGTACTTGCTGTTCTCTAAGTAGGCTGATGCAGCCTATAGTGCTAACTGATCCTCCGCACATCGCCCGATTTCCAGTTACTTTTGCAAAATTCAACTACTTCAATTACAATCCTTGGGCAAGCCCAATACTTTCAAATATATTTAACGTCTGATATAAAAACTGTACAAAAATCCTTTACGAACTAATAAAGTAACAAGTTTGTATGCTTGACCGGTAATCCAAAGTCACAAGAAGACTATAGCAGCTGAAATGTTTCTGTAATTATTATTGTGATGCACAACGGTACGACAACCCGTTGATTGTCGTGTGTCAAGAAAGCACAACACAGACAGGACCTAAATCAGTTCATAAAAGATGAGCTCTGACGAGTTTAATTTTACAAAATTCAAGATAACATATGTAGCCCAATATAGCTATCCTTTCCAAGTATAGTGTAGCAAATGAAAAAAGAATCTGATACGCAAAGAATTGAAATATCACATTTTCATTCATGTCTAAACTCTTCGCAAAACTTGTCATTTTTGATACAGTACTACATCAGAGCAATTTTGCTGTAAGACAAAAATCTTTTGGTCTTCTCCCTTTTAACACCTGCGCTTTAACATCTAACATCTGTTATGAAATTTGCTTGCTCTGTCGTCTTATAAGTCATGTACATTCCACAGTCGCTATTCATCGTTACGTTGCAGCAAAGAGTGTCTAAATAATACCATCTGTGATAATAATGGTAATATTTTAATTGTGTAGTGCGTAGGTTGTCATTTTGATTTGCAACCTTTGGACTTGAGCTGTTTGAAACAATCTTTTACGCCAATTTTGACTTTTAATCAACTCATTTTACAGCTAATATAATGAGTGATTTGATTTCATACTGCAGCATTAGCTCTTAAATCTTAAAATAATCCAATTGCTAATTCCGGTGTTTTTAAGTTATCACTAAGCTATCGGAATACAAGCACATAAACCATGTACCGTTTCTCGGATCAAGCCGAATAAAGCTTCCGGATGCAACGGATTAAACTTGTAGATCAAGCACTGGCAGAAGATAAGTTCTTGCCCAAATCCTGTAGGTTATTTGTGGTTTTCGTTTGGACCACACAGCGATATGAGTTTAGTTAACCCTCTGTTCCAAGCACACACCACAACAGACATATATCTTATATCCTAGGGCAGCGCTTGTATGATCTAGTGACAATGTTTAAGTTCCAACGTCGTTGGTGCAATACAGTTCGCCACTTTACCTTAACCTTGTTTTAATTAAGATCAGAATGTCTCGATTCACGTTTTGCTTTCAGCGCAAGGAAGAAGAGAAGCAGACATCATGCAAAATCGTATTTAGACACAGAAGAATGATAGCATTTTTCTCTTTCTCGAGATACTTGCAATCTCTTAACCAAACATTCCTTATAGATGTTTGGCAAAAGCAAAAAAATCTGGCTGCAGCCAAAGTTTTTATCAACAGAACCACAAAAATCTTATTTGCAAAGATTATGTTTTAAACAAATCAATGCATATTGATACCAGTACCGGTGCTTAGGGGGAGAAGACCTCCTGCATCTACTTGTGGACACTCTTGTTTCAACCACGTGACCTCATGCCTTGTAGCTAAGTCTTATTAAATGTTGTTATTGTGGATGCTGTTGTGGGACTCACCATTAAGTCAACTTTAATTTTCATCATACTCTCCCAATCAAAATGTTTTTAAATGAGAAAGTAAAAGTAAGGGAAATTTTCATCAATTGTGACTGGTGAAAAGCTCCGGTGTATGTCGAAATTAAAGAAAACATTCAACCGATGCTTAGCAAATATGCAGTTTTCCCAAAATTCGCTGCCGACGACCAAGGTGGTCCGTCTCTACCGACAACGACAACCCCCAAGGAATTGCCTATAACGGCATTAGGGTAGACCATACACGTTTTGCAAATTCAAATGAGTTTAAGCGCAAGCCCCCACTCCCTTTCCCTTGCTCCCCAAGTCGGTTTATGCAATACACAGATACACAATTTAAGCGTCTTCTAAACCTGTTTTTCCTTTTAAAGTTGTCATTTATTGACGTGCTAGTGAAATGGTTGCGTAACGGCTTTACACGCACAGTCACGTGATCATATTTAATTTTCTTGTGCCATTAAAAAACGATAAAATTTTATTTGAAAAACGCGCCTTTTGTGATGGTTTATTAAATGTCGTGAAAGAGAGAAAAGTTTGCTTGACTAGTTTTTGATATCTTAACTTGTGAACATTGACATGGGACTATGAAAAGGCAGTAATAACAAGTCTATACAAATAAAAGAATGTCACAAAAGTAAATGTCAACAAGATTATTGATTTTGGACGAAAATTTCAATGGAATATTGGCGGAGAAAACGATGTGTTGTCCGAGCCAATGCCCCGATTGTTTGCATAGACGACATATCTTCCTCTAATCGAGCAAACATGCTATGATAGAAACGGAAATGGATTTAATTAAGCTGAGAAAATAGGCTTTTTTATTTGGAACTGATTTTTTTCTTTTATAATCCAACAACACCGATTATTGCGAGGAGAGAGAGTCAGTGAAAAATAATCAACTATTTGTTTTATTGTGACTCTTGGTGCTGCGAATGCCTATTAGCAAATGAAAATAAACTTCAAAATATACAAGTATCAGTCACAAGCGCGGGAGCGCTAACGTTCTCCGCAAACTTTATGATTTCCAGCTGTAACTGCTAATTCAACCGCCATAACTCATTAAAATATGAGAAGAATTGGACGCCATTTTATCGAAGCAACAAAAGCAGTAAAAACATATTAAATGCATTGATAGAAGATATGATCTGCGGGGATCGAAAACAAGCGATGGTAGTGCCCAAGAAATAGCTCTATATTTTTCACTAATAATGCCCTAACAGCAAAAGGGAAAGCGTTGAAGCGTTAAAAATAAATTAAACAATTTATAGATATGGCTGTTGTAATGCCAACTGATCTGATACAGTGCTGTTTTTATGTGACGGCACAGAGCTTTCTGCCGGGGCCCAAACACTCAGTATCATTAAACTCTACACTTTCAACATTTACAATCTTTACTTCTTTGTCGAAACTAGATGTGATTGTTTGAGATGTATAACTTTACCCTTCAGTAACTAAACATATTCCTTAAGTTTTATGCCGTAGAATAAATTAGGTTTGTAGTCACTTCGGAATATCGGCTCGCCGAATTTCAACTGCAAACATAGAAACGGGTCTTTCCCCAATTGCAATCGCAACCACGTAGTTTCTAGCTACACCTAGTGTTGTATGCAGTAAACACTAGACTAGATCCCCACAGGATTGTGACGTCATAGTTATAGAAAACATCTCAATGGTTTCTAAGTGCCAAGATATAACAAGAAAATAACAACGGATTTAAAGATTAGAGAGTCAATAACAATCCATAAGCTTTACCCCCCGCGGCGAGGAAGTGATTTATCCCACATGGATTCAATATAAACGCTTTTAAAAACAAATGAAATTGAAATCGCTTTCTTTGAAAGAGCGCTGTCTGCGGCTGTTTGCAAATACATTCCCACAAAAATTTTTACAGTAACACGCTGAATGCCTTGTGTTCGGATACGGCGCTCAGCCAGGATTTATGTTGGGAGTGGAAGGGAGCTGATCGAAACTATTTTATTTATTCATTTAGTGCATTTCTGTCCTCCTGGACAACGACAGTAGCCCTAAGCATAGGACAGTTTGTCCAAGCCTGCTCCGGAGTTTAAGCTTTCCGCTTGAATGGCTTTGATATTACTTTTAATATATTTCCTGCTAGTTAGAATCCAGCAAGCAGAGGAAACGAACACAAGGTACTTGCAACGATTCGTTTATTGCGAGATCGAAAGGCTTGATCTTTTGTTCACGCAACTCTAGAGATCTTTTGTGCTGAAGCTGTGTTGAATTAGATGGACCCCGGTCATAAAATCGAGGGGGCTAACGCTCCAGATACCCAACTGGCCACATGTATCAATAATTTTTTCCTTGTTCAGTGTATGTGCACTAGCTTCATTGGTTCAGTTACAGCTGGCCAATGGTAATACTTGTTGGCTTTTCTATGCATTACGGTGCTCCGTGCACAATGCCTGTTAGCATCTCTCTCTAAAAGGCACACAGTCATTCAGTGCCGTACGCAGAAAGTTTCCGAGGGGAGCCAAAATTTCGTCACAATCGTGTGACGTCACAAACCAGCTTTGCTTTTACTAGAACTGCTTGGTTTTGTTTTACGTTTTTAGGGACTGAGGGGGGGCCATGGCACAGTGGCTTTCCCCCTCGGTACGCCAGCGCAGTCATTTATGTTTTATTATATGAACTACTTAACTCAGTTCCCGAATTACTAAAGCTGATTATGAAACCTGAGTGCACTTTATGTAATTCGATGGTCCGGTGTTATTCCACAAAAACAAAAACAAAAACATAATCAGCGTTATGCAAAAAATATTACCATGCTGGGTATCTTGATTCATAAATTAGAAAATTAACTTGCGCGCTGCAGTGGTCTCTTTGTGTCGCATTTACTGGAGCGAGCTGAAGCCAAATTTCGCGGTTTTAATTATTTCAGGTGATAAAGGATTTTGACGTCACAATTTCTATCTTCTCGTGTAACTAAATCCGATGGGCCATTGAAAAGTGGGATCTCTTTGCGGCATTGTACTCATCGACGCCTTTCAATCGCTCAAAGCGATGACGTCAAGACGTCACGTGATACGCTTTTGCTAGTTACATGACAATTAAGTCGAAGAACAAGCGGGCGAGTCAAGTTTAAAAATTTTTTTGCATTTCATTGCAGCCAATTATGCGGCAATAATGCTATGAAACGAACAGAAAAATGAAAAAAAGCAAGTCTAGTGATCCGGACGTAAATTACAAGCAATGAAAATAAACATACAGGAAATTGAGGAAATTAAAGGATGCAATTTATCCGATTACTTTGCCTTGCAAATTGAATTCCGCTCAAAGAGTTGATTCATGCTTGTTAACTTCCCACACCAGTTTTCATTCAATTATTGTAATAGCGTCACCAAAGAACATTTTGTTCGTACAAACAATGACGTCAACCAATATGTACCAAATCGCATCACCATTTTTTTCACTTTTGAAAATGACTTTCTGTTTTACAGCCAAAATCTAGTGATGCATGGAGATGTTAACACTATTAAGTGTAATGTGCCATCATGCGGAAATAATATTTGAATTTAGATAGTCAAGGTTGCGCTAAAGTGCCTGTGCAGAAAAAATACAGGGTGTCCTAATAATTGTACACACTCTTTGAAACGATATAGCTTAATCCAGTCATTGATTTTGACTTGCGAATAAACTGATACAAGAGAAAGGATACACGTTTAAAAAATTTGAGAGTAAAATATACAAAAGCATATGAAATTAACTTGATAAGATAAAAGACACATGGGGTAATTTCGGAATGTTTACACAGTGACGAGTTCATATAAGTGCTCAAACTAGTTGCCGTTCTGTTTAATACGCTTTTTTTTATCTTCAAGAAAGGAACCTAGAAACATCCAGCAACATTTCCTCCGATATTTGAGTTTATTTTTTTCAATTCCTACACTCATTTTAGCAATTATTTTAGGTTTCCTTCTGTAAACTTGGTCTTTTACAAACCCTCTCACAAACTTGAACAAACCCTCACACAGAAATTCACGGGTGTCAAATCTGGTGAACCAGGTAGATTTTAGACTGTACCTCTTATCTTTCAAACCATTTGTTTTGCATACTTTATCCAGACAAGTTCTCACACCACGATAAAAAAGGGAGGTGCACCATCTATCTAAAAGTGAAACTCCACATCTCGAAATTGCTCTTGCTGGCGTGCTATAACAAATTCTTGTAACAGGTGGATATAATGTGTATACATTTTTTTCGGACACACTGTAGATTAAAAACTAAATCAAGCAAACAAAAAGCTCTCAAAATATTTTCAGTCTTATATTTATTTGTTTTTTGATTATTTGTGTATGTTTATTTTGCATGTTTATCCTTCAGACTCAAAAAGCAGGACAGTGGTGCTAAGCAAGGAGTAATGCTTTATATCTACTGTAGAGTTGCAAAATTCCGTTTGAAATATTTGAAACCGCTATCAACATATTTTCTGCGTTTTGGAATCTGCTAAGAAGAGGAAAATCATTATTAGCTGCTTTATCCAAGGGCAAAACCTATCGGTCATCATGAAGTTTCAACCTTTGACTGTTGCCGCTGTGAAACGGTATTTCAACACTCTTGTATTTGATAGCTGCCTGTTGTTAAACGCATGCAATCTAAGGTTGCGCTACAAAGTTTGCTTATTCAGTGATATATTAAGCAGGGATGCGGAAGCGGTTATTTTTTAACCGCTTCCGCTTCCACACCTATCGCTTCCGCTTTCGCTTCCACCGCTTCCGCTTCCACTAACAAAAAACGAAAAAACGACCGTTGACAATTTTTTTAACTTTTGTGGGTCTGCAGCCTGCTTTCTCCTACACTTCATCATTTTGAAAAGACAAAAACTTTCATTTATTGCTATTACTTTACCTACTTCGCTTGAGCTTGTTGTTCCGAACTACTCTGTGTTTCTTTTTCTAAGATATTAGAACTCGTGTTGAATGTAGAACAGTGCTTTTTAATCTTTTTGTCATTGCGTAATCCCTGATGTACTTTCGCCTTTGTCACGGAACTACCACTAACAAAAATTTAGAAATCACGAATTGCTTGCAAGATAATTAAATATTTCGTTACTACACTTCAAAAAATAAACATTTCAACAAATAGACAGTTATTACAAGTTCCTTCACTACTTACAAACACTTTTACAACAGTTAACTCAATGCTTTTCAGATCTAAACCGTATGACCACATATTACAGCTCTCGACAATAACCTGTCGTCACAACGACAAATTACACCGTATAGCGCTGATTTTCTCTTTCTATCCTCAACTAACTCTGACTTTTAGTTAACTTTAACTCTAATCATCATTATGGATCTTCTGTCCGTCCCCAAAACACGTATTGACTCCGATCTTTTTGGATAGTGAAGTGCGAAATTTCTGTCGTATATATAGTATCTACATGTAAAGCGATCAAAATTGAACTGCACCAATCAACAGCCGCCTCAACGTGGTGGTGCAGTCACCAACCCCGTTTAGGTTGGGTTAAAATGGCTGTTGGCCTTCCCGAGGGTCCCAGTTACCCCGGGCACTCGTCCTCACACAAATCATTTTTTCGCCGTGCAGCCCCCTGAACGACCGCAGAAAGGTAGCACGCAGCCTCTTTAAAATCGGCCTGTCTTCTCACTTCTCCTGCCTTTTTCTTGCCCGTCTTCTCATTCTTCTCCTTCTCCTGATAAGCGGCAACGTCCATTCTAACCTTTGTCCCGCCTTTCCCTGTTCAGTGTGCGCTGGAAATGTGACCTGGCGGGGTAGGTCAGTACGATACTGCACATGCTCTAATTGGGTTTATTTAAAGTGCTTACTACTCTCCTTTTCTAGATTCAGAACTCTTGGAAGCTCCCACTCCTGGAGCTGACCTCCCTGCTGCGTTCCTGCTTTTTTTGGAGATTCCACACCTACCGTCACTGTGACTTCTTCCTCGGACTCCTCCAGCTGGTATACCTCCACTGCTCAATCTGGCTCCTTCTGCTAATGCAGCACTCCCACCCCACCCTCGCTTTCAAACCTCTTATCCTTTTCCGCCCACTTTGTATTTTCTCCCTCTGCACCCTCACCACCGCCTCATGCTCCTGTCTATTTCTCTTTACCTCCTGCTTTCTTTTCTCTTTCCTAACTCCCTCAGGGTTCTTCAATGGAATGCTGGGGGTCTCCGAGCCAGGAGTACTGAACTACTACACTTTATTTCGTCTCATTCCGTTGACCTTATTTGTATCCAGGAATCCAACTTTAATTTATCTTCCTCTTCCCGGATCCCTGGATTCTCTGCTCTGCGATCCGATGGCATCCACTCCCGGTCTGATATGTTTTCTATTGATGTCACAGACGCTAGCGGCGGCGTCATCATTTTCGTCAGGCAAGGCTTATCCTTCTATGAGCTTTCTACCGATTCTCTTTCTTCGCTTGACCTCTACTCTGATTATCTAGAGGTCGACATCTCTCTAAACGCCTGCTCCTCGCTCTCATTTCTTAATGTTTATGCGTCCCCTATTCGCTCTTCTCCGAAGGATAGCAGAACCAATTTCTTTTCTCCCTCCATTCTTCCCTCCTATGTGGAAGAGGAAGCGGTGGAATTTTCGCGCTTTTCACAGAAAAAGGACGGCTTCCACCGCTTCCAGCTTCCGCTTCCGCTTCCACATCCCTGGTATTAAGCTCGGTCATTTTATTGAAGTATTAAGCATTGCGCACTCTTTGGTAGCAGTTGAAAGGTTTCTGTAGTAGAATAATATACACACCCTATATATTTTTCAATTTCTCTACAAAAGCCAGCCAATTTTACAGAGATTTCAATGTTCTTTGCAACGTGACGGCGACTAAACCATTTTACTTAAATTTCGGCGTGTGTGCGAAAGCGGATGTAAATAGTAATGCAAGAGACTAGCGACGCACTTAGCAAACTGCAGACAGTAACACCGTTTCGACTTTTCAGGTCTCTTCAGTGCAGTTGGTGACTGCACTGAAGAGACCTGATAGGTCGAAACAGTGTCACTGTCTGCAGTTTGCTAAGTGCATCGCTAGCCTCTTGCATTACTATCAGAGCTTGTGACCACTGGGTTGTGACAGCACTATTTTCTAGCAGTTGCTAGACTTAGTGCACCTGCGACAACCGCCACTCATTCACGAGTGATACGGCTTCGCAGAGTACTGACAGACCTTCCACCAAGTGGATTTAGTATAGGTACCACAAGTGTGGCGGTCTAAGCCATGCATTATTAAAAGCCTCTAGTTTCTTGTCGATCACCAACTGCACTGAAGAGACCTGATAGGTCAAAATAGTGTCACTGTCTGCAGTGTGCAGATGTAAATAGTTTTACTTTCGAAATTTTGCCATTGCCTGCATCGGTTTTAGAAGCATACTCTTTCCAATAAGACTTGAGTAGGCTAACTATTGAATAGTTTTGTATTTCATTTTTCATATTACCTTTACAGCTAAGCTTCCATTAAAAGATGGGTATAGACAATTATTGAAATTTTTAATATGACTCGACAAGGGAATGGAATCTCGTCTGAAGACTATGAAGCAAGCGCCCAAGCCATCATCACACTATACACTGTTTGTTAGTTGCTTGTCATTATTGCGTTGCCAAAAGCTTTGTAGCTTAAAGTGTGCTTTATATTCAAGGGCTGCTGTGGGTTAAATAGAGAGTGATGTGTAAAACCGTTCAAAATTTCATCCTAATATATCAAGCGCAATTCTGTCTGTCTGTCTGTTTTAACTCCTCTAAAACTGCTATAGGTACAAGCATCAAACTTGGCACGATTGATCACCACCCCGTGGTGAGTGTCATAAGTGTATTCGTGACATCATCATGACGTCATACCCAAAATAATTTTTTAGAATTTACATTACTTGACAGAGGACAACCGCATTTTGCTCAAACGAAAACCAGCTTCCGACTTACCACATTTCCAAAACTATGGTTTTTGATGATGTGATGGTTTTTAATGCTGTACCAAATTAAAAATGCAAATCAATTAGAATAATATACCAATGCGTTTGTTAAGAAGTGTGTCCCTAAGCTAGGTTGCGCGACCGCGATGCGGCCCGAAAGCCAAAACAATTGCCCTCCCCTGTTTTAGTAGATATTAATAAGCTGCATTTGATGAAAACAACTTTACAACAATTAATGTTTATTTGATTATGCTTCGAGCAATTCTTTATTTAAGCACTTTAAGCCATCTAAGCATTTTTTCTTCCCTTTTTTGCTTGCACGCATAAAATTGAATCTATGACGTCATAGTATGTCCTCTACGATTAACACAAATGTTCGCTACTGCAGATCATAATATCAAGATGTTTTCCAAAATTGTGACCTTTTTGCAAAATTAGTTTATTAACAAACTGATTTGTGACCTCATTTCTAAACTGATTTTCAAACTTTCTTCAACAAATTAACGGTTATTTCAAGGCGATTCCGATAGTGTATAATATGTACAATTAATATTAGTTTTTATACTGAAAAAACTGAACTTTAAGACCTGTGGTGTAACTTTTTACCCCTCCCAAAAGTGGTGAGCTCAGTAAAAACAGGTGACTTTAATACAAAAACGTTATAATAAAGTACTAACAATTACTATCCTTTGAAAGCTTAGGAAATATGCTTTCCAGCGATATGTGACTCCAATTACTTGAGACTAAGAATTAGTTTATAGTGACTGATCAAAACTTGGTTACCATACATGATTTTTCATTTTTAGTTGAACATTTATCCTACTAGAGCTAACAAACTTGCAATTGCTTAACAAAGTTAGTTTTTTGGCACATTTTGACTACCTTTCCTCACAAGCGTGTTTTTTTTGCATTGTCTGTCGACGTTTTCAAAAAGATCCATCAAAAACTGAAGTCTCCAAATGCTTATGAAGAATAGTCTACCATTAAGAAACACACAAAATTTTAGTGCCTGCAGTTCACAAAATTGAAATTTTTAGAAAAATTAAGTCCTTTGGTACATTTTGGGTATTCTTTCTCGATAGCATGGATGTTTGGCATTATCAATCAAATTATTCAAAAGACTGAAAGTCTCCAAATTTTAACATGTAGCCTAATCCAAGCAAACACTTGGTGATCACCCAAGAAAAAGACGATGGGGTAAAAATGGTCCTTTCTTATCGTTTGCAACAAAATGCAAGTGTCGAGCTACATATGATCTAAATGTTGAAGCAATTTCCTTTGCAATTGGGCAAGGCTGTCGCAGCAGGCAGCTGATTTGATGTTCTTAACCACGACATTATTAATGGGGGCTCCCACTACTGCTATAACTGAACCGTGCGTGCTTCATTTCGCGTTAGTTTGCTCTTAGCATGGCGGCGTTTATGCAAGGGCCAAGGAACATGCACGTAGTCAGAGACGTTAGTTCATATTACTTTGTCTACAGCGACGAAGAAGTGGTAAGTAGCAATCCCAATAATAATGGCTCAAAACTCATTGTGAGGTCATAATGTTAAATGACATCACAATGCTTGCCAGTATTTAGTGGAAACAATAGCAGGCAGCAAAATTATCTATTACCATTTTGATAGTAAACATAAAATGGTAAAGCCCATTACTGATATTTGTAATTGCAAGAATAGGCCTATCGGTACAAAACACTAATTTTCATTTAAAAGTAGGGAGGTCTGGATTCGGGGCCAAAGTTAAATGTAATTAAATCTCAAATCTAAGAAAATATCAAAATTGAACAATAATAGCATTAATCTGTAACAGTGGATCAAGAGTAAATGTTTTTGTTTGAAAAGAGCTTAATAGGCGCCTATTGCAATAGGTTGTATGACTTAATACGGTCCCTTTTCATGCTAAGGCCGAATCAAAGCAAGCAGCGCAAGCAAAAATCTTAATGTCACCAATATTAATACGAAAGCAGGCACACCAAATCGTCGAACATGCCTACCACCAAATAGTTCCTTTCTTTATGAATCAAAACGACCATTGTTTGGGCGATGCCATCAGTTTTGACTATGTTTTATCTTCCCCCCTTACTCTTTAAAAATTACGAATGGTAGTTTTGTGTTGTAGCGTACTCTCTTATGACTCCGTACTTTAGATAACAATGATCATTTTTTTAAACTCTTTTACCAACTAAACTTAAAACCTGAATGTCCAATCTTCACTGACAAGAACTCGAATTGATTAAAAAATGCAAACTAAACTACATCACCTACAATTTGCCGACGGGCGCACAAAAAAAATACACAAAGTGATTAAAAAGGCAAAATGATTCACAAAGTAAATTAAAATGAGGTGATGTTACGCAACATAAAGGTAAAACAAATTAACGCACGAATGATTTTAAACAAAACATCCGATAAATTAACGAACAAAAAGATTCAAAGAGAGTAGTTCCGACATAAGTTTCCACCAAGATGGCGATTGGAAATCGACATCGACAAGGTCAACTCAGTGTCGGAGAAAATAATCTGAAACTCAAAAAAATAGGAATAGAAACTTTAAAAAATATGAATACATAATGCATGGTAAACTGAAAATCTAAACAAATAACTTAGGCAGTTTAATAAGCTGTCTCGCCAACAATCAAGAGAGCATACAAGACATATTAGCCACGACACCACCGCTAACATCATAGAAATTATGTACAACGAATCAGAAGACAAGTAAGTAACGAGCCAAAAGTATAATTTTTGGCGTCTTACCAAGGAGATAATCATCAGCAAGGAAGGAGCGGATATAATATGACGTCAGTAAAACTCACTTGCCATTACTAAAGATTCAATAAAATTGCCAAGGTATGTAGGTGACAATATTCCATTGAAAGGAGTCGGCTAGCAAGAGCAAATTAGTAGGACGAGAGAAAACAGCAAGTAAGGCCTCTGAAATTGGTTGACTACCAAATGATGAATGAACTAGGTGGGTCCTACGAGACCACAGCTTTGCTTTAATATAAATTATAAATCAAGAATAGCAGGAGGTCTGATAACACGCCCCCCCCCCCTTCCCCCGAAAACGGGATCCATGTCAGGAAATTGAGGTGATTGCGAAGAAGATGAGCCATCAGAAGATAAATGAACATTTTCAGTAGATTCTGTAGCCTCGCATGTTGAAAATTGCAAGGATTCATCTGTGTGAAAAAGGGGCAAATGTGCGGTTTTTAGACGATTAATAAAAACGTTATTAAGTACTTCATTCTGTAACAAAAGTAAAGTACTTATAAGCTTTATAGATTACCTTAAATGGTCCAAAATACGTTCTTTCCAAGGGAGATCGCGATGCATCTTTTCGCACAAAAACATAATCTGCATTATATAGTTGCTGGTCAATGAAGGATGCATTTGAGGTGACAAACCGAGGAGGAATTGTACAAAGTGAATAAATAAATTTGTTTAGTAGATGAAAATACTCAAAATGAGAATCAAATTGATATTTACGAAACTCAAAATACTTACCAGGGAGACGTACGCTTGAATCAAGCACTAACTGTACAGATAAACAACCAAGATCTTCTTTTAATGAAGATTGAATTCCCAACAGAACCCAGGGAAGATGAGAAGTGCAGTCATCATTAGCATGGGTTTTTAGAGAAGTTTTTAACTGTTTGTTAAATCTCTCAAACATGCCGTTAGCAGCAGGATGGTATGTACATGTGTGAGAAAGTTTGCGTCCCAAGAACTCACAAAGCGAATGCCAAAGATTAGACGTGAATTGTCTTCTACGATCACAGGTTATTATTGAAGGGCAACCAAAACTAGCAACCCAGTGCAAAAGAAATGCATCAACGTTGGTTTCGGTTTCAATGTTACAAAGAGGAATAGCTTCGCACCATTGAGTGAATCTATCAACAATAGCTAAAGGTATAATAGTAACCATGGGATTTATTTAGAAGACCAATCAAGTGAATGTGAATATGGCTAAATCTATCGTCTGGAGCAAGGAAAGTTTTTATTGGAGATTTGTTGTGACGTTGTACTTTAGCAGTTGGACAGGGGACGCAAGTTGTAACCCAATCTTTAATTTCAGAATTCATCCGGGGCCACACAAAGCGCTCTTTAATTAGGGATCGAGTAGCCCTTATTCCAGGATGAGAAAGGGAATGAAAAACATCAAATACCTGTTTTCGCATGGATTCGGGAACGATCGGCCCAAAAGATCCAGTGGAAACATCACCAACGATGTTAGTGTTACTGTCAGAAAACGTTCTTGTTTTAATAGAAAGGGTGGTAGTATTGGAATTCATCAAGTTTGAAATGCTTGCATCGACTTGTTGTTTAATCGCCATCTCGTGCAAGCATACTGGAGAATTTCTTCAAATAAAGCATTGCATTGAGTCCGGGACAAGCAACCTGCGATAACATTTTTTGAACCTGAAATATAAATGATGTCAGTAGAATACTGCGCAATAAAATCAATATGCCTACTTTGACGTGGCGAAAAATTAGTAGAAGGTGCTAAGATAGCACGGGTGATACTTTTTTGGTCAGTGACAACCTTGAATTAACGTCCTTCAAGAAAATACTTGAAATGTTTCACAGTTTCAGTGCATCGCAGTTAGCTCTTTATCAAAAATGCTGTATTTAAGCTGCGCCTTGTTGAACGCACGGCTGAAAAATGCTAACGGTCGTAACTCACCATCGATTTTTTGATGTAATACAGCTCCAGCAGCGACATTTGAAGCATCACTAACGAGATATGTTGGAGCGTTCTCGACAGGAAAGGCCAATTACAACCATACCAATTAAACGTCATAACTTTCGCATATTGGAAGGTTTAGGAAAATTTACAATAGCCTTAACTTTGTCAGCGTTAGGTTTTATTCCAGTGACATCAATGTGATGACCTAAATAATCCAAGGATGAAACACCGAATTTGCATTTGTCCAAATTGACAGTTAGTGAGTACTCAGAAAATCTTTCTAATAGCCTTCGAAAACGAATTAAGTGTGTGACATGATCTGGGCTGAACATAGGAACATCATCTAAGTAAACGAAGACGAAGTCAAAATTGGATGTAACTTGATTGATAAATCTTTGGAAACACTGTGCCGAATTTCGTCCGAAAGGTAAATAATCCCAAACAAGAGAGACGGTACAAGTTTTATTCACCGAGTCCGGGTGCATCGGAATCTGATGGAAGGCACTTTTAAAATCAATCAAGGAAAGCACTTTGCAGCCATGTAGAGAATTAACAAAATCGTTAAATACCGGCCACAGATGAGAGTCATGCTCTATAACAGCATTGGGAGCACGAAAGTCTACAGTTAAACGATACCTAACCGGCTGTTTCTTTTTGATCATGTGTGTAGGTGATCGCCATGGGCTGGTTCCGGGTCGAATGATCTTCGCATCCAGTAATTTGTCGATTTCTTCTTTTGCGATTTTAGTCACCTCAGGACTTAACCTGCGAACTTTGCTGCGGATAGGTTGACCGTTAGTTTTGATGAAATGACAAATATCACTTTCGATATTAGCGGGTGTTTGGAAAATCTATAAGGAGGAAAGTCATTAATTACCATTTGTTTGTAAGCTTCAGTATTGTAGCATTGCTCTTTGGCAATTAATACTTAAAAAGGGATTTTATGTGACAATTCAAAATTAGGCACAGCAATTTTAAGCACATTAGATTTTTCGGTTTCTATTAGACGTTTAGCACCAACGTCAATAGCAAGCTTGTAATAGGATAAGAAGTCTGCGCCGATAATAGCAGTGGCAGTGTCCGCGACAATAAAGTTCGATTCCTATCAATCGTTAAATTCCGCTCACCGTAAGTCTTCACTTCAGTTAGGTTTAAGGCAAAAAGGTTGCAAGAAGTTGCAGGTTCGTTGCTATCCACATAAGAAAAGGGAATAATACTTACTGTGGAGCCGGAGTCGATTAAAAATTCCATGTCTGATAGAGAATCCTTCACAAAAACCAAGTCAGAAGACAAAATGGCTTACGACTCGTGACGGTCGCAAGCCAGCTTACACGTTTTTTGATTCATTTAAACAAAGGAACATAGGACAAGGTTTTCCATGGCATTTTCTAGCTTCGATAGGACCATACTTGTAGTGATATCAGCACAACTCAGGCACGTCGTTGGGATTAGAAGGACTACAATCACCATTACGTGAATAGTAATTGTCAGGTCGTCTCCGATAATGAATATTGTTTGAGAGGAAAGTGCCGTCGTTAGGTTTTCTCTCATTCCCATAATTTACTGCGGAATGGCCCATATTACAAGAATACAAGTTCGATTCCTGATGACGTACAGTTTTGTAAGATTGTAAATTAGGCGATTTAGTGTCAGATGCATAAGACGATTGGGAATTATATTTAAATTTCGCATAAATTGCATCAGCTTTTTGTGCAATATCGTCTTAAGGAATATTATCACCAATTAGGTATAACCTTATTTCAGATGGTAAAGCTTGCAAAAATAGGCTACGTAAGAGTTCGACAAGAACACCATCTAACGGTTTCCCATAAAATGAAGACTTCATTTTCCGTAAGAGTACGGATAGCTTGTCACTACCAAGTTTCATTCTAGTCACAACAACGTATCGTTCTTGATCAGAGGCACCAAAATTTTAAATCAAGAGTTTCTTCATCTCGGTATATGGTTGTGGATGGTTCATATGTAGAAACTCTGCAACAACTTCAAGATTCGAAGGATTTACTTTGATTTAAGTACATCTACAGTAAAGCGGGTTAGTTCACTAAAAATTTTTTGTTCTTTAAAAGAAGCTTTTAAGACTTTAAACCATAGCTCAGGAGTCTCTTGAGAAAACATATGGACTGTATTTAGTAGGATACTACAGTAAGCAAAACCTTGAAAAAGACGTTAAACCTCCAGAACGATCTAGATCACTCTTAGAAACTTTTGAATTATACTTGTTGTAAGATTGGATTGACAAGGATGGGAATTAGTCTGACAAGTTGCGCTCTGTGGCTGTTCATATCTGTGAATGTAGCTGTTTGAAAATGGAGTGGAAAGGTAGACATGTGGGCATGGCGCTATGGAATCTTTCAATGGCACATACCGTTTGTTCGATATACCTGTAGTTAAGGTAGAACAAGAATTAAGTGCTCGTATTACTAGTGCTGGACAAAAAAGCAGTGATGAATATGAATATTGCACCGGTGTCAGTGTTGGAACCCAGTCTAATAACGATTTGGTAGAACTTACAATTTGGTTTGATTGTTGGCGGGAAAGCTTACCAAGCCTACCTGAATTATCACACTTAAAAAACGACATAATACACAATAGAATACTATTATTATAAACGTTAATGTTAATCAGGCTATATAACAGTTTGTCGATTCAGATCCAGGTCCAAATTGAGCGATCGATTGAGGGCACGTCGTCAAGCAATTAAGCGAATAAAAAAGTTCCACAATTTGTTGACAAGCAGATCTTCATAATCAATTTTGTTCAAATCCCAAGCGTGGATGTTTCTACACAAAAGTTTACGAGACGGGCGTGGCAGGAAACAAGTGATTTTCCAAGGATTTGATTAAATTCTGTAAGAATTGTTTTGACCTCTTCCACGTTAAATTCTTGACTTCTGACTTCCAAGTTCTCAATTGCAACCACAGTTTTCAAACTTTTAATTTTCTAGATCACGTCGGGTTCTCACCAAATATATGTAGCGGTTTACTCTCTTATGACTCCGTGCTTTAAATAACAACCACTAAAATAGTTAAAACAATTTATTTCTTTTTAAACTCTTTTACCAACTAAACTTGAAACTTGAATGTCCAATCTTCACTGACAAGATCTCGAATTGATTAAAAAATGCAAAACTAAACTGCATCACCTACTAATTTGCCGACGGGCGCACAAAAAAACTACAAAGTGATTAAAAAAGCAAAATGATTCACAAAGTAAAATAAAATGAGGTGATGTTACGCAACTTAAAGGTAAAGTACAAAATTAACGCACGAATGAGTTTAAACAAAACATCCGATAAATTAACGAACAAAAAGATCCAAAGAGAGTAGTTCCGACAGTGTCATCGTTCTTTCTTTTTAAATACTTTCAGTCCTCATTAATAAACCAACATGATCACCATCACATGTACAGGAGCTATGGCTTATATTTCCTAAAACATTTCGTTGTGGCTCTAACAAATGTTTGCACGGTTACGCTGGCGCAGCGGGGTTAATTGATACGTTATAAATCGGCACGGGTGATAACATGGCCTGCCGGGGTTAAATCGCACCTTACTTAAGAGAAACATTTTTTCTATTTTGCTTGATAATAGCTTTATAGTGCTACCGGAATCAAACCTAAAAATTTGGGTAAAGCAAGAATTCATTTAACTTCTATGAGTATACCTAAGCAAGGAAAAACTAATATGAATCTTAATGCGTAGCCAGCAAGGACTTAAGAAAGTTTGAGGCGAAATCAAAATTAACCTCACTGTGTTAAATCGCACCACATGGAACATATTATTGGAATTTTGCTTTATAATAGCTGTATAGAGCTAGCGGGGTCAAACCAAACATTTGAGGAAAAGCAAGGACACTTTAAACTCCCCAGGTCACGTCAAGCAGGGAGAAAAGAACAAGCAACATAATTCGTAGCCAACGAGAACTCGAGAAAGTTTAAGCGGAAATCAAAAGAAAACAGTGTCACTGTGTGAAATCGCACCACACAAAAGACATTTTTGCCCTTTTTGCTCTAGAATAGCTTAACATCAGAAATGTAATCCTTACTTCCAGACTACGGGAAACACAAGGCTCCCCTTGAGTTCGTGTCAGCAATGAACAGAGCACATAGATCTAAGGCATAGCCAGGATCTTGAAATGAGATGTTCCATTAGAAAAAGGAGCACAAAAAGTCGTAAACATCTTATGTGCAGATAACACATAAACGTTTGGTAACTCTTCATATAAGAACCTGATGGGTAAAGCCGGCTTGGCCGGCTGAACCGACACTCTCAATCCCGACGTTACTCACGGGGTCTCTGCAGGTGACGCCGTCATATACACTATAAAGCAAGGATTTTTCTTATGCTGATACGCTGCCTGTTATGGTATTTATGTCCTTTGTGTCTATGCTTTACATCATTGTAATAAAATCCCAAGTTTAAGAAAAAATCAACACAAAAAGTTAACCATAGCAATTTGTAAAACTGAATATAGAGAGAACAATAGTCACTTTTGTCGCTATGCCGGAAACAAGACCAATAGCGCAGCCAAATTAGGAACTTACCGTAATACCACAAATATAAATAGGAAAGCGGCAGCGCCAATTGGCAAAATAGGCTTACCATTCAATAGTTTTTTCTTTAATTGTGAAAGCAGCCACCATTTTGCCGTTACAATCAGTTTTGATTATGTGCAATCCCTGCTCTCTCACAAGTATTAACAATAATAATTTGTGGCAAAATTTTTTGTGAGCATTGCCAGTCATGATTAAGAGAATATGATGATCACAATTTCGTGTAGAAGAATTGTGAAAGTGCACAAAATTCATTAACTTTTCGCTACTGCTCACACAAGAGCCGGATGGGTGAAGTGGGCTTGGCCGGTTGAACCGAAATACTAAACCCGGACATTACTGATGGAGGGCCTCTGCCGGGCGACGTCGGCAAAGCCGGCTGGTCAATTATAACTAAAACATCATGGCGCTGAAATCTGTTGCCGTTTGAAAGCGCCAAACACCGTAACATATTTCTGAAGTGTAGGATACCGATTACTTCAACATGGCGCTCACCAAGTCTCTTGCTTGACGCTGCGAAAGAATTTAAATATGAAAATACGACAAATTCACTCAGTCATGCTTGAAAATATAGTCACGCTTAACATTACTGCAGTTAAAAGTCGCCAAAAATTGCATAGTATTACAAATTCCAATGTTCTGTTGCTTCTACATCAGTTTTGGATAGCATCACAGGTGGTCTTGTAAATAATGCATTATTGAAACGATCTTTATTAATATGGTTTATGTATTATTTACAAAAAAGATGCAAAGGCATTTTAACAATTTTGAATAATGCACAATGTCTATTTTTAAAAAGCAGCCTTTTTTTTAATATATCAATCGAGTATTTACTGAGCGCTTACCAATATTTTCTGTTATAGTTCGAAGAGAAGTAATGCTAAAAACATGATTTTAAAAATTATATTTTTGGCGCTTCTAATTTCTGACGTCATTGAATGCTGGATAGAAGAAACCTTGTTTGATGACGTCATCGAAAGTGACGTCAAACAACGAGTTGGAAGAGAAGCAGAAGACGCCTGCATAGAAGGTAAAAGAAAGAGAAGGGTTGATGATGGGGGAGTGGATAATACGTTTAAGTATTTTATGGTTTTTGTCAGTAAATTAAGGGGATCAAACAATAAATTATAAAAGTGTAAATTATTGGTAGAAACCACATTCAGGCTTCTATAAAATGGCAGCTTTTTAGCAAATTCCAACAGAAACAACTTGTTACAAGCTTCTGAAACTCTCAAAATTACAATTTAATTTATCAAATTAAGCTTTTTGACTTAGATGCCATTTTTCTTTTCCAATTTTATCCCATCGTGCTTATGGCATTTACCAGGCTTCTCAAGCTTATCGGTTTTTAGCACAACTCCAAACTTGTAAGCCATTTGTATAATCTCTTGCAGAACTGCAGGCTTGTTTCTTCAAGCCATTTGCATGATTATTTGTATAACCTTTAGCTTCAGCTTCTTTCTTCAAGCCACTTGCCAACTAAATGAGTTAGCTTTCGCTTTACTCAGTTGGGAAGATATCCACTCATTGCACATCAATATTTCGGTAGCGGTGTAATATTCCAATAGTAGGCGTCATTCTTTCGTCGATTCTGCAGGTCTTGTCAACTGATGAAGACGTTCGACAGCTTTTGCTGAAGTAATTCTCAACGTTTATGCCATATTTCTCCCTTGCAAAATCTCAGGTATCGTCGTTTCTACCCCACAGAAAAAACCAAAATAATATTGAAAAAGACCGCATTTTGTTAGAGTGAAACCAAATTTCAGCCAATCTATCGAATATTAGCGAATGCTTACACATTTTTTTCATTTTCACTTTTTCTTCTAGGCATTTCAGTAATTTTTAAGAAGTAGCAATAATTTTAATTTAGCCGGGAATTCTGTTTTTGGGCTTTCCTTATCTAATTAACTTTAACAAATTGATAGCCTGCCCTATAATAAGCATCTGTAATGAACAAATCATGTACCGTACTAATTCACTAACGAATGCTAAAACGCAGCAATGTTTTTTACAAAACGGTGCTTTTCTTTCTTCTAGGCAAGCGCTTTTAGTTACTGTGGCAAAGTATTGCTTGGACAAGCATTTGCCTGATTTGATTATAAATATAAAGTCGTCTCTGGTACTTCTTAATGCGTAGCGAAAACTTCAATGCTAGTCTGAAAATGTGTCCTAAGTTACGAATGAACTAAGCCTATTCTGCCGTGATAAGGCATAACCTAACAACTACCAAAACCATATTTTTGAGAATAGGCCTATTGACTTTGTTGTCGTTTACTGTTGTTTAAGAAGGGAACAGCTGAACCAAATTTTTTCGGTTTTGCCTTCAAGCTGTTACCTGTACGAGTATTACTTATTTCTTTGCGTTTGCTAATCAGTGGCTTCACATAAACGAAAAGAAATCTAGGTTGTTTATGATATTTGAAATGCAGTTGTTAGGTTTTGCCTTATCACAACAATAATTTCAATAGAAAAATTTGAATAAATTTACATTTCCTTCAAATTCCTCCCCAATTCCTCCCTTCAGATTAGGAATTTCTTCTTCGGTAGCCTAGTAGCTTACTTTGAGAAACACTGTTCTATAGTATTCTGATGACGCTCCCAAGTTAACAGAAGAAGCGAAACGTATATTTCATTAATACATTTGTCTGATGAACGTCTACATCTGCTGACAAAAACCTATTTTGCCAGAAGCTTGTTGTCTTTAATTCATGCAAGCCTTAACAAAGACTGCTATTAATTTTTAGTTCTCCCCACATCATAAAACAGCCATTTTCCGTTTGATGCAAAGAAGACGAAATATACAATAAGTAAAAGCTACCGGAAAATCTCCTGGCCTAACAGCTTTTTTAAAACTTTGTTACACACTCCTTTGTGATTTAGTTAGTATGACATGTGCTTCATGTCAGTATGACATGTGCTTCATGTCAGTATGACTTTCTTAAGCAAAATCTGCAACAGAAGTGTGCAAACTTGTATGCAGGCTGGCCAGTTTTACTTTAGTGGATGATTCTGCGGGCTATTGGGGCAGAGCTTTTAAAGCGAAAACCATTTTCCGAGACCGACTTCAAAGAGCTGAGATATGAAAGTAAAATCCTGATTGTATGGTAGTCGAATTCAAGTGCGCAGAATTTTCAAAATTAACGCATTGTCTGGAAGTCGATTTCAAATAGCTGAATATCAAAGGTAGAGGTATCAATTACACTGTGCTGCATTTAAAAATTTTTTCTCAAAGGTCAAGGATGTTTTAACTGTTTCTAATTTAATTTTTTGCACTGAACTCAAAATTGCAACTCGTTTTTCCAATCAGGTCAAATTTTTTCTCAATCACATTTTTAATCATATGCTAGCTTTGGTCAGTATTGTGCTCATGTCACAAAGAAACTAATTTCTGTGGTAGTTTATTTGATCACTCATATGGTTATTTTTTGCAAGTAAGGTGGTATTTTTATTTGCATGCAAGATTCTTGTAATGACAGGCATTTTGAATGATACAAAAATTCATAACACCGCTGAAATAAAGGCAACAACAAAACTTAACACTGACAAAGAAATCTTTCTGACATATAATTTTGTTCAACGGCACTCGATTTAACAGTTTAAGTTAATACTTTACACTACAGACACGTCTTCACTTAAGATCACAAATTTGTTTTAAAGGCTCAAGACTCGCCAACCTCAGTAAGCACAATAAAAGCAGTCTTTAAAAAAAGTCTAACACTGAAATCTTTGTGCGGCGCATGGTGATACTTCGATGATAAATACATTGCCACTGTTAATATGATGACAAAAAGTGCCGGTTCAAAGATTTTCTCCTATGCATGGAATCAGGAAGATCTCTTTTCAAGCACCAACAGCATTCTGCAAGCATATTTACTTCCCAATATCCTTGGTGCCTTTCTTCCATCTGGCGAAGGTCTTGGTGTGATCTCTTTCCCTGTTCTTCGTTGTAGTCCCCACAATTGTTAGGAAAGTAATCCGAGTGCGAACACAAAAAATGCATTTTCACAGACATTCGGGCTCCAAGGGACTGAAAGTTTTCAAGCGGCTCTTTAATCTGTTTTTTGTAATCAGGGCTTCTGTGCTTTCCAAGAAAGTTTGAAATGACCACCCGAAAAGCTGCACATGTTTTTTTTTCTACTGCACTCATGCATGCAGTAAAACCCTGGTCTTTGTTCAGCTCACCAATCTGGGGCCCATCAAAGACCCCTGCTCGTAGCTTCTCTTCAGAGATACGGAGAAATTTCATTTGTAAAAACTTGAAGGTTGGGCCATCTTTATCAAGTGCTTTGGTGTAGTTTTTCATGAGACCGAACTTAATGAGGAGAGGTGGCAAAAGAATATTTTGTAGATCGACTAAGAAAGCAGATTTGACATTTTCGAGACCAGGTGGAAAACTTGTTCTAGACAGCCAAGTAATTTGTGTGTAATGGCAATCATCTGCCCTTGAGTCCTACAGACACCAAAAATATGGATGGTTTGTGTAACCGACCTGTAGCCCCAGAATTACTGAAATTACTTTTTAAGTCACCACGCATTTTCCAATTGTGTTAGCTATTCAGAAGAGATTCCAAAAGAAATTTCATGTCTTCATAACATTCAACAGGAACAGAACCAATCTTATTTCCATTGTGCAATAATATTGCCTTTAAATTCTTTACAGATGAGTCCAAAAACAATCGCCATTCCGCCGGAATATAGACTATGCCCAAAGCTGATATTATTCTTAAAATATCTTAACATTATACCAAGGAATAATTTTCGTCATATTTGAAATACTTTCTAAACTCTTTATCTCTGTTCCGATACCAGATATACGTGGTGCTTGGAGCTAGTAAGTTGTTTTCACGTAGTCGTGATCCAAGGAGCTGAGAGGATTCTTTGGCAAGATTTAAATCTCGTGTTCGGTTGTTCAGTCTAAGCTGTGCTAAAGGCTTCGGTTAGTTTGTACTTTGCTTCGCATTCCATGTGTCTTTCTCACTTGCTTTGCTCTCTGTAGATGAAGAACACTTCGTTTCACTTATATTTCCAGTTGCCTCTGGAACAGGAATATGGTACTGAATTTATGGCTGAAGGAACATCAGGGTATTTCACATGTTTTTTTGTTCTTCCGATTTATTCCTAAAATAAACATAAACACTTCTACTATTAAATATAACTATAAATAAAAACCCCACTATACAGTAGGCCAACAAGTATCATTGAACCTAGTAGATTGGTTATGCAAAAATAACAATCTGTGACATGATCTTTTACTTCTCTCCATACCATAGGAATACCAAAAGGAAGACTTTTTATCTTCCTTACGCTCCATAATATCAAGCTTTCAACGCATGTTTTACTACACATATGCGGAGCCAATACCTTATCCTGGTCGCCTAGTTCTAATCCAATATATGCATAGCATGACCTCTTTGCGAACTGTTTAATTTTTGCTTGAAGAATGGGTAAAGTAAGCTTGCTGCATATGTTACAGAATCTGTTGGGTTCATTTTTGCACTTCCTCATTTTGAAATTAAAACTTAAAATTATTATTATGATCCAAACCTGTCAAACATACTGATGGAGTAAAGATTAGTATCAAGTGCATTTGTTGTATTCATGCCATTGTGACATCACTGCAATTTTATCATAATATCACGGAAGTTACATCAAAACTTAATTCAAGTGCTGTAACATTTTTATGACATCACAAATTTCAATCGGAACGCCAAAAAAGCACTAGTTGTCAAAAAACTAGACCTAATGGAAGAAAACGGATTGCAGTTTTGGATTCAGCGTCAAATACTGCATCAAGTGCCGTCAACAGTTCAGTAACCTTTAAAATTACGCGGCACAGTGTTATCAAACGCGAGCCACATCATTCCTCGGGCCGCAAAATTTTACGTCGCGGACCGCAGCTTGCACACCTCTGCTTTAAGGCATAAAGCTGAGAATGAAAACACAGCATGCTTCGTGTAACTTGATACTTTTAGTCCTTCAACAACCAGGGAATATCAATGTTGACGCCATTTTTTCTACGGCTGCACGAATCACCTGGGGCAACGTGCTGGATGCTGAATGGTTAGTTCGACTTTGTTTTCATATGCTTACAGCACAAAAAATTTGTAGTTATCTTGAAACCGAGATCTTATCCGTGGGCAGTGAAACTTCTTGAAATGTGAAGGGTGAAATCTCACGATATTTATTTTGAGGGATTACTGATGTAAATATCATAATTTTTTGAAGACTTCAAAATATTTGGGAAAATTTTAGAAGGAAGCCTCTTTTTTATTTTTTTTCAATATAGTTGCAGCATTTTGAAAAACCGCGGTCTCTCCAAAAAATCTCAAACCCTTACCTGAAGGTACCCGCAGGATCCTTTTCAATGCTGCTAACCCACAGCCCTAAATAATTTTGCAATCGACGCAAGACTTAATTTGAGCCCAGATCTTCAGCTTGAAACAAATGAACAGTTGCTCTTTATCATGCCGCATGCAACCAACAATTTTTCCATTGAACTCCCAGACATTTTAATGCAAATGCAACGCTTGTTCCAAAGCGGAAAAGAATTGATGCGCTGCGTCTGCAGCACTAATAACTCCGAAGCTGGTCTGAACACAAGTTGTTTTACGTCCAACGGCAAAGTTTTCTCTCAGTCGCAAAATGAATGTATTTACCTCATTGCACTTTTTAATCCCCCGAGCTCTCTGTTAATCCTAAATAGACAGATCGGATAGGTCCTGACCATTATTATTGTACAGGTATTCAATCCAGGTTGCTCGACCTCATTCCGTTTGTATTCGTGGAGAGACGACTGAGACAAGTGACACATCAGTGACCTTGCGTGACCTTGACGCTGATACGCCATACGTCATAAACGTGATCGCAAAAAGCTGGAACGGATGCAGCGACCCTAAAGAAGTTACTTTTCGAACAGGTAGTTTAAGGAGGAACCTACGACCGGTTCTACATTCTTTTACAAGCAATAAATATATCGGAAAGCAGTGCGTTGCCGCTCGCAATACGGAAAATTTGTAAGCTCAAAAATAAATCACAAACGTCAGTGATGAGCGAGTAATTGCTTGCAAGTGCGAGTTTTATGAACACAGAGTTTTAGGTTTATTTATGTCCTTGTAGAAAAGATGCTTTACAGCAATATCTATGATTGGTTGCGGTACTTGTGGAAGAAATGTATAGTGCCGGAAGTACTGGTAGCTTTAATGTGAGTCTAAGCAAGCTTTTTTATGTTTCCAGAACAGCAGCCCCATGATTGAGATTAATACATTACAACAACTAGATTCGTTAACTTGTCTTATAGCACCACGCTTGCATGTCTTGACTGTGGAAAATATAACACAAAACAAATATCCTTGCCAGGTTACTTGAAATATCTTCTTGGATTTGTAAAAAACGGCGCTACATCTTTTTGGGTGTGTGTGTGTGTCGTTTTTATCTTTATCACATATTGAATCCGAAAAATTGATCTTTTTTACCAATCTTGTTTTCCAGCTCTTGGAGAATGGAAGTGCGCGGGAAGTTCTCAAGGTAACGCTCGAGAGAGTTTGTAGCGTTAGAGGAGTTTACATCGTGTGTAAGATTGCATTTTATTTTTGTTGACACAAGGAAGTGGGCTGACAAAATACTTAGATAGGTTTGTTTTCATAATTCTGTGTGTGTGTTTGTGTGCGCGCGCGCGTGTAAGTGAGTTTGTGCGGTTGCGGTAGGAAAGCTGGTAATAGAACAACCCCTTTTCTTTTGTCTCCAAATACCGATTTTGTATATTTATCTTTTTACTCCATCCCCGTCAAATTTCTTTTACACAGCTTGTTAATATATGTTTTGTGACCTATAGCATCAGATATTATGTAACCTGTCAAAAATTCTTCAAACTTGGTAAGTGATAAATATTTCAAAACTATTTATTCATCTATTAATATTTATATCGAGGCAAAACTTAATTTTAAATTTAGCGCACACTGCGTCATGAGAAACGCGATGAAAGGATCATTTTTGAAGTTCAGCTAAAACATAAAACCGTTAAAACTATTAACTAGGTATCTCAAAGCAAAAATTATATGAAACATTGTAAATATTTCTAGACTAAGAGAAAGCATTGGATTTTTCTTAAAACTTATCACAAACAACCTGTTGAAAACAAGCACTTTTTGACGTGATGCGATATGTTTTATTTAATGCTCTTCAGCAGTTTTCAATATTATGCAAAAAAAAAAGAATAGCTGCCAATGGTTAAAGAGTGAGAACCAAAAAATTGCTTATAGAATGAAGTAGCTGGATATTAATGATTCTGATATTTTTAAGTTATATTTTTAGGTAATTTTGCTTGTACTAAATATATTTCTTTGTTAATAATAACAGCTATATTTTAGTTCCTGGAGACGTGACTTTACTTGATGTTCCTTTCCAAAACATTTCCGCTAAAGAGGCGCTTGTCTCATGGGCTCCTACCCCAAAAGCCCTCACTTACCAGGTGAGTAAAGAGAGTCTCAACTTATTGTTTGTACTATCGAGAAAATGACTTTGCCGAAATTTTTCTTGTTTGTAGAAGAAAGCGCGCATGAAGTGCTGTCAATTTCAAACTAATATGCTCTGATTCAGCTATAAAAACTTACAGTGACCGTGAAACGAATAACTTCAGTCGTCTTTAACATCGAAATCTAACAAAGATTTAATCAGGTGACGCTTGAAGCTGCTGATTCGAAGCCCAGGAATCTCAATGAAGTTTCGGAAGAATGGATCTTAATTCAAAGATTGAATGCGGGGAGGTTACACAAAGTTCAAGTCGTCGCAAAAAATGGCAATAACAAAGGCCCGGCGGCAAAAGTGGAGTTTATCACAAGTTAGCACATTGTGCAATCAATTTTGAAATTTTTGAGAAAAAATTTTTCTTTCCAAACCTTTTTTGACCTATTAATCACTTGCGGTAATGCTTCATATGCATAGTTCTTCAACGTTTTCCAGTTGACGAAATACCGCTAAATGTAAGCGCGTCACCAAGCTCTGCATCTCCATAAACAATAACAGTTGTTTTTTTCAGGTCTAGACGTTAACGCAAACATAGGGTTGGGTAGAGATATTTTATGCAATGGTAAATTTTAGTTAATTTTGTAGCTGCATGGTTTGTATGCGGGGTTTCCCAATTTGTAAAGGTTTTGAAAAATCTCGAAAATCGTTTATCCATTGCCGTTGCTCTTACAAATATACTGTAATGTTGCAGCAATTGCGCTGCCATAGATTAAGCGAGGTGTACCCTTGTATTCAAACGAGCAAAAAATTAAAAAATGTGGAAAGGTGGTTTGAATCAAAACGCAACACAAACTATTCGCCGATGTTTTGCTCGATAATTTCAAGTGTACTCAGATAAAGCAAAAAATGTTGTGAAATTCCTGCCTCAGGGTTCAGGCCAATATTTGTTTACCTAAAAATAATTTCTGCCGTAAATTGTTTGTTGATCTTTACAAACAAAATATATCCGACCATTTTCATAGCAATGATCTTCAAGAAGATAAAAAAATAGGTTTCAGTCCACATTTTTATTTTATCATAAACGAATTTTTGTGGTTTGGAAAAAACACTTTTTGTCGTAAAAACTGTCATTAATTCATTGACATTTCTGAAATAAAAACGGGACGCCGTACCGGAAAGAATTCTTTTGTTAGAACTGCATACCAGCCAAACCACCTTAGTTTAATTCCTAATTTTATGCTATTCGTTGTGGCTCATTTTGTTCATTTGAGAAGATAGTAATGGCTGTCACACATCTGTTTTTCCAAAATGGCAGCGAGTGGCTCTAATATGAGTTCTGAAGACGCGACCTTTCAATTATGTTTTGATTTCATGCTGTGTCATTGTTACGTTTATCGTTGAATTCCAGTTGCTATGTCTATTTCATTATATTACTTTGTTTAGCCTAAGTGACGTCGACACTCAAAAGACAATCAAGTGCTTCTTGGGACGCGTGATATTTTCCCTAAAACGTTCAGATGACAAAAACTAGGATTTTTGACATAAGGAAAAGAGAATGCCCCACGCTTTCTTCTACTATCTTGAGTGACCTTATGCAACAGTAAAGATAACTTGTGCCTCATTTCCTTTTATACGCCATTTTTATTCTCTACAAACGGAATGCTTTGTTTAGGACTAGATAATCCGAGCAACTTTCACGTTGACAATGAAAGCAGCACGTATTTCAAAGTCTCATGGGAAGAGCTCAAGTACCCAGTTCGATACTCTCTTGTCTTGAGCGGATTCGATAAAACAAAAGAAAGTTTTGTAAGTTAATAAAGTTTTGAAAGAAGCTTTTCTTGACTCTATTACCACTAGGGAGACTTTTTGAAGGGTCCTCTTGGAGCTCCGGAAAGATTCCCACGTATTAAAAACCTACATGTTAAGATGTTTTAAGCTATTTGTAGGAATTTTGTATTGCAAATTTTGCCTTTATGAATGCAAATAGTTACTACAACTTTCACCAAGTTTTGTGTAGCAATCCACCAGGGATACAATTGTAAGTAGACATTTGAACTTAAAGAGCTTTTTTTGAAGATCTGCTTTTCGAAAGCAAAACTTTTGCCCAAATTTTTCACCAAACAAACGTGACAACCTCTTTTTTTTGAGATCAACATTTTCCCATTTTGCCCGAAACTACTTTTTGACATGCATATGAATAAATGCATCTGCTACTTTTGCTATCAATAAATGCAACTTTCTCAATTTTTTAATACACCAAAAGTTTCCCTTCTCTTCACCATCAACTTCTCTCCATTGTTTCGTCAAGCTACCGATGAGTGTGTTGCGAAGAGCATAAAAATAATTATCTTGTTACCAAGTTATCCATTGGTGGTAATAGTTTTGTACGACCAATGGCAATGGCATGGCATTTGTTTTATACGACTATAGCTTACCGGTACTTTGACTTTTTTGAAAGAGAAATTGGAAAAAATTCTAGATAAAAAAAGCAAAGATGTTGAAAATTTTGTGATAATACTGAGACCAGCTCAAGTCTTTGCGAAAATACATTTCTGTGAATCGTGATTATGAATATCTGTTTCTAGCCTTTGAAACAACTTACAAATATCACGGAACACTTTGCTTACTTTGTTGGGCTGGATCCATCGACCCGATATCAGGTGTCACTGCAAGCTATCAACCAACGGGCAACCAGTCCTGTTCAGTATATTAAAGATTACTATACAAGTAAGTTTGATACAGATTGAGATATTACCAATGCCAGTTTTTAAAAGAGAGTGCTGCTATTATGTTTAAAACAATGCTACCTGTCCCTTTTTTGATGACGTACGTAACACACATCTTGAATTCGCGCTTCAGCTATAAGAGCAGCTGCTGATTTGTATACCGTAAGATCACTTGCAGTTTTTCGCAATTTCCCTTCATCTCGTGTTTGACGAGATGAACCAATTTTTATCAACGTTTTTTCACGGTAAACTTTAATGTTGCCATCTCCTTGTTATATGTTTGTCGTTGGTTTGTATATGCTTGTTCACGAGATAGCAATTGTGAAGTTCGTCATCAGCATTACAATTTTATGCAGCTCTAATATCAAAAGAATTATAGGCGTAACACTTTATAGTATTTTGTATGAGCTGAGTTGACGGTATTTTTGTCTCAAAAGAAAGGAAAAGGCTTTTTTTTGAGTTCAAGTTTTTCAGAGTGACTTTTTTGTCATTTTCAGCTTCAAAATGAGGTGAAGACCTTTTTCAATAATCTACCTCTAGATCTTAGCTCATAACCTATTAAAAACGATGCAGTAAGATTTGAACCCACATTGATATCTACCAGTCGAGTAGTGGCTATTGACTTTAGATGTAAAGCACCTTGACCAATCTTCAGCCGCTTCTTATGTCCGATTAATAATGAGATCTTCGCATACCTTATTAATCGCAAAATAAATAGTTATTATGGAGGAATGCGAAAATTATTAGCCCTTCAATTTGTCGTTATGGCAGGCACAAACCATGATTTCAACAAAACAAAGGCTCGAATGGCAACAACGATTCAGCAGCTCTGTTTCACAACCAATTTTAATTTTATTTAACAAGCAGCCTATATCAACATCGAAGTATGCGAATGACAATATCATTAAATTTTAAAGAAATAACAAATTAAATTCATGAAAAATTCACATCAATAGCACAAACTTCAATTATAACCACAACTTATATCCGCCGGCAATTCTTTTCATAGATGCAGTTATTTTAAGTAAACTCACAGATGTAAGACTTAAAACTCAGCGGCGCCAACTAGAGTGCGGATCATCAGGTACAATCTCGAGTAGTGTCACCATAAAAATATCTTGCAGTAGCTTTAGGTTAAAGACCACTCACCACAAAAGGTTAATACATTGTCTTATAAATTAGTAGCCCAATATCATTTCCCAAAATGTTGCTTTCCGGGAATGATATCCCCACTTTGTGACGTTACTGTTGAAACTCAATATTGCAAAATAGCTCGCTTAGCACTAGTTGCTGTGTTCGAGACGTATTGACAAAGGAATTCACGACTGATCTTCATAATAATGCAAATTTCAAACAAACCAAGAATGGAATATTCAACTTTGAAAATAGCTTAATGCCAAATGCGTTTCGTAACTAACTCATTGATAGTGGTATGACCTGAAGTGGAAAGAGTATGAATGAGCGCGATCTTGAGTTGTCGCGTTTCCTCTAGCTCTTGTCACTGGTGAATGCTCCTCAAACATGATTTGGAAAAAATTAGCTTTTCAAAGTTATGCTAAAGTCCTGCACCACAATCAATGCATAGAAGTACTCAATGTTGGCAGTAGCAGATAACAAAAGAACAAACAAATAAACAATATCTTAATTATTTTGCACGGTCATTTCACTTTGTTTCGTGTTGATTTACTTAACATAGTGGTTATTCACTTTTATTTATGACGGCATTTCTAAAATGTTCACAATGTCCCTGTACCGAAGGCTTTTGTAACAGTGTTTGTATGTCGCAAAAAATTCTCTAGTCTCACGGTAAGTTTTTTTTTCGTAAATTGGTATTGACTTTACATAACCGAAATATGGTTGAAAATTTGGCACTCGAACTTTTTGAAATGTAGTTTCGCATTTTTACGTGATCTGGATATCTCTTCTTTAAAAGACCACCGATTTTTCAAGTGGTTCGAGTTTGAAACCATTAGAGCCATAAACAGTAAAACGATTAACCGATTGATCAATTGGTCAGAGCACCAAGAAGTAGCAAGCAGTCTCAGCCTGTGATCATAAAAAATAGAAGTGAACATGGAAGAACATAGAGCCGATCGGCGCGATGGCGAAGTGGTTAAAGTGTCCGCTTTCCCAAGGGTTCATTTCCCAAGTCGAGTCATACCAAAAGACTTTAAAAAATGGTATTCACAGCTTCCCTGCTTGGCGCTCAGCACAATAGGGATAGTGTGGAAAACAAGCCGGTAAGCTTGCTTGTTGTGTCCTTGGTCAAGGCACTTAACGATATGTCTCCATCTTTATGTGGCAGACAGGTGGTGGTGCCAAACAGTCTACCCGTCGTGGTAGCCCAGTCTAACTAAAGACTCGCAAACCAGCCTGAGCGCACACACAGTGTATGTACATTTTCTTGCATATTGCTCAGAATCAATAGCTCAAACGACGAAGAACATAGAGTCAAGATGTACTGAAGAGCGTTGTTTGAAAATAGATCTTCGCACAAACTGTTACTCTGTGTCTCCTTTACTCGGTGCCAGTGGTTCCCAAATTTTTTCTCGGCGTCCTTTAAAAACTTATGAAAACTTGCGGCACCCTTGTCACATCCAAAATTTGCCCAAGAAGTTGAAGACTTTTTTTGGAGATCAATTTGTAGAAATCGTTTCTTTTGGTTAAACGCGTGGCGGTGTAGGAAGTTTTTTGATTCTGAGTTTGATTGCCTATTTTGAAGTTAAAGACGTGATCTACCAAACACAACCATTTTGGTTCAATGTACGCGGTTTCCTCTGGCGAAAGCTTCAGAGGCTCCGCTGGAAGCGTGTCGCTCACGTCAGGAACCGCTGCGCTATGCTCTTTTTGAAGCGAATGTTTCCTTTAATCAGAGGTTCACAAACAAGATGTCGGGTTGCACAAGTGCATCGTTTCAGTCAGCAACCAAGAGCGCTGTAAGCTTACATCGTCGATAATTTTGGGAAATCAACCTGTATCGAGAGCTTACTGTCCCTGTTAATTACTTTTTTCGGAGTTCAAGTCTTTTTTGGGGAAACTTCTTGGGCAGTGCATCGTTAAAAAATAATGCCTCGAGAATTCATACCAGTTGGCAACCGGTGTATTAAATAAAACATTTTTTATCTTTATTCTCAGAACTGCCAATGACGGATGATATCATCATTAGCAACGTCACTCAGTCAAGTGTTTTCGTGAAATGGAAACCAGTAGAGGGCGCTGTTTCTTACAGGCTTATGTTAAAAAACAGTGATCAAGTGATTGTGAAGGTAAATTAATTGTTGTTTTTCATTCTATGTCTGACCTCATCAGTATCTATCTGCAAACCAACAATAGAAACCGGCGCGATGGTGTTGTGGTTAGAGCGTCCGCATCGCAGTCGGTAGGCCTGGGGTTCATTCCCTATGTCAAGTCATACTAAAAGATTTAAAAAAATGGTATTCACAGCTTCCCTGCTTGGCACTCAGCACAAAAAGAGATAGTGTGGAGAACAAGCCGGCAAGCTTGCTTGTTGTGTCCTTGGGCAAGGCACTTAACGGGACGCCTCCATCTTTATGTGGCAGACCGGTGGCCCACTCGTACTTCACCGGGTTACAATTGTGAAGCTGCTAACCCAGCATATCGTGAAAGACGACTCTTGGGTACCCACCAGTGGCAGTCCGCCTTTGGTGGGGCTACCAGTCACTGAAGACTGGTTCGAAATGGGCTGCCATCTTTCTCCTAGCTTAATTTCAATTAGGTTGACGGCATGAACCTGAATTGTCGTTCATGCCGTACCTCCATCCCGAGAAAGAGGAGGGGTAACCACAAACAAACAAACAAACAAACCAACAATAGAAAAAAATCAATTGCGTTAGTGCCATTGTCTTTTGCAGAATCACGTTTTAAACCTAACGTCGTACTTATTTGATTCTTTACGAAGCGCAAGCGAATACGATCTCACAATTGTGGCGCTCAATGACGTCACAAACAGCTTGCCCAAGACACAAGTCATTTACACAAGTGAGACTGATGTGAAATTAATGTCTTTCACGAGCGCTTCTGCTCTGTGACGTCATCGCGACATAAAGGTTTATTTAATTTTATTCAGGGCTGGAAAAGATCAAATATCTGAACGTGGAAAAGGATTTTGTTCAGGACACTTCGGTGGTGTTGAGATGGGAACCAATTAATGGGGCAGAGTGGTACGTTGTCCACGTGGACCCTCCTAGTGATAATATTGTTCAAGTTGTTGATGAAAATATGCCGGAGACAAGAAAGATTACCAATTTGACTCCGGGAACACACTACCGCTTTACTGTGCAGGCGAAAAACTCTCCCTTTAAGGATACAGTCAGTCTACCAACGACAGTGGAGCAATTTACTAGTATGTGTAATTTTTTGTATACGCTTTACATTGAATTAAGCATTGTTAATGAAATAACAAAATTATCTGGAATACTTTCATTGATGTCTAAGTGATGGCCTACTACAGCGGTTCTTAAACTGGGGCCACTGACTGATTTTTAAAGTGTTAGCAGCAACTTTAATTTTTGGGCTGCAGACCAACTTTATGGGCTCCAACACAAATTGTTCTACAGCTAATTAAAAATAAAAATGAAGGTCAAAAGTTTTGTAGGAGCAGAGAGGAACAGATGAGCTACTACTACAAGTCACTCTCCATAAAAAAGAGGGGGGACAAACTGATGGGGCCCTGCACTAAATCTGACAATAAAAGGAGTTTACCATTTCAAAAAGTCTGAGAACTAGAACTTAACTTATGGCAAATGGTCAAAACACTAGAATCTAATAGTTAAAATGTCTGATTTACAGTCGGTAGGTTTTCTGCTCAAAAATACTCGAGTCACTCCAAAGACGCAATAAATTCACAGGTTTCCTATCTGGTTCTTAAGATAAAAAGGAAGTGTGCAGAGTTTTCTGAAATACATTTTATGTCCGCATAGTCTCAGTTTCAACAAAAACTACTCTTGGCAATGGATCTACGGAGGTAATAAGCGTACACAAGACTAATCATAACATCGCTGCTCCTTATCATTGAAATCAATCAAGCGTAACGGTGAAACCTGGAAGAAAACGTGCACTGGACTATATTTGTACAAGTTTCAAAGTTGATGTTAGAGAAACGACATGTATTTTTCCGTGGTAAAAACGTTCAACATATTTGTCCAGGACTTTCTCGACCACTTAGTATGAAGTTTGACGCGGGTGATATCCACGACCGATCGATGAAAGTTTCCTGGAATCCGGTGCCGCACGCTAGCTCCTATCTTCTCTTGGTATATGACTGCAGCGGAATAGATCGCACCGTTAGAGCGAGTATGAACAGAAATGCGGAATTTCATGTATTATTAATTGGAAGGGTGGAATTTTGATTGTTTTGAAAAACTTAGTTGATCCTAAGCTTTTTTTAACGCACTCATTATTGGCATATGACCACGGAGGTAACAGCGGCCATGCTCTACACCAATTTCTTTGACTAAATCCTCTCATTAAGCGTAATTCTTATACTCTTATTGAAATTCAAGATGACCCCAAAAACACACTCCTTTTAAGAGATCACGCGAAACTTTGCAAAAATTTCTGGAAATATTGATGCTTTTGGTCAAACTTTTACCTCTAAATGATCTAGAATTAAAAAAAATTGGCCGTCCAAACGTTTTTTCAAGTTACGCCATTGGCACTCTTCATCATGGCGCTACACATTGCTTCGATGATTAGAGCGTACGCATCAAATGCAATGTGTTGCTGGTTCAAACCTCGACAGGGTCGAATAAAAAAATGTTTGAAGTAACATTGACGGCTTCCCTGCTTTGCGTTTATTGCGAAAAAAATAGCGTGAAAAAAGTCTGCTGTTTCGGTTGTTGTGTTCTTAGGTAAAACACTTAGTGAAAAATTTCCAGCTTCACTCGACTCTCTCAGTCTAACTTAGGTCTAGTAAACAGAGCACGAGCTTGTACGCGTGAATGCAGAATGCAACTGCGTCAAACTGAAAAATCTATAGATCGAGTAATTCAATACTTTCATGATCATTTCCTATTTAGTTTTTTTTAGCTGACGCAACTTGAGTATTGATAATTGAGTAGTACAAAGACGGCTTGTCGAAGCCGATACTTTTATTTTGTGAAAGCTCATGATTTTCAAAACATGTCTGATGAATTAATTATTTGTGATTTTACAGATCGATCGACCATTATCCAAACGACACCGACAAGCCTACCAAAAATGTACAAAAACTTTCGAAAGTACTGGAAGCATAACTACAAAAAGATGACGGCGACGAATCTTGAATGTGAACAGTCGTTCTCAACCATTGATCAAGCTTTGAGCGAAGGTTTGAAGCTTACCTTCCAGGACCATTGTTATGTGTCTTGGTCGAAGACATATTTTTATAGATTCAAGATTCATGTGTGCAAAGATATTGCAATTTAAAAAAAGTTTTCTATAAAAGCATTACAAAAACTTTTCTCTAAAAGCTGGCCACTCCTAAAGAAAACAGTGTTGACATTGGACATTTAGTATAGATTGCTTTTTTAATAAAACGACAAGTTCGAACTGTCAGAATGGTTTGTGCCGCGTTAGCCTTTGACATCTATAAATTTGTAGCGGAGTTTTGCCTGTACGTACTCTTTAAACACCTCCAAAACTACTGGGCCTGTGAGCATCAAACTTGGTGCAATTGATTACTTCCTAGGGGTAAATATCATAAGATTTCGTCATAATCAAACACAATTTTCAAAAAATTGCATTTCAAGACAGAGGAAAACCTTTCTACGCTCAAATGAAATCTAGCCCTTAACTTATTAACTAACAAAAAATATTATCCCATATCTTATCAACACTTTGGGAGATATTGACAAGTTGCTTTCGATAAAAAACTCTACAAATATTTAAGCTGAATCGGCGATGCAACAAACAATAATTATTATTGACGCATTTTAAGCATTCTAAAGCATGCTTTTTTCTATTTTTCTTTAACACTTCAAAGGTCTATGATGTCATAATGTGTCTTGTACGATTCAAGTGAAAAAGTGAAAAAGTGAAAAAGCACACGGAAATGTGGTGCGTAACAGTTTTATTCACTGTTATTTCCAAAGTAAACAATTCACATGCCCGTCTGTTGGAGTAGATTGGTACATGGCAGTGTTGACATAGCGGTGAGCCCAGAAACCTGGTTTTTAGTGAAGCAATGGCAAGTTACAATACTTTTGTAGTCATGTTCCAAGCCTGACTAATCTTAACCTTTAATACATATTAAATCAAACGTAACAAAATTGAACTCATGGACGATTTTTCGCGTTACACCTTACAGAAATCACATCAATTCTCCGCATTATCATCACAAAAACCTGATCCATATATTATATTTTTAAACCATAACCTAAACTATTGTACTAACTTAACTGTAAGTGGTTGACTTTGGGTTACTTTGGGTTAGTTTCCCTGGATGGGATTATTCCAAGACCAAGCAATACATGCGCAGTCGCAGATGTTAGGTCTTGCAAATAGGCACATATTACGAAAAGTTGTTGGTAGTATGCCAAATATTTAATTATTTATTTCAGAAATTACAAAACAATCTTTTTGGCTGTCTCCTTCCAACAACTTTACATCTATGCTTCCATGCATGCAGTGAAATTAAAAGATAAAAGATTGTGAAACAATTGGCCTATCAATCGAGAGCAAGCCCACTTTCTAAGTGGACGTTGCCAGGAATTTTAAAAACTTGGGGAGAAACATAGGCTTTACCACCCCTAATATTTTTGCTTAATTCGTACTAAAAACACGATACTTCTAATTTTAGGTCCAGAATTGGCGATGCCAAATACTTTTGATTACTGTGCCCACAACTAATCACATTCTTAACCTCGACATTATTCATGAAGGCACTCCAATAGTAATAACTTAATTGTAAAAGCAATAATACTAGTTTGTTCTTTCCCTGGCTACGTTTGTGCCAGGATCAAACAAAATTCGTCCAACCAGAGGTTATATGTCGTGCAAATAGGCATACAACTACAAAAAAGTCGTAAGTAGCGGTCCTAATATTTAATAGGTTATTACTAAAAATACGTAATCACTTTAGCACCCCCATTCCCATATCTTTGAAATTATGCTTCCGTGCACTTCAAAAAATGTACACATAAAAGTTTATGAAATCGTTGGCTATTTCAATTGTGAGGAAGTTTAGTTTTAAAGTACGCTTATGTTGTAAATATGGCTAGCAAGACGTTGCTAGAAACGCGAAACACTTTGAAAGAAACATAGCGGCAATCTGCAACCTCTTCATAATGTTTTTTAATCGATTTAATTTTCTGACCGGAATTGGCAATGTCAAAAAACAAAAATTTATTACTGTTCTCACAAATATCAATTGAGTGAAGCCGGCGCAATCGTCTCGTGCAGTATTTTTATCCTCAATGTTACTGATGGGGGTCCTGCAATTGCAATAATTAACTTAACTGTGAGTGGTTCGCTTCTGGTTAATGAAGCTAAGCCAGAGACGTTGGCTCACACAAATTCGTCCACAGTTACAAAAAATCAGTAAGTTGTGGGTAAAATAGTTAGGTTATTTCTGAAAATACATACCAATCATTTTGGCGCCCCCCCCCCACAGCTTTGATATGCTGTAGAACTCATGCCGTATTTAACGGACAAAAGCTTTTTAAGTTTTAAGACGCCTATGGAGAAAACAGGGTAAATAAGACGTTGCCAGGGACCCAAGAAACTTGGGGGACATGTAGTGGCTATAAGCAGTTTCACATAATGGTTTTTAATCGATTGCGTTTCAAAACATGATAATTTCGTTTCGAAATAAAATTTGGCCATGTCAAAAAAATCATAAACATTTTATTATTTTGAGCAAACTGCAGACAGTGGCACTGTTTTGACCAATTAGATCTCTTCAGCGCAGTTGGTGATTGGTTTTCACAACTGTCGATTGCATGAAGCCGATTTGGCTAACAGAATAGATATTCCTAATCTGGACGTTGATGATTCGAGGCCCTGCGAGAGACGCCAGCAGAGCTGGATAGTCAAACAATAAATTTAAAATAAGCTCACAGTGGCACAGTAAAGCTAACTAGTGCATTAATAAATAAACATGAACTTTCTCGATAAAAACCGCCGTTTTCTCAAAAGTTTCACTTGAATAAGTGCACCTGACGAAGCGATAGTTTAAACCGCGAAAGCTCGTGTTTACTTATCGACTAGCCGACTCTACCGGGTTTCTCAGCAGGAGCTTCAATCAATAATGCCGAGATTTGCAGTATCGATTTACCCGGCCATGCCGGCTTTACCCAATGGATAATCGTCAAAACACTTATAAAAAGTTTATTTTTTTGACATAACCAAATCTCATTCCGAAACAAAATTATTGTTCTGAAACGCAATCGATTAAAAAACATTATGTGGAACTGCTCATAGTCACTACATGTCTCCCGAGTTTCTTGAGTCTCTGGCAACGTCTTATTTACCTGTTTTCACCACAGGCCTCGTAAAACTTAACAAGCTTTTGTCCGTTAAACTCAACAAGCGCTTGAAAGCATATCAAAGTTGTGGAAGAGCTTCTGGATAATTGATATGTGTTTTGAGGAATAAGCTATTAAACATTATGCTTACTACTTATGACTTTTTGTAACTCCAGGTGTATTTGTGTGAGCTAACGTCTCTGGCTGCGCGCATGTTGCTTGGTCCTGGTATAAACGCAGTCAGGCAAAGACCAAGCTTACCCAACAGGAAGCACTCACATTTGAGTTATTACAATAACATGGCCCCCATCAGTATTGTCGAGGTTAAGAGCATCTGTTCAGTCGGTTTCACCCAATTGATATTTGTGAAAATAGTAATAAAAAGTTAATGTGTAGAGTCAATTCTGGCTAAAAAATTAAAAGTCCAGGTATTTTTTTAAGCCTAAAAAAGCATTACGGGGTGTTGCGCACAACCGATATATTTCTATCAGAGTTTCTGGAGTTCCTGCCTATGTTTTGCTTGTCATGTTTGGTGCTTAGAAGTTGGATTTTCTCACAATTGAAATAGTCAACAAACTTCAAAATGTTTCAATCGTTCATTTGATGAAGTGCATGGAAGCATAATTTCAAAGCGGCGCCCAAGTCATTGATATGTATTTTCAGTAATAACCTATTAAATATTAGGACCTCTATTTGCGACGTTTTTGTTGTTTGATGTTTATTTGTACGACCTAATGCCGCTGGTTGGGCGCATGTTGTTTGGTCCTGGCACAAGCGCAGCCAAGCCAAGAAAAAATTAACCCGAAGAGAAGCACTAATAGTTAAGTTATTATCGTCGCAACGCCTCCATCAGTAATGCCGAGGTCATGAATATCAAATCAGCCGGCTGCGTCGGCTTTACTCCCACTTGAAAAAATTTGATTCAATATGTAGATGATATGTAGCTTGACAGTAATATTTTGTTGCAAAAGAATAAATAGAACCATCTTTGCCTCTCTTTTTGAAGGAGCTGACCTATTTTTGCTTGGAGTAGGCTGCTTTTAAACTTTTGGAGACTTCATTTTTGGATGAATCTTTTAGAAAATTTTGATGCACAATGCCAAAAGGACCAAGCTTTTGAGGAAGAATAGTCAAAATATAGCAAATAACTTAGTTTTTCAAGAAATTGCAATTTTGTGAAATGCAGACATCAAAATTAGAAGTGTTTTTAACCGGAGGGCTACCTTTCAAGCTTTTTAGAGACTTCATTTTATGACAAATCTTTCCGAAAATTTAGACAGATAATACCAAACTAACTTACTTTCAAGAAAGAATAGTCAAAATGCACAAAAAACTAACTTTTTTGAAAAACTGCAAGTCTCTTAGGTGCAGTAGAAAAAATTTTTAACTAAAAATGGAAAATGATGTATGGCAACTAATTGTTGATCAGTCATTGTAAATTAATTTTTTGCAAAAGCTAGCTAGAGTTACATGTTGCTGGAAAGCCAATTTCCTAGGCTTTCAAACAACTCTAATTGTTAATATCTTGCCATAACCTTTTTGTATTCAGCATACCTATTTTTACTCAGCTTACCACTTTTTTGTGGAGGTAAAAAGTTACACTACAGGTGTTAAAGTTCAATTTGCTTAGTATAAATACCTACAGTAAAGTTACCTATGTTATCGCAATTGCCTTGAAATAAACTTCAGTCGGTAAAATAATTTTGAAAATCAATTGAGAAATGAGGTCACAAGTGAGTTTTCAATTAAAATGATTTTTGTAAAACATTTAAAAATTTTTGAAAAAATCATTTGATGATCTTGTGGTAGTGCAAGTATTGATCGTACCAGACACATTTAGACATCATAGACCGAGTTTGAAATGGGCAGAAAAAAAAAAGCATTTTTAGAAGGCTTAAAATGCTTAAAAAAATATTCTGTCATTGCATCATCAATTGCGCTGAAATTATTGTAAGGTTGTTTTTATCGAAATCACCTTTTCAATATCTCTCAAAAAAGCGGTTATCTGCATTTCTACGGTATTTTTTGTGAAAATACAGAGAACAAATAGCGCAATCAAGCGTTAGCTATGACATCATTTTAGATTCCAAAAGATAAAACGTTGTGCAAGTTGATAAATTGGGAGCTGGCTTTCGTTTTACCACAAAACGGTTTTCCTCTGTCAAGAAATGCAATCAAGCGTTAGCTCTGACGTGATTTTAGATTCTAAAAGGATAAAATGTTGTGCAAGTTGATAAATTGGAAGCTGGCTTTCGTTTCAGCATAAAACGGTTTTCGTCTGTCAAGAAATGCAAACTAAAAAAGAATTATCTTTGATTATGACGTCATCGTAAGGTCACTAACTTCCCTATGATACTCACCCCGAGGTGATGATCAATCGTGTCAAGTCTTGTGTTTGTAGGCCCGATAGTTTCGGAGGAATTAAAACAAACAGACAGACAGATGCACACACACCGACAAAAGGAATTGCGGTATATACAGTAGTATAGATATACAGTAGAATTCGGTTACTACATTCTTCTGCTTATTAAATTTAAATTGCTTGGGACTAAATTTTCCAATACATTCCATGTTGTTAAAATGCTGGTTAATTAATCCAAGTACTGCTTAATGTATCCACTTTCGATTCCTCATGCAGGCAAATTGTTTTTACTTTGTACAAATAATGGCTTGTTATGAACGACAATACAGTAAATGGCAGTACTGATAAAAAACAATCGCTATTACCAGTATTGTATAAACAACTAAGTATTGTATTTAATTAAACAGACGATAATGAAACATATTAGTTATTGTTTAATGTAGTTTGTTGTTGCAGCTGAAGCAGATCTCTTATTACAGCCGAAGTGTTCTAGCCTACATTGTAAAATGAAGACATCAATACAGAATAGAACAAAAGCTGAAAAGCTTTGTTCCATCCTGTCTTGATTCTTTTCGGTGTTGAATAAATGCAGCAAATATACTGTATTGATTGCATTTTTACCCAAGGGGGTTGTTTAGTTGTAGTTTACGAAAACTGGTGATTAAAACCACTGCGTGTTACATCCAAATTTGGTTGGTCCTGAGGTGGATGTAGTTACCGAATTTCAGAGTAATAGGTAGCCTTAATAGTGCCACAGTGAGCTTCCTCTAAACTGGAAATCTTTGGTACCTGTTAACCTATTGAAACGTTTCGTTTTGATCCGCTCAAAAGTAGCTTTCTGACATTTGTAAAGATTGCTCTTAAAGTTAGTTTAAAAGATTTGCAAAGCCGCCTTAAATTATCTAAAACAGTTGTTCCCAAACAGTGGTTCGCATACCACTGGTGTTATGCGAAAGCCTTCCAGGTGGTACGTGAGCAAGTCCATTCTCAGCCTTTATTGTGTATTTTCAAGATTTTCTGGATATAGGTGGTACGCGAACACTGTATGAAACCTCCGAAAGGTAGGCGAGGATAAAAGTTTGGAAATCACTGATGTAAAAGATACTATTGCTTGCCAGGTTTTGTTTTCGCAGAAACCGCAAAGCATTACATCATTTGAAATCCCTTCTTTTTCTTTTGCTATATAAAACCAACCTAAAGGTGTTAATGGTTCAAACGATTAGCACCATAATAATCTAAACATGTAGTCAAATTAGTACCGAGTAACTTTTTATATTTTCCAACACAGAACCTAGCAAATACTAGCACCTCGTATGAGCCAATTTAACACTACTCATTCTAAACTTAATTCTACAGGAATGAAAAAGGACGTCGTCGACAAGACCATACGAGTCATTAAATGTTTTGATGTTTCATCAATTTACGACAACAAAGCCAAACGGCATAAGAAAATTGCTATTGTGAAAGAGTAGTACAAAAATTTCTACAGCCGTATTTACAATTATCTAAAGCAAAATTTATAACAGTTGCCTCAGTAAGCCTACGCGCTCCGTATAACATTGGTTTGTCACAGGTGAAAATTGGTTCCCCAGTTCGGTGGTAGGACAAGGCAGAACTAACCAATCTAAAGTGCTTCTCACCAACATGCGCCCTAACACTCAGTACGAGATTGTGGTTGTGTCAGGGATTCAAGAAACACGTAGCAGGCCAAGCAGACTGTTGCAATACACAAGTAAGCAGTTTTATTAGATATAGCGTACGACATAGCATGCAGGTTATTAATTTTGCGACAAAAAGAATGCGGAAGTACGAGTTTACTACAAGCATGCTTTGTAAGTTATTTCGTCCTTAGAATGGACACTTTTCGGCAGTTTTCTTTTGTGGTTGCCCATAGTATAGACACTTTTCGGCAGTTTTCTTTTGTGGTTGCCCGTAGAATAGACACTTTTCGGCAGTTTTCTTTTGTGTTTGCCCATAGAATAGACAATTTTGGGCAGTTTTCTTTTGTGTTTGTCCATAGTATAGACACTTTTCGGCAGTTTTCTTTTGTGTTTGCCCACAGTATAGACACTTTTCCGCAGTTTTCTTTTGTGATTGCCGATGGAGTAGACACTTTTCGGGAGTTTTCTTTTGTGTTTGCCCATAGAATAGACACTTTTCCGCAGTTTTCTTTTGTGAGTAGACACTTTTCGGCAGTTTTCTTTTGTGTTTGCCCATAGAATAGACAATTTTGGGCAGTTTTCTTTTGTGTTTGCCCATAGTATGGACACTTTTCGGCAGTTTTCTTTTGTGGTTGCCGCGCTTGTTTAAAGAAACGCACTGTACCAGCGATAGGCTTAAACTCTCTCTTTTCTTACTTCTATGCCTCTGGTTTTTCCCCTCAGAACTTTCCTCTCCCCAAAACTTTTACTACGACCCTGAGACCGTGCAGTCATCCACACTTTCACTGAAATGGGATCCTGTCGATGACGTCAGTTTCTATGAGCTTCAAACGTCATTTACGCCAATGCCCGACGCCAAAGACGAAGAAAGTAAGAATTCTAAAAATGTTGCGCTTTGCAATAATTCATTAACTTTGGTTGTTATGACTGTGCTTTCAACACACTTCGCAATGGCTACGTCGGGGCGCACTTGGGAAAGTCACTTTATGGCTATTCCCTCAACAATGTTGCACTGCTTATGGCAGAAATGTGCTGTGCCACCAGTATCTGTCACCTGGAAGCAGGTCTGAATACAACGGTGTTTTATCACAACCGACAAAAGTGTTTACCCCCACTGGAAGTTTAACATGACATGTAATTATTCGTTTTGAATAAGTTGTTATGTGTGGCCTCCTATGTAGTATGAAAAAAGCTGTTGGGAACCAGATTTAATTCATCGTGAGTCATGACAATGTTGTGTTGGTTAAACAAAAGCCAAGCGAAAACTTGGCGGTGGTAGCGCCGTAAAAATGACCATGTTTTAAATCTGTTGCCAACAAGCTTACTAAACTCTTTTTAGGCTACCGTTATCAATTCGCATAAGTCTGGTTTTTTGAAATACAAAACAGTTTTCGCTACTGCTGTTATCATTTGGTGAAATTCCAATCCTAATAAGAGCGTCACGAAAAGATTTTGGTAAAGCAGCTTTTTTAGCAACAGATCTGGTAGGCCTACAAACCACAATGTGTTTCTCAGCAAAGGAACGTTGCAGAGTTTTAATTCGGGGAGGAGGTAGGACAAAGTTATATAGAAACTTTTTTCTCAATTTCAACACTTTAAATGGTAAGGTGTTGGAGCACGAGCATTTCCGTAAAATATATCATTTTTGTCCCCCTCATTTCCTACCACCTTGTAAGAACTGTTTTTGCTATTAGGTTTTTTGTCGCATTAGTGCTAGCAGAAGCCACACCAAAATTACTTTTGAAGTTAAAAAGCAGGCTCTTCTAAGCATCGAACCTACAAACTTTACAACCGTATTTATTCCTTCCCATCGGAGTAAAATTCATAGCACGTAAAGCAAAGGGCATACGTCAAGAAACAAAGTCATGCAACAGTTTAGTTACGCTGTGTTTTTAGAACGCAATGAATTAGTGAGAGTTGGGTTTGAGAAAATCAATGTCACGTTTAAGAATTTGCGGAGGTTGACACCAAGTACAAAATACACATTTACTTTGACTGGTAAGTATAGACTGCAATTATTGTCCGTGTGTGATGTTACCATCGTAAAATTCTATATCCATCACTATCATCAACAGAAGCTCAAAAAATGAGGACTAAAGATTTGTTCTGTTGTCGTGTTTGTTCTTTCATCATTTTTCGATATACTGCGTGAAATTGCATGCAGGTAATCAATCTGCAGGGAAGCATATGCTATATCTTTCACTCATCATAAATCAGGTTGCAGCGCATTGTTGCAAAAGATAAAAAGTGATTTATTTTAGCTCGAAATCGCAACACTGCAAGTTTTCCGGTTTCATGTTCGCTTTTTACCCTTTTACCAAAGCCCCCCACTCTGGATGTGATTCCAGAAAAGTTAACTACAACATCAATGGTCATTCAATGGAGTGGAGTAAACGACGCCCACCATTATAACGTCACATTCTTTGCTGTTGGAAGCAGAATGAAAAGTTTGTTTGTTGTTTAGCAGTGTTTGTTGTAATGCGTTATAAAAACAATTGGCAGGACTACCTTAGCCATTGGTTACGTAGTGCCACTACGTAAGAAGCATTTATCAATTATGTTGCTCAATGTTATATCACCTATGTCTGTATTACACTCAAGTAATCACAATGATCGAAACAGCAACCATTGTTGTTTTAGGAGGAGTGCCCCATGTAGAGATTGTGACGTCACCAGTAATAAATCTTAGCAATCTGACGTCGAATACCCGTTACCAGGTGTCCATTGTGGCGGTGAACAGATTTACAAGAAGCAAACCATCCACAATGTTTGTGTTTACTGGTTGGTGTTACATATCGGTTTTTTCTTTGATGTTTAATGTGATAAGTATATGCACTTGGTTTTGGATTTAAGTTTTTTTCGAATGAGGTATGTATCTTTTAACATAGCGTTATTACTTTAAACGCAAACTTGTCATTTTGCTGGCCTGATAAATGAGACCGTTAGTGAGTTTTCAAGCTCGCTCTACATTGCACTGGCATAGCAACATTCATTCATTGCAGAACTAAAGCTCGCGTTCAAAGTTGACCTATAAAAAGCTTGTGTTCATTGCATAATTTGAATGATTTTCTTGTACAACTAGGGTAAGCAGAATCGATTAAACCCCAAGATTCTTGTTCGAATTTTGCTGCTTGCACTCAGGATTGGATTGCCATTTTACACTTTGTGCACAGTTTTTCTGAGAAAACTGGGCGACTCTGTCAAAAGAAGCGTCATTGATATAAGAGCTTGTTAAATTGCTTGCTCTATTTCACACCAGAAGAACGCCACCTTACCTTACACTATAGCTTGATTTTTCTATGAAGGAACGTGTAATAAAGCCATTCAGAGGGTGACATCTCACAGCATATGATGACTTGGCGTCCATTGCAATGTTTGTACAAAAAATTTTGTGCAATGATTAGCTCTGCTAAACCACAACCGTAGTAGTTTACGGGAAAAAATGGACATAATCCCCCAAAAAATTCGAAATGGCCAACTTCAATGTAAAAACCATTCATTTTTAGAACTGCCAACGCCTCAAAACTTCACAGTTATAAATGTCACGGATTCTACCATTTTCATGCAGTGGTCAGAGGTCAAAGGAAGAGATGAGTTCGTGTATGTATACAGTCTTCATATAGTACGTCTTCACTGTTATTGACGTGGTGATGCCCAATACAAATTTCGGACAAAGGGATTTTTTCAACATTTGAGGCACCAGAAAACAATTTTAGAAATCAAACCTATAGCATTAATCAAGTTTATTATTTTTCTGAAGATGGCTTCGTTAACTTTTAGTCCTGCCTGATGAAGTCCACAGTATTTGTTCTTTATATTTTTCTTTCAATATGTTTACTAAATTTCACACCATTCACTTTTAAACTTCTCAAATTTTATCAATATCTATTTTTAATAAACTTTGTCAATTCAATATTTTAACAAAAACTCTTTCACCAATTGCATCACTTTACCAAACTTTGAATTAGCATTCAAAATTATTTTCAGATTTGCCACTGATCTTTGCTCCAATGAACCGGAAAATTATCGAACTTCTTCGTACAAACCTGAAATACTGCTGGAGTATCTCACTTCCAATCAATGCTACAAAATACGAATGAGAGCAATAAATCCAAACACACAAAGCGAATATGTTGAAATAACTCAATATACGAGTAAGTATATGTGACAACATCTCAGTGCTTCACAAAGCCAGTAGTAGATTTAGAGCGAGACAAGTGAGGCAGGTGCCTCGGGCCCCCTTTTGGAGAATAAGAGCTCCCTTTTCCAAAAAAAAGGTCTTCATCGAGAACTTGGGCAGTTAACGGGCCCTTCATATGATGCACAGGCTATCATGTCAACAACGCTGCTCACCCAGTTTGTACTAAAAGGCGATTTACAACAGGTTTGCAAGCACATTATTGTCTGTTGAAAACAAGAAAAGATATTTGTGACTGGAAGGCTTGATTATTACTAACGCAACTATCTATTTTATTAGAATTATCTCGTCCTCAAGTCATGACTTTAGCCGAAGTGACAGACGAAAGAATAGAGATTAAATGGAGGAAAGTTACTGGAGCCGCTGTTTACAGGTAAATCTCAAATATTTAGTTAAAGATGGTCAAACTGAATTGTCCTGAACAGTTTATCAGCACTGAAGTATTTCGGTCTGTTGCTCTATAATCGATGGGCATGGGAAACACCGTTTAATAACAGCAGCACCCCTTCCTTAATTTATTGGACTTCGCATCTAAAGCTGTGCTTTACAACCTTTTTGGCGCCTAGGGATCCTATACTCAGCTTTGCAAAAGTCGCAGAACCCCATTAAATAAAAATTCAAACAAATGAACAAAACCAGAAAGAAAAACATGTATTTTCCTGTCACATGAACTCGATTTATGTGTATATGCGTGGCCTCACGGTTTATGCTCATAAGGAAAAATCGCCATGGTCTGAATATTTAAATCAAAACTCAGGAAACCTGTGCGAAATTTTGAAAGCTCACAAACCCTTTGAATGTTCCCCAGAACCCCGGTTGAAGAGCTCAAATCTCGAGGGAACTATCATTAAGCATGGTCCTGGACCCCCATCGAATTGCGTTTCAACTGAAGAGGTCTTCAGTTAGGTTATTACTCGTGGAGGAGGCTTACGTCCCAACTATGGATTACCACTGTGAAGGGACGTAAAAAGGGGAGATCAGACAAAAGGAACATGTTTCTTCTCCAGAAATTGTCATGCCATCGTCAGAAACTTAGCTCATATAAATTTGAAAGATTTTTGTTGAGAATAGCCCAAAAATCAGTTGGGAAATATTTGTATTCTATTTTTCTCAGACTTCTAGTGAAGTTAAGCTTTTGCTTCCTGTTCTCAAAAGAATTTTGGCATCGCCCCTGGCACTTATACAGTGTATTTTGGCCAGTATATTTGGTGAGGAGAAAACTGTCTCGATTATACACAGTGCAATTTGTGTTCAGCCCAGTTTCAGAGCTACTATTATTGCTGGGACTACCTGTGGATTTTTATCATCAGCAGCTTACTGCCAACTCTCTTCTACGTTTTGCCGTAAGGGCAACAGAACGTTTAAAATTTTGTTGTTTGCAACCAGCCTCACTGTCATTCCTTTGTACAATGAATCAAAATTCTCCGACCACCAGCTTCCGCCAGAACTTGATAGTGACGTCGTGATGGTCAATGGCGTTTCTCGCAATCGCAGAAGTGTGACGTATGTATAAAATATAACAATTGTGAAAAATGAGATACAACTTATCTTTTGACCATTGGAAATCCTTTACATATACCATGTTATATTTAGGCCCGTTTGGTGATTGTAAGTAGGCGTAGCTTACTACACGGATGTGCAATCTTTTGCGCAGGCAAACTAAATTTACTCAGTTTCACTCAACCACGTAGGACCGCGGGCTTAAGTGCACGGTTCAAAACTTTTCATCAAAGAAGACCTTTTTTTTTGGAAATCCAAACGCAAGCCGGCAGAGTTTGCACACTGAAGACGTTTTTGGAGATGTTTACCCCGGTTCACATCATCAGGACAGTGCCTTCCTTTCACGAGCATTGAAATCCAGCAAGAGAAATTACTCTAAATTCATTTTCGGTTTTTCAATCTGTATTTGCATGCTTTTGAAAAACTCCAAAGACCTTCATCGTTTATCTTAAGCAAACCAAAATATTTTTTACAGATCTTCTGTGCGATATCGGCGCAGCGATGATCTCTTTGATAGTTATTCAGGAACCCCCCAAGGAATTCACTATCAATCAATGCAGTTGCTGCGGAAGGAAAGGAAGTTCGTTAAGCAGGAAACTGGTGAAGAAGGAAGCGTGTTTAGTAACCCTAGCAACAACTACGTGTTCAATGTGACATACACTTACGTCATAATAAGCCAGCTTGAATCCGGATTGAAATACAGACTTATACTACGAGCCATGAACAAATTTACAGACAGTTTACCGGTCACCAAGCAAAGTTTTACAGGTAACCGAAATAAATCATGCTGAAATTAAATTACTTCAGAAAATTCTAAGTAGATCATAATTAAATATTTGGTGATTTGTTAATGAATTGCTATAAATTTATTTAACACAGTTACGGTTATCAAAAACAAACTTAATCAAAGTTTGACATACTACGACATTATAGGAGTAATATGTAAGTCATAAAGTTCTCATTAGTAACCACGATAACTTGTTTATACATCTGGTTTGAAGATGAATGTTAAGCTGACAGGTGTGGCATTTTGCAGGCTTGATTGTGTGGGCTGTATTTCACTATCTAGTGCGTTTACATGTCACTGCCTAAGCGAAATTCACATCTTAAAAGATTAAAGTAAACTTGCAAAGCGAATTTGTAACTAAGATAAGCATTTGTCGTTCACGCTTTCTTTAGATTTTTGTGTTAAGTTTTGTTGATTTTGAGTTGATTTTCTGCAGAGCTGAAACAGCCGCAGTCTATTGAATCTCGTGACGTCACCAACGAGACGGTTGCTTTGCGTTGGCGTCCCGTTGAAAAAGCAACATATTACCAAATCCGTGTCATACCTGAAATCAAAAATATGTTTGAAAGCGCAAAGTCTGCTCAGGGAAACACTACAAAGACGGAGGTGAGTATCTTTCAACTTGTGATAAAGCAAGTTTCCACTCGCTCACTCAGCATAGGGGTTTAAAACTAGGGGGCGCGGAAGGTTTACGGTAGGGGGGGAGGGCGTAGTGCAATGGATTCTTCTAAAAGGGATTGAGAAAATTTGTCAAAATCAGCGTTTTGAAGAGCTTGATTTCCAAAAAAGAGTAAGAAATTGACAACTGCTGGGAAAAGAAACATCTCAAAAAATGATTTTACGTATTAAGGGGGGGCACCGGTATTTGTTGAGATTGTCAAAAGAGACGCATTTCATAAGTTTAAGAGCCCTGCTTTACAAGGTCTGACAACGTTTTCTTTTTAAATGTGGCATTCAAACCCAGAGTCAACGGCTCATCCAAGAACAAAATTTGGAAGGTCCCAATTTCTCATGAAGGGAAGAGAGAGAGAGAGAAAGAGGAGGAGAACAAAGAGACTGATTTCGCGGGCCAATTAAAAAAAAACTCTAAATTTGTGAAAAATTCTTTCATAGATAATTACTAAAACAAGTAAAAAACGAAGAAAGGTATTGGCCATTTTTCCAGCGATTGTCTGCGAGCTTTTAAAAATTGGGGAGTATACCGGTGTAGCTTTCTTTTTTCTAGTCTACTTTTGCTTGAAAATTGAAATTTGCTGGGGCGATAAACTGTAATCTCAGCTTAAAAATAGGCCCAAAGTTGCAAACTCAAGCCTAAGACCCACATTCAATGTAAGCATCGGCCAAGGTTAATTTAAACAAATGCATACCTATAGCAAAATCGATAATATAGCAGTTGCCTAAAATAATTGTAATGTCTTATGAATAATTTGCGTTTTCATTTGATGTATGTAGCGTCACAATTATTTTAGGCGAAAACCTTAGCCATAAATTTAGCAATGACAACGCGACAAAGCCGAATATATGATAAAGTTAATGATTGCGTTATTTAGATTCAAGTGACTGGTCTTTTGCCAAACACGAACTACAACCTTGTGGTTTTAGCTGGAAACGTTCATGTAACCAGTGAAGAAAGGGGAATATGGCAAATGACAAGTAAGTATGGCATTGTGACGTCACGAAAGCAGCTCTATTTAACGTGATGATTATACAGAACTGTCTCCCGTGGTAAATCTTCGTGTGGTCTCTTCAACTATCAAGCACGACAGCTTCCTTCTAAAATGGGGCTCAGTGGACCATGCGGCCCGATACGTCATCACCATTAAGTAAGAATCAATTTTTGCCTCATAATGACCAAGCAGCAAACTCAAAGCATTCTTTTATTTGCAGGCCGGCAAATGTAGACGGAGAGCACCATTTTTACGTTGAAAGGGGGACAGAAACTATAATCAACCGGCTCAAAGATGGTACCCGGTATATAGTTAACGTGATTGCCGAAAATTCTAGAACAGGGGGCGTCGAAAGCGAAGTAAAACAGTACACTAGTAAGTTAAAGAAAAAGCTGTAAGAAGTTAGCAGTGCATTAATCAAGTCAGGCTACTAAGAGGAATTACAGCCTTCTCCCAAAGTGTTAAAAAACACCCCTTCCAATCGGATAACTAGAGTTGCAACTGGTTACTTTCAAGCGGTCTGTAAATTACAATGTTCTGGTGGTCTACAGCCGACCAAAGATTTTCTCATGACCGGAGGATAGAAATATATTGCAAATAAATCCTTGTTCAGACAAAAATTGCTTCTGTAAGTTTCGATTTCTCGTTTTTATGGAGCTACTGTGCATCCATAAATTAAGCTAGATTCTCCCATTCACACGTAATTACATAAGCGCTCAGGCTCTGCTTGCCAGCTTTTGGTTAGGCTGAGCTACGGCGAGAGACCGATTGGCCCCATCACTTGTCTGCCATATAAGGGCAAGTCCCATTAAGTGTCTTACTCCAGGACACAACAAAGTTGGTGGCTTTTTTTACGATATTCCTTTCGACCTGAGGGTCAAGTTGGTAACTGTGAACACCATTTTTAAGAAGTTTTTAGTATGACCCGGTCAATCAATCAATCAATCAATCAATCTATCTATCAATACTTTTTCTTTTACTTTATGCAATTAAATTGCCAAAGATTTATTTAGAAATATGATAACATAGGAAAGCGGAAAATGACCATACTGCCGTCTAGGTCAACCACCACGCAAACACACAATACATTGGTGCAAAATTTAGCTAATAGGTAGTCAAACAATGTTTGAACGAGCAACCTCGTGCAATCTTGACGGACGCTGTGACTACTATATCATCTTAACTACTAACTTAAATTGTTTTGATATTAATATTTGATTAATGATTGAATTGATTGAATTTTCTTATCATTTTTAGAACTTTTGACGCCGCAAAACGTCAGCGTAGTTGAGGATTCTGTGACATCAAAAAGCTTCATAATTCACTGGCTTCCTGTGCCAAAAGCGGATCGATACAAAATAAAGCTGAGCAACACGAGCCAGGAGGAAGCAAAAATCCTATACGTGGGCAGGTGGGAAAGAAAAAGAGCATTTTCTCGCTGGGAGACCTGCTGTAGTAAAATATTTAATATTTAAAAAGATTGAATCCTCTACTTGGCAAAATTATATTTTGCAGTCGAGCAAAAACGTTTATCCTGTTTTGGATCCATAATTACGCATATCAACCTTTCCAGGTTCACAAGGTATTTAATTCATAACATTCGAAACAATTCAAAAGCCTCTAGCTTCTTGTCGGTCACCAACTGCACTGAAGAGACCTGATAGGTCGAAACAGTGTCACTGTCTGCAATTCAGAAATTGTTTGGTAATAATTGCATTGCACTAAGTTTTAGAAAAGTGATTATTACGCAACAATGACTTAACAATTACTAATTCAGGCCAACAAAAAAATTTTTGGCATATAAGGTGAAAGCGCTTTTGGGGTAAATTGGAGGCGCAGTTCGAAAAAAACGTTATTTTTTGCAGATTGGTTCTAGTTTTTAAGATATTTTGAATTATTTATTTATTTTTTACCATAATTAGGGCTACTTTTAGATGGATATTTATATAGGGCTGGTCAATGAATAAAATGTGTTTTTAGTGTAACTAATCCACATTGGTTTGACATGAATGATTACTGAGCCAAAACAGGCAAAGCTCTTAATTCATGGAATGAATAAAGCGTGCTATATAGTAAACGCGCAATGTTCAACATCATAAAAAACTACAAAGAATTATATCGGTCCATCATTTGCAAAAAACAGCCTCTGTCACAAACAGTTACATTGGGATGTTCATGGACTTAAAGAAACATTAACTAGCGTGTCACATTGGATTTTAACTGTTCATCTGACGAAAAGTTCGCTTATATAATTTCCGGCTTGGGCTTTGTTTAGTAAAATCACGGATCAATGTCCAGCAATAATCTGCCATCGTGTGACAGTCCCAAAGACCTTGGTATCTTTCTTCCATCGTCCTAATGTCTTGATGGAGCCTCTCCCCTTGTTCCTCGTTAACATCGCCAAGATTCTCTGGGAAACAGTCTAGATGGCTAAATAGATAGTGAAGTTTGATGCTCATTCTTGCACCAAGAGCTTGAAAGTTTTGGAGCATCACATCCACCAGGTTCCGTTAGTTGCTAGCTTTTGTGTTACCTAGAAACTCTAGTATCACTGAGACATATGAGCACCAGGCAGCCCTCTCAGCCAATGCAATACGAGCAGTGAAGGTTTGATCTTGTATCAGTTTGCGAATTTGGGTTCCATCAAAAATACCTCCTTTAAGTTTTTTCATCTTGAGACCAGGAAAGGTTTTGGCAATATAATCGAAACAATCACCATCTTTATTAAAAGCCTTCACAAATTGTTTCATCAGACCCAACTTCATGTGAAGCGGAGGCAGGATAATACGATTCCGATCAACCAGTGGCTCATTCGTGATATTTTTATCGCCTACAGCAAGATCTTCTCGTGCCAGCCGATCCTTTTTTACCCAGTGCTGATCAGTAGCGCGACTGTCCCAATAACGGAGAAAACAAGGATGTTTGATGTACCCCCTTGCTGTCCTAACAAAAAATTAACCATTTTAAAGTCTGCGCATATGGCCCAGTTGTGCTCACTGTAGCGCAGTTTCTGTAAAACCATTTTCACATTCAAATAGTATTCTTTAACAATCACGGAATGTCCGATTGGAACACATGCAAACTTGTTGCCATTATGAAATAACACACGTTTCAAACTCTGTTTGGAGCTGTCTATAAACAATCTCCATTCATCTGGGTTGTACTCTGGAAGACCCCTTTTTGATAGGAGGCCTTGGATGTTGTTGCAATAAACAAAGTCATTTTTCATAGTGAAAAAACGAATCAACAAATCATCCCTAGCACGGCAGAATATAACTTTAGTTCCCGAATCCAGTATACAATGTTCCCAAGACGAAATGCCAAAATCTCAGACGATTTCTTGGATAGGCCAAAATTACGAACTACGTCATTCAGTTGGCCTTGACTAAAGGGTTTTGGTGTTGCACCTAGCGAAGATGCTACAGCAGGCATGCTGGAAGAGCTACTAATACTACTGTCGCTGCTATTAGTATCATCCATCGCTTCCAGTGGCATTTCATCTGCAGTAAGGTCAGGTAAGGAAGTGAAAACTGAAACTGGAACTTCAGCGCAATGTGGTATGGGCCGTCGAGCAGACTCAATGTCAAGATAATACCAATCTTTCTTCTTTCGCTGATTCCATCCAGACATATCCACCATGCAAAAATAACAATCATCATGGTGATTTTTGGGCTCACGCCATACCATAGGAACCCCAAACCATATTGAACTGACTTTTGCCTTGGGTTCAAAAGCGCAGCGTTTCTGTACAATGTTTGCACACCATGTGGGGTGCCCAAGACTTGCCTTGGTCTCCTAACTTCATGCCAAAGTAGGTTTCATAAGCTCTCTTGGTAAAATCCCTCACATTGAATCGGTATTTTGCCGTCATATATTTACCACAAATGTATCAAAATACGTTTGGATTGTTTTGGCATTGCCTTCGCTTAATGCTAAATGTTTGCCAAAAAGCAGCTATTCATTGTTCATTGTGTCTTTAAATCCACAAAATCTAGCGCTTTAGCTAGCTGAATGATACGTGTTTTCCACACTATGCTGACTTTAGGCCTTATCATGGTTGTTTTAACGCACAGGGGAAGACAAATAAACTAAAACTGATAACTCTTCTCTAAGAAGAAAAATAAACGTAATAAAGAGAAACTTTTGATAGGAGTAAGTCGTAAATTTTATGGTTATTAGCTGATAGTAATGCTCTAAACCGCATCAAACTTTCATGAATCATCAACATTATGACTTGTTTTTATACGAATCGATATACACATAGGTTGTATGGAGTAAATGGACACCGAACTTTGAATTGGAAACCAGTAATATTACATTAAAGAAGCTTTGCATGCTTGAGAATTCATCGCGCTCAAGCAAAATTATAAAGAATAAAAGTAAAAATATCTCTAAAGCTAGAGCCAATTCGGCAAAACTAAGTGCATTTTCAGACTCAGCGCCCCCGATTTAACTCCAAAACAATTCAACATCCTTTGCATGTTGACAAAAAATTTTTTTGTTTTCTGCCAAATTAATTTTACCCCTTTGTTTCAGACCTGAATGTTTAGTGGATGAACTAGCTGCGGGTCACCGCTATGTGGCGCTCGTTACCGCTGAGAACACGAAAGATTCAACTTTCAGTGATCCGGTGAAGCTTGAACTTTTTACAAGTGAGAAAACAAGTTCTCAATTACAAAGGATCAAAGGATAATTTAAACGAAACCGATTTAACGGCAGTTCCACTTTTTAATAAGCCTGGATCTCATCGTAATCAAGGAATCATTTATTGGGGAATGAGAAATATGATCCTTTGCTTGCCATGTTAACGTCATTATGATGTGATTTGCTGATTGAAATATGAGATTTCTTGCTTGATCCGTGACCTCATCTCTGAGTTAATCAACCATGCCTTACTAAGGATTTTTCCTTTAGCAATGTGCAAGTGTGACCGGCATTCAAATTAAGGAGCATCAAGAGTTTTAAAGAAATTGATAGGCACTGTCTGTCTTAAGCATTAAAGACGTTGTTGGACCTCCCCTTCTCAGTAGTTTCTTAATTAATCCGTCATATACAAGCGTGACGTCGAATGACTTCTTGACTACATTTTTTAAGAACTCGAAACGCCTCAAAACCTTAACGTAAACGACGATGACGTCACCGAGTCGTCCATGATTGTCAGGTGGGATCCAGTTCCCCTGGCAACCTCATACTTCATTCGGGCAGGCGTGGAAAGTCGTGAACACGATCATCATAGGTGAGTGTGTGACGTCATGATTCAAAGATTCGCTCCACTTGATCCTTTGTGGTGGTAGTCTCTTTTTTCAGGATTCTCTAAACAGCAATCACGACTCTAAGAAAAAAACGGTTGTCCAGACATGCTTCAGAGTTTCCTAGTTTCAACATTCCGGTTGAGATGCTTGATGTCTTTGGAGATGAATTTACCGATTATTATTAGAATTTGTCAAGCAGAGGAAATCATCGTAAATTGTTTTCTTCGAAAGGAGAACAGTGCATGCATCATAAAGTTTGTGCTCATGACCATTCAATCACTGTCGCTATGGAAACGACGGTTTATCCACTTAACCATCTTCCCGACCCATTCTTGTTACCTTGTACAAGCGGACCATCTTTCTAAACCAAGACCACTAAAACAGACGTCCGAGGTCAATACTTTGTCCAAAACGTGACTACCTTGTTTTTAAAATGGCCTCTATTTGTCTTCAGAAAATCGCTTTCAGAAAGTTTTTCTGTTCAAATTTCTTTCCAAAGTCCATTCAAAAATACATCTTTGATGCACTTCTATTATTTGTGATGTTTAACAACATAGTTACGTCATAAACCATATTTCCAGCGTGTGGCTGCGACTGGAAAAGAAGGAGATCCAAGTTTCTACCACATCAGTTTTGGTGGAAAACCTTCACGCTGCCTCCTATTACCTGATCGAAGTTATGGCCACCAATGAAGACACAGAAAGCTTGTCTGTTTATATTCATCAATTCACAAGTAAGCCATTGCCGAACATATTTAGAAATTTAGACGCTTCCTTTTTTTTGAAATTACACCAATTTTTTAGATAACTTTTTTCTGTTGTTTCTTTGATTTCTTGAGAGGAAGTTTTGATACGGCAAAATTATCCCATGGTCAAAAAACTGACTTTTTTGGGTACCTGTACTGTATTAACATTACTATCTTAAACTGAAAAAAATACGCTCATAGATTTTGTAATTGACTCCAATTTGACAGTCAACGTTGTACCTAGATCCCTTTTAAACCTGCTTGTTAAAAAGGGCCACGGAGGCAGCATTATTCGGATCTAAATAAAAGAAAATAACTTCAAGGACTATTTTTCTCGCATCCATTTAAAAAGAAAAATGGGCGTTTGGGAATTGCAAAAACTGTTGTTTGTTAGCCAAAAAAATCACCTGTAGTGGGCAGTCTTGGGTGAACCCTGGGTTCAAATTAACCCTGATTGGACCAAAAGGTTTCAAAGTTTTGCATTCATTGCTTTTCTGTTTGGCGCTTTACAAAAAAAAGGAGTGTAAAAGGTGTTCCGTTGTGTGTGTGGTTTTTTGTTTGTCTCGACTTTCATATAAATTATGGACTAGCGAAAGACCTGCGCAGTAGGTCGTGACTTCATATCAGCCGACAATTAACTATACGACAGGACTTTATCAACCAAAAGGAATGCTTTTGAAAGAAACATTTTACATGGACACTGAAGCAGAGGTGGAATGGGAGCTGGTTCAAGGAGCTACTTTCTATATGCTGATTGTAAGACTCAGTGATGATAATATATTTGAGGAAAGGAAGGAAAAGGAGCATCAGCAATATTGGTTTTACAAGTTTGAAATTTAACATTTTTAATCAAAAACTACAAAAATAGGCGTTGTAAAACACTTTTAGGGGGTTTCACAACAATATATTATAACGTAGTCAGTGGATTTGACAGTAGAGAGCTCAATGATCGAGTCAGAGCAATAAAATAAAATTTATTCAAGTTAAAAACACCTCAATAGTCTGTTTCGCCGAAGGCGGCTCGTTAGGAGGTAGTTTTTATTCAAATAGAATTTGAATTTATTTAAATATTCAAATAGAATTCTATTTGAATAAAAACTACCTCCTGACGAGCTGCCTTAGGCGAAACAGACTGTTGAGGTGTTTTTAACTTAAATAAATTTCATATTACAACCAACAGATTGATACCTGGCAGAAGATTACAAAATGTTTCTCTGGGCTTGGCAAATGTATTAGTTCAAAAATGCACTTTAATGCTAAACGTTTAGGCAAGGCTCTAGCCAGAGAAGCAAAGAAAACAACTGCCCCGGCTCTCAAAGTTTTATCAACGCCTTGCTTTTAGTTGAATTTTTAAGTGCATTTTAAAACCAAGAATATTACATTAGCTTCACTTCAGCAAACGTCTTTAAAGTTACTCTAATGCATAACTCTTAATTCTTATCAAAATATTGTTGGGCCTTAAAAAATACGTCATCATTGAAATTATCCAGTTTTCTCCATCTTTAGAAATTCTTGGCTGGCTACACCCTTGCTCTTATGTAACCCAAGAAAGATGAGAAGTAGCCAAAAAATGAACTAAAGCATTTAAATCAGCTTCAGCATGAATCAATGAATGTTGAGAGCCATTGGTATCAGATACCAGAAGTCAAACCAAATAAAATTGTATTGCTTTATCTATCTTACTAAGTATCAAATGTGGAAGAATTATTTATCATGAATATTTTAGATTTACGAAGTATACAACGATAGTTTAGCATTGGATGACCAGATCTCTGATGGCAATAACTTTGCCATTGAAGCGCCAATTTTAAAAAACTACAGATTAGAGATATTGGTAACTATTTGCGTGTAGACTCTAACTAATTGCTGTAATTACAATATAGTTTACTATTCTTTATTTGCGGTAAAGGAATGATACATAAAACAGTTAATTTTCTTAAGATCCGCCACAAAGTTGCCGCTGAAATATTACTGGCGCGGCATATTTCTATCAGTGCTGTATTTATGGAATCAAAGAGTGTTCATGCACCAAAGCCCGTAAAAAAAGGGCCTTGGTATCAATGAAAATCTTTTTGCTTTGGAGAACGGCACACAATTTTTGGATCATTGTCGGGTGCTCTTGCGGTAAAGATCGCTTTTAACGAAGATGCACTAGGGTCTTTATTTAACTTAAGCCAGTCATGATTTCTTCGCAATCCCTGCAACAAAGCAGCGGATATACCAAGATACCCTTATTACGGCGACAACTAATTACCTATTGAACTCATGTGAGTAATGCATTGACATTTAACCCTACCACTTCAAGACAGGCATCTCTTTTGCAGAACTCCACAAGGGTTGAAAATCGTAACTATCACACAATGGTAGGACTACTGCCAGAATCACACTACCTCGTAGCGGTAGTAGCTTACAATAAAGATACACGAAGCAACCCAACTTCAATGAATTTTTTCACCAAATGTAAGTTGCTTACTCTTGTTGATTAAAAGTTGGTGGTTACGAAGGAGAGTAATAAGTGCCAGATTCAAGTGTCTCGAGGCCTTTTTTCCATCATTATCTTAATGAGGCCCATATAGGAAGCTAACAATACTGCAGATGGGTCTGGCATAATGGTGATAAGCATGTTTCTTGTTATTAACCTCACAGACTTAATGGCATGTATTGAACAAAAAACTGCAATGCCAGAGCTTTCATTTTTTGAATATCAACTTCAAAACACCTCTGTTGGCCTCCTTTTTTTGAGTAGGAGACCTTTCCATTGGAGATAAGGTTCCAAATAGGAAATGGAAAAACTGCATGGCGGTGAATAAACTTTGTAATCCTAATGTAAAAAAATCTGTTGCTTACAAAACCTTCAAGCTTAAGTTACCACAGCTAATTAATAAATCCAGCACTGGGGGTAATTGATCGAGGAAGAAAACCGCAGAAGGATCATCAGATATTAAAATGATGCCAATCCCTTGCTTCATTTCCATTTGCCCATTGTGGACGTTGCTTCTGTTATAAACAATGCTTGTATCACACAGTGAAAACATAAATTTCATGTATGACATCAGAATAGATGTTTAAAGCAAAAGCTAAGATATGTTTGCATGAAACCGCTAAAAAAGTGATTTATCGGATAAACGAGTTTCCAATTAATTTTTGTGGCTGATATTTTCGCTTTGAAACGAATTTTAAATCTATCGGTGGTGATGAGCCCACTGAACTAATCAAACAACATTGACACTATAATTTTTTCTTATAACAAAAGCTGGTACACTGCTGTACAATGTAGAAGTTCCCAACAGTGTCCTGCCTTCTATAAAATAGCATGTTTTGACTAAAACCTAATGCTTTTTCTAAATTTTTTTCTGACTTTTAAGTTTGATCTATTATCAAGTAAATGAACATAAAATGTGCTACGTATAGTTTTTACTTTTTCTGAAATGATGTAATGAAAACATAGGGTCAAATTGGGCTAGTGTTGGCTCCGGTGTCCTATACTGCTCCATCGCGATTCCAACAGCGCTCATTGTCCATGTCGTTTATTAATGGGTTGAGTGCATTTGTATCGCTTTGTACACATAATAGCAATGTAAAATTTTCAAGTTTCGAAAATTTATCGAAACGAAAAACTGAACAATAGTGCCACTTTTCATACACAATAATTGATTTATAGACCTATTTTCTAAAGATGTTACGGGCTAGGACTTTGATAACTCGGCCAGCTTAGGAAAAATAGGCTATGTAAACAAAAGCTGTGAACTTTCAGAAAATCACAGCCAAAGGCCACTCATTAAACAATAAAAGATAAACCAATGCTACACCACATGTCATCAGCAAATTATGCAGGCTTTGCCCCGTAGGAGGCTGTTGGAAAGTTGAGACGAAGCACTGTTGATATTACGCGCAAGTGAGACAAAATAGTTTCTACCGTTTTGATTACAGTTTTGAAAAAAAATGCTGAGGTGGAAATGTGGCATAATACCTCTATTAACAAAAGCAAGTTTCGATGTTTATTTAAAGCCGTAGGTTGATTTTATTAACTCATTTTATTAAATTAATTTTTATTGATTTTACTAATGTTTTATTTAAAGTTCCTGCGTTTTTTTTAAAGCCCCTAGCTACTTGGCGGTCACCAACTGCACTAAAGAGACTTGAGAGAAGCAGTGTCACCGTCTGAACTTCGCTCCAAGTGCATCGCTGGCCTCTTACATTACTTTAATTTCCAGTGTGTTTAACAAATTTTACCAGAAGCTTAAACCACCATGGGATTAACCCTTAAATGCCTGAATTATCATTTTAGAAGCTAAAACTTTTTTTAGCATTTCTTTTAGTTTAAATAGAGTGTTTTTATAAATTAGTTATGTTTATAGCTGTTTACCCTGTTTCGTGGGGTTTGTTAACTGAAAGCAACATCCGTCTTCAAAGAACCTCAAACTTCAAATATCACTACATTTTTTTCAAGCTTTATCTCGTGTAAAACTTTAGAAAACAATTAGATTTTGAGGTGAAACACAAATTGAATGTACAAACACTTTAGTAATGCCTTTGCAGCCTGGCATCTTGCACCTGCCCTTGTTTTGCACTAACTTCGAAAAATAGGTAACTTGATCTTTTTGTACAGATTCTCCAGGTATTGGTTTGGCAGGCCCCCACTTGTATTTTGCTTAGAAACCCTGCTCAGCAGTGCTGGATGGCCTACCCTTCCTTTTCTGAGCTGTTTTTCCTTGCTTGCAGAATGCGTCCGCAATTTCGGTTTTGAAGTTTAGCAGACTTATGCCAGCAGCTTGAAGAGAATATCATGAACATTGCTTTGCTGCATCTTCATGATAATCTCTTCAAGCAATGGCACACATCATTGCAACAAAACGGAAGAAAATTTTGTGAACGGATGGAACTTTGATAAAGAGCAATCATGTGATCTAGTCTGTCTGCACCTTCCATGCGTGAGTTATACAAGTTGACAATTGCTGGGATTTGAATGGGAATCTTCTTTCTTTCCTTGCTGTCATATTTTTGCTTCTCTACTGAAAGCAAAACAGAAGCATAAGTTATGAGAAACATCACACAACGTTTGCCAAAATACTTGAAAGCCCTCACTCTCTGTCCACATACCAAAGTTAAGCACTCTCCAGCACAACCACTTTCTTTTTCATTTGTTCTTCAGAAGGCAAGCTGATGATAGGAATTTGGTTTGGCCGCACTGTTCCCAAGGATTGTATTCCAACTTTTTGTAATTCACACACTAGACCAACACGGGTCAACCAGTAATCAAAAAAAGTTTGTAATTTTTATTGGAGGCGCAATGCTGGCCAATTTCATAACAATGTTGCCACTTGCACCAATATTTGGAAATCTTTCAACTGAATGGATTTTGTCACAATGTATGTCAAAGTTGTAAACAATTTCTTTGTCTTCAGAGAGAACAAAGATTTAGTAGCCCCATTTTCTGGGATTTTTTGGAATATGTTGCTTGGAGTGATGGTTGCCATTGTATGGAACAATCTGCTCATTCACACAAAGGTATTCATTTTTGGGAGTATGTTGCACCTTCTTTTGCAAATGCTCAAAAAAGGGTCTGATTTTGAACATTCTGTCAAAATTTTCATTATCTCTAATTGGCTGAAGTGAATTGTTATTGAAGTGAACGTTTCTTTTGATTTCCTCCCATCTGTCACGGGACATAACGTCAGCCACGTTGTCATTGCGGTAAACTTTACTTCAGTAAAGTCTGCTGTTTGGCAAAGAAGCGCATGTCATATACAAAACTGTTCCCAAAAACTATTCTAGTTCCATCACAATAAGCAGCAGTGGCTCATTAGGATTGTTTTGTACTGCATAAAGATTTGATTGCTGTACAATTTCTTCCAATATTTGTTGATCAAAAAAATATCTTAAGTAATCCACTGGAGATCCTAATGCTTCCTCAGATTTAAGAGAAGGGCCTCCCCATTTAAACACAAATATTGACGAAGAAGTTTTCTTCCATTGATACTTTCTTTTATCTGTATAAAGAGCTATTGATTTTGTAGGTGATGTACCCGAAACAGAACACCGCATTATTTATTATTCACTTGGTGTTTAGCAAAAGAAGGTCATAGTTTCTGTCGCGTGCAATACAATTTTTTGATTCTATTTCAACTATAATTTTTTCGTAAAATTGAGCCGATGTTTAGTGTCGCTTGAATAATTAAGTCTGGCTGCAACTTAACAGCTAGGTGAAGATTGGCTTTTACTAAGATACTTGAAACACGCACTTTTCGATCGAGAACAGAACAAATATATTTATAAAATGCTTTGAAACTTTAAATTCCTTCACTCGACGATCACAGAAACTAAAAGCACTTTAATGTAACAATCAGGAAACAGCCAAAACTAAATCCATCAAACAACCGTCTCACACTTGTCACGCCACCAATCCACAATAAGTCACCACAGAACAATACGCCTTTTTTCTACTCTACTTTGCCACTCTACTACTACTCCTCCTCTCTACTACTCTACTCTACTGATTACGTAAAAATCTCGCCGCTTTATATACAAGTGGGCGGCGTTCCAGAAAAAGCTAGAACAACATCACGTGACACAGAAAAAAACGCCGATAATAAATTACGTAATCGGCAATCAAAAAAATCTTCGAGAAGAAACAAGATTCACTCGAATACTCTGGAACTTAGTCGCGTAAGAAGAGGCGTGTGAGTTACAAATTTAAATGCGAAAAAAAGGTCTTTTTCGAAAACAGCCAAGATATAAAAAGCAAGTTTAGGGCTTAAGATAATTCAGATTTACAAATAAAATAATCACGGCAAAACAAAAGCTACAGATTACAGAAACTATATATAAACAAAAGCAGCAGATTACACAAGCTATATATAAAAACTATTCCTTCAAAGCAAATTTACTTATTCGTGACAGTTTCTTGCTAGCAACATAGTTGGGTGGTACATCAGATGATGAGGTTGATGGTGAAAGTCAGGTAATGTACCTAAAACAGAACATCGCATTATCTATTGCTCACTTGATATTTAGCAAAAAAACATTTATAGTTTCTTACCAGCAACATTGTTGGGTTGTTCATCAGATGATAAAACTTGGAAAAAATCTTCCTCATCACTTGTGATTAAGCCTGATTTGTCATCATCTATAAGAGTAAAAATATCACTGTAGGTGGCCTACTATAGGCTAAACAATTATTTTTGGCATTTTAAGATAATTTAATTCTTATACAGAATAATTACTAGGCATAAACAACAAACTGAAGTAATTACCTGATGGAGGAGGACTATATTCTTCACTGCTTTCAGGTGCAGATGAAGCATCACTGTCAGCTGGTAGGGGTGCACACCGATTTTTGCCATAAAATGTAGAAGGAGTGTATACCATCATCTCATAAACTAGACTAGTCCGCTTACTAAATATATATTGATTAGAATATGTAGTATAGTTACTAGTCTAACTCTCATCACTTCTAATTGCCAGCTTCTACCATGCCACAAGCACTGCAAAAAGTTTTCACATCTCAAATCTAAAGTTTTTTTGTTGGTGTTGCCATATATTACCATGGAAATAGCTGAATAAAAACCAAACAACAAAAACAAATTACCAAAAAAAACAACAACTCAATAATGCATCTCGTGGCCTAATGTTGCCTTCAGTCAACATTCAAAAAAGTGAGTGTTATTTCACACATGGACATGCTACTTTTCTCAAAAACGACAGAAGATAAATTAGTCCCCTACCAATTTACAAATGATTTATAAAGAGTGAAAACTAACAGCAGGTGTCTTTCTTCATGCCATACCTCCCAGGAATTTCAAAAGTTGGCACATGTTCTTGTTCATCATTCACTCTGGCCATAAACACTAAGAGCAAGCGAACTTTTTTCGAATTAAATGCGATAAATCGTGTCGTAAGAATGTTGCTTCTAGTTAACAACGGGCATTTAAGCGCTAAGACTAATTTCGTGTGAGTTAGAGCATAAAATGTAGCGTGTTGCCTGAATTAACATCTGATGTTTAAGGGTTAACTGTACTGTTATCTTCAATCGTGAAAGTGGGCTTTTATTTCTACTTAAATACTGAATGCTGCTCCTTTACTTTATTATTACTGTTACTAGTGCTTTTAATTTACTGCTTATGTTCGTGACCAAGCGGTAAGGTATACTAACATGCATTGTGAGAAATTATAGGTGGCGTACTATAGGAGTCCGGAGCACTGTTGGACACTCTCTCCTACATGTAAAAAAAGTTTCGTTAAAAACTACAGATTTTTACAAATTTTTTTATGTCGTTACTTTTAGAAATTAAACTGTTTTTACAAATTAAACAACTACAAACTTTTTATTCAGCTTTCTGTGGTGGTGATTTTCATGACTTTCCGCAAACCCATTTATCACAAGCTCTTCCTTCTCGAGTCATCTCAAACAGTTCCAAGAGCTCGTGCTTAGAACTCTGTTGCAAAGAAAGGCTGTTTCCGTGCCGATCTGTGTCCCTGCATCAGAGTCTGCAAAACTGTTTGCTTTTCGCTGAAGATAGGAATACAGCTCCTCCACTGGCAATCAGTCGTGTAAGTCGTCCATCATGTGAATGTTATCCAAAGTTCTAGTTCAACATCTTTATCCAGTTTGATGAAAATTTGTAGATCTTTAAGAAGTTTAAGTTACTAGAAAAAAATATTTTCTTTTTTCGCCGTGGTGATAGTTCTATTTTTGCTCTTATATATTGAAAAACACTTGTGGCCAAACCGCTTGTGAGTTTTTAGTATTGCGGTACGAAACATTTGTACCATAAATGCTGCAGCGAAAAGGAGGAAATTGCAGTAAAAAGAATACAACAAGAAAAGAACACAACATCTTAGATCAGGCTAGGCATTTCGTGGTTTTATTTCGTTTTCTTCATGAATGGTAGATAAATTTATTATCATTATCGCTATTATTATCAAATTATTTAATAACAATAATCATAATAATAGCGTTTGATTGTGCTTTAGGATTATAACCATTACGAGAGAAAGTTTTGGCAAGAAGTTTCTGGATTTCAAATTCGATCAATCACGCATAACAACGTGGCCTTTATGAACGAAACAGTGGAGCTGACGCTGACCGTATGTGATGACGTATATCAGCTGGGATGGAAAGCTATAGTTACAAACTTTTCTTAACAAGTTATTTTAACCAATAAATCTTGAAAACGATAATTTTACATTATACGTTATAGCTTTTGACCCTCTTTTTCCAAAAGCCAATTTTAAGCAAAAGACATATCTCTCTAACTCCTTGCACAAAACCTCTAAATGGAATAGCGCCTTTCGTGCAGATTACATTCGTAGCAATCAGGCTGACGGAATTAAAAGTGTGGCATTTAGCAGTAGTTTCATTTATGGACAGCTTATGGTATTTCTTCTTCAAGACCATTTTTGGAAATCAACAGATGCTACTTTGAACTGAAAAATCTTTTTACTTGTTGGCCCACTTTTCAAAACTTCTCCCGTTCCTGGTAATGATGCTTTAATTGTTTTCACCGAGTTTGCATCCTGGCTGTTATGGTAACCGCGTTCTGTGCCGACGGAGCTTGCGTTTACTCTAGTTGCCATGACGATCATAAGCGGTCCTGCTTTCTAAGCGCTTTTAAGAGAAAGATAGGCCAAGCTGCTTCCTTCGTGAAGTGTTCGCGAAGCGACAAGGGGAAGAAATTAACATCGCCCTTATTTACAAAGACCTGTTGTTTGAACCGTGTTTCCTTTCATTCAGTCTCCATTTCCCCCAAAGTCATTTTCCAAACAATCTTGCAGTACCCATTCAAACTCGTAGAGGGAGCTACTTATAGGCTCGATGAAGCGCTGGGTTGCCATCAAGAAGTTCAATACAGATACGGTTTTTGTGTTGTTTTGGCTTGAAGATAGCTCTGGAAAGCAATTTGTCTTGAATGAATACCATACTCCTGGTCGAAACATATTGTGTAGGCAACACACTGATCAGTTCGTACTTTAACTGTTTCTATGAACAAAAGGTTTCAAGGGACCGATGGGTCTCACATAACTCACAACTCACCATCTGGAGCTCTTCTACATCCTGAGCTCCTTACTGATTGAAGTGGTAATCCCTTGCTTTTGTTCAGTTTGTCTATATTGGGAAAGTCGGCTGCGTGACGTGGGACTTCGGGGATGGAGACGTGGCCTATCAATCAATCATGGGAACTGACTGCTCTTTTCTGTGCAAGAATAGTGACTTGGAAAATTGTATCGTCAATGACACCAAACCAAACGAAAATGGAAACCAGATCGTAGTCACGTGAGTTAATATGACGCTAACGTCCCGTGATAAACTACATTTTGTCATTACCTTTTTGATAGGCAATAAACTAAGAGATTTTTATTATTATTATGTTGCAAAGTAATTGTTTTAAACCACGGTCTGATGACATCATAGACATGATTATGATATGGAGGACGTGTTCACTGTCATCGTCAATGTGACCGACTTCACTTCGTCTAAAGTCAAAGAAGAAAAAATAGCAATTAACTCGCGGGGATGTATCTATCCATCAATCACGATTGAAGATGATGGAAAGGTGCGTTCAAAACATTAAAGTTGTACTAAAATTTTTATCGTCGGGACTTCCTGCAAAGAAAAATTTCACAGCATGCTGTGCTAAGCCGGTCCCTGGGCTTATGTTTGAAGGTGAATTAGAACTGCATTTTAAAAATTGACTTGGTGTTGCTCCGGGGCGAAACATATTTCAAGCGTTAACTTCAAACTGCACTACCAACCCGAGCTGCATTGGTTAGGCCGCAGCAATCTTGACCGCAGTATAAAATGATTCTAGCTGCAATAGGCTTGGGCCTCAACTATGTGGGACATGCTTGGGCCCAAAATTTGGCCCATGCAGGGGTCCAATTACAAGGACAAGCAGAAGTGTTTCTCTTTGGAACACATTTTCACCTCTAAAAGTGCCGATCTTCACGGGCGGGCGCTTCACGGGCGCAACAGTCACAAATTACTCTTTTTGCAAAGCAGTTTCATTCTTCAGACCCGCTGGACAGCGAGTGTTGCTATTTGCGCTAAGCATAAAACTATATTGTTCAGACCTCTTTCAGAGTTTCAAAGCTTCAACATTTCGATTTCAAATCGCTTGGCTCTGCTTTCGTGAATTACTGCAAGTTGGAATCCGTTGATATTGCAAAGTTCTTTTTCTGAGGTCACAGTAGCATGGGCCTACTTATAATGAGATTTGTAAAAATAATTACTCTGTCACAATGCAACAGCCTTTAAGTTCACTCGATCACGTTGCAATCACTTAAAAAATCACGAAAAAATCGATGATAAGGTGCCATTCTAAAAAGTTTTCCCAGAACAGGTTTTCGAATCATTATTGCTTTAACTATAGTTGAATGGTTTCTGCAGACCATTATAGATCCGAAGATTCTATATCGATCCCACAAACTTTTACTTTCTGCGACTCCTATCATTATTTGTCGAAATTTTCTCGGAGTTGATTTTGATTGGGGAGCTGTTAGCTATGCAGGTTAGAAAATTAGATCTTGCTTTAATCTAAGCAGTATTGTAAAAGTACTAAGCGATTCGGATGATTATTAGAGTAGGACGCAAGAATAGCGAGGTATATTTATCATTAATTATTATAATCAATTTTTTGTGTTCGTTTGTACTTGTAGGAAAGAGACCATAATCGGCATTGCGTTGGCAGATATTGCCACTGTTTAAATGGCCGAATTAGTGGTGCCTAGCTTACTTTTTTGGAAGTTTTTCTGCTACTGTTTTACCCGTAATATACAGGATATCCCAAAAATGTTTTCACGTTTCCGACACTGATAACTTCGTTGATTGGACCAAGGATTTCGTCAAATGCCTTTCGCATTCACCAGACCTAAGACCACTTGACGTTTTCTTTTTATGAGAAAACCTTATAAACGAAGTTCAAGCTCTGAGACCCGCAATAGTCGTTGAATTGAGAGTAACCATTGAAAGTAAATCCACGCTAATACCAAGGGAATTGTTTTGTTGTGGATTCGATACCATTGAACCCATTGCAGGACCAATTTGAGAACAAGCATTGACAAAATGTTATTTTTAGATTCTGTTACATTTTGAAAGTAAAGTGAATTTAAATAAACACCTGCGCTTGTTTAACAATTATTTTCGGAGCACCCTGTAGTGGCATTGGCAAAGTTGATATTTTGCTAAAAATGATATAAATTACTTGCTATCCTTTTACAGCTCTCATGCAGTTTGACCATTGGTTTTGGGGTCCAATAACAAATTTTAACCGGACTAGAGTATATAGAAGGCAAGTTGAGTTCACCCAACATGCCTCTCCATTCAACAGTGGGGTCCAGGAGGAACGACGAGGCTTTACGTGGTGGTTTCTGTTGAGCCGCAGAAGTTGCCAACACAGCAACTATATTTTCCACCAGCTAATGATACGAAATTCTGATACCTGATTTTAAGTCATTTGCTCCTTAGCCTTTGGTAATCTCAAGCAACGAGGCTATGGAGCAATAGCTAACACTCGTTGCTATTTTTATGATGGTACTTTGCTGCAAGTAGTCACTTAAAATTCTTCTAAAACTGTAATTCCCAACCTAGCTCTAACGTTTCAGAGTGCCTGGAATGTCTGTGTAGTTGTTGTTGCACTTGGAATGCGATGACCGGTTATTTCGTTAATTTCGTGTTATATTTTTGAAGATCACTTTCTTTTTCATATAGACATCCACCTTAAGATTTTTACATCTGGATGCTGGATGACTGCTTTTAGATATTGTTTTGAGGGAATCCACAAGCTGGTGTCAAAGCTTTATGGCAACATTGTTGAGCGTACCGAATCGCCGTCTGTGTCGAGCGTTCAAAGCTCAAAATGACCACGTGGTTGTTTCTTGAGGGAAAACACTTTATGGCTATTTCCTTTGCTAAGTTGCATTTTTCGCGGTAGTAATGCTCCTTGTCAGTAGCACTGGTACACTTGAAGGGATTGCGAAGGCCAAAAGTGTATAGAATGACCGACAAAAAGTTTTCCTGTAACCGGAAGATAAAGTATGGCACAATCATGACTCAAGAGCTCCGTGGAGAAGAAAAAGGCAACCAATTGAAATAGTTACTTTATTATTAGCTGATCTTCAAACCGTTACCGGAAGCATTGATCTTCAAGCTAAAAGGTCAGAGATTCTTGTGCCCCCTCTTACGTTTGAGCTTGGAATGCACCGACTCGCAGTTTCGATTCGAGTTCTCGATGAACTGCACGACCTTCGAAGCAATGACGCTATATTTGTGAAAGTTGTGCCATCGCCTCTAGTGGCAAAGATAAAGTAAGTTTTTTGGCCGCAACATACTGCTCAGCATGACAAGAAACCAGATTTGGAAACGAAAGGTTGTCAGATTGAAAGTTCTATTGATATTGCGTTTCCGCGTTATTTGGGAAAAGCATCCTATAGTAACTTGCCTGGCTTGTTTTCGCTGGCAGTTGTGTTAACTCCGAAGCTGGTCTGTACAAAAATTCTTCGAACATTGGAGTCCCTAAAAGCCCACCACTGACAGGATTGTGGTCAAGTGGAAATGTTAGCGGTTTAGTTGTGTTAGTAAAACAATGTAACATGTCTCCTAAATTCACACCAGACGCCAGCGATTTGCTTAGGAGCTTACTTTAGACAGTGCATACTGTTTCAATCTTTTAGGTAGGTCGAAACAGTGAGCACACTCGGTAGTTTCGCTCTACCTTAACGTATATCTATTAGAATTTAAGAAGCCATACAGATCTACCCATGTCTAGATGCTCCAGTGCTGGGTAATACTCAAACCGTTTTCAGTTTTTTTAATATGGTGGAAAATGGTTTGAGTGATAAACCGAAACGTAATGATATTCTTAGAGTCACACTGATTTTTAATAAAAATTTGAAAACGTTTTATTTTTTATACGCTAATAACATACATTTACGTAGAAGGAAAGGAGAATTACATACAACTCCACTGCAGTAGTTTTTAGCCAGAGTATTGCAGTACCCTAGTGTGTCATTTGCAATGTTCAGAGGTGCAGTGAGAATGGTACACACACTGTAGCCATTTCTGCTGCTTATTGGAGATGTTGGAGTGCTGCTAAAATTTATAAGTCAACGTCAAGTTAAATGTGTCGTCTCCATTTATGTTCTTTTTCAATTGTCACCAGTTGAATCTGAGATCCAGACTCTGGCTTATTTCTTACGTTTGGACACAGTTGGCTTTTATGGGTGTCGTAACCTATTTATGTCTAGTTCGATGCCGTAAGCTTAAAAAGGCAGGGAACCATTGATCTACGGCGTTGAACTAGAAGCGACACAGGGATAGCCGTGTTATCTGAGTGGTTGTCAGGCATCCGGGATTATATTGTATTGTCATTAGGATTTACCGTGAGGACTGTTATTGCAAGGTAAAAAAATGACAATGTTAAAATATTCAAACTATTACTTTTATAGAGGAGGGTCGATGAGGACGGTGGGAACGGGTCACGTAGTTACGTGGGATAGTGCTTCAGTGTCCTATGATCCGGATGTTGAGGGTGACGATAACGGAAAAAATTTAAAGTTTGGTTGGTCTTGCCGAAATCATACTGATGTCAAGTGAGGCGATTTTAAAAATTTGATGTAAAAACGTATCATGTTGTAAACAATCCCTCAGCAATTTTAACTTCTCAGCACAAAGTAATGACGAATACCTCTTTTTCTCATTGGTATAAAGGCGCCGTATAAGACAGTGATCCAAGTTCACACTTCAAACTAAATCGAAATCAAACCAGAAAAAAGCAGTCGTTTACATCCATTTTCAATCACTTATGAATAGGTTACAACTTATTGGCAGCAGGCCACCAATTAAGGAGATTGCCGTTGGTGGGTGCCCAATGCCGTCTCTTACGACATTCTGGGTAAGTAGTATCACGCTTCTAAACCAGTGAACCAATTAAAAGATTTCGGATTTAACTCCCCCTTAAGTTCGGCATTTTGCGCCTTTTTAAAAAGATTTTTAACGGGACATTCTACGCGAGTCAAGAATTTTCAAAAATTTTTGATTCAATTTTTTTTCAGGTTCAGACCTTTTAGTCAGGAAACCTGTTTCAGTGACGTTAGTCAGGTTATTTTCTCGTCGCCTGGAGTGTTTCATTTAAACACAAGTTTAATGGAAATGTATGTTCCTTACGTATTCTCAGTCTTCGTGAAGAAAGGCACAAGAGAGAGCGAATTTAGGCAAAGTGTGGTGGTCAAAGAAGGGGATCCCCCTGACTTCTTCATCAAGTAATATGTTTGTTTTTTTGTTTTTGACAATCATGGAGAAGCGATTCATACATTTGCTGATGACATGTTGTGTGGGCTGAAGAACTGATCATTGACAGTCTTGGTCAGCGATCATCTATTCTTCTTCTTTGCTTGCCAAGGCAGGTCACACTATTTTATCTGGACGGCCCAGCCATTTCACTGCATTTTTCATCAACCACTGTTAGATCGACTGACTGACCCTGTTTTCTAGTGTTTGTTCAGGCTGGGCCACCGCAACGGGTAGGCTGCTCTGCGCCACACCAGTCTGCCACATAAAGGTGAAGGAATTCCGTTAAGCGCCTTTCCCAAGGAAACAACAAGCAAACTTGTTGGTTTTTCACCACATTGGCTTTTTCGCGCTGAGCGTTAAGCAGGGCAGCTGTGAATACCGTTTACAAAGCTTCAGTATGCCTCCACAAGGTAACTTAATGCAAATCTATTGACTGCAAACCGCATGAAATAGCCACTACATCAATCTTCCAGTTGACGATGCTTGCGTTCAAACCTTACAATGACTGTGGCTTTATGTGCACGGTAAAAGTACTTGGCCATAATTCCTTCAATTGGGCGAATTCAAGCAAACAGAAAACTTTTCGGAAAAGACTTTTTAAGCGATCAAGCTGAAATGGAAAAAAAATTGAAAACTTTAAAAGAGATTTGGAAGTCGTTCTTTGTTTAGCGCCACTAATGCTATCAAGCAAGTTGGGCAGATATAGATGCCACGCAACAACAGCATTGGCTGTAAAGAATGCTACTTCTCATGGCGACAGGTGTAGCTACAAATTGAACAAATGAAACTTTTTATGTGATAACCATAAAAGCAGTATTTTGGAATTAAATTTAGAGAAAAGCTTCGTTTGCAAACAAGGGTCTTCAAACGCTAAACAAGCGTAGTTTCGAAAAAAATATTTGCGGGATTTAGGGAATGAATTACCTGTGTTTCCTTTAATTACAAACTTGAACATAACGAATGATTTTCCTAATTATGATTCCAAGAAGACAACCAGTGTCCAAAACCTGCTGAGTTTAAATGGGTCTCCATTATTAAAAAATTACTAGATTATTATTTACTTTAGTTTTAGGCAAGAACTGGGTTGCTTTTTATTCTCAAACTTGCTTCAGTGGGCGAAGCTAGCCGCCTCACGGTCTATCCTCTTCTCTGTAGACCTTGATCCAACCTCTAACTGATGAAGGGTAAATGATATTTTGCAACAAATTAAATAATTTTAAAAGGTGCGTCGATAACTGCAAGACCAAGATGAACCCCACGCAGTCTTTAGCTCTTCAAACAGTTTGCCACAATTGTGCTCCGCGACGCCACCCTGCATTCGAGTGGCAGCTTTACGAAATAATTTCCATCAGCAAAGTGGCGCCAGAAAACAACTCAAGTACATTCGATTCTGAGGGTATGTTATTTTTGAATTTTTGGCATTGAGGGTTTTTTGGTTTGTGGTATAATGGGCTACAACATTGACAAGACCAATTTTATCTGCACATTGGTATTTTTGGTCTATCTGGTATGTCTAGTTATATATTGGGCTTTCTAAGATCATGGGTCTCACCACCGAAACATTTGGTTAGGTTATATCAAAATAATAAACTACTTATCTGCAGTACGCTCATTAAAATTATCTTTGATTGGTGCTAACCATTGAGTACCATGTCTGTTGTTACGTTTTGTTAGCATTAGTCAAATAGGCGTTACAGTCCTTTGGTCATTCCAAGTAATTTAAGTTCAGACAAATTTATAAAATAAACTAGATTTGGAAAAATTTTTGCCTCGAAACATTTCTGTTGGCTGTGGTCCTTAACATAGCGTTGTGAACCAAACGTCGTACTTGTGATCAGATTTTCGGATCTTCCAGCGGGCCGTTGCAAATGGCATGGTCATTAAACAGGCGGAACTGACGTTTGCGTTCAAGCTTAGTCTTCGTTTGGTTTAAACTGCAGTTTATGCAACCACAACGAAAAGCATGGGTGGCTGCTGAGTTGAAAATTGTAAAAGTCTTTCTGCAGTTCCCGAAGTTCTCCACTTTTACCTCGTGTTCTATGACAAGCTTTTTTTAGAATCAAGCTTATTGGCTTTATCTGAAGAAGAAATCCTTATTAATCAGGTGTGTGTGTTGGGGGGAGGGGGGGGGGGGGGGAGGGGGTTGGTGTGCGCACGCACGTTCAACCGGGATAATGAGTGTTGATATAAAAATAAAAGTAGCTATTTGATACTTGATCTTATGTAATTTATGTAAATATATTTTTGAACGCCTTTAAACGTTCATTTAACCCAGCTTGGTCGACAAATAAAAAATGTTTTGAAATCTTCATTGTTATACTTTATTGCTTTGTTGAATTTTTATACTATATTGTTTGTTAGGACAACCCATTTGTAAAATTTCATGCATTTTCGGGTAAGACATTTACTTTTTCAGACCGGCTGGGAGGACAACACCACCACCGGGTCGGACACAGCTATTGTGGTGTTAAATAAAAACTCATTGACCGGTGGACGCCGCTACCTGCTTCGTCTCAACGTAACAATGGATGGTCTCGATGGGCGCGTCTTCAGTTTTGCCGACTTTGAATTTTTAACAAATCTGCCTCCGTATGGTGGAATGTGCAGCACAGCGACCTCTAATGGTAAGATTTTAAACTTGTTTTGGGAGCGCTTTAACTTGATGGCGATGATAATCGTCTCTTCCAATTCTCTGGGTTGGGTGCTGGATGTAAAATTGAAAATTCACGCCTCGCACTGAAAACCAAATAAAGCAAGTAAGAACAGGCTTATTGGGTTAGGGGGAAGAGATAATAGTAATTTCAAACCGATCATGAGCACAAATTGCAAATCGTCAGCCTTATCCCAACAGAGCGGACTGCCATTGGTTGGTGAGCGCTATCCGATACACCTGCGGCCTCTTACAACATGCCGACAGGGCAGCTTCACGTTTCTAGTTGATGTAACATTGCTGATTGCTTATGCTCTAAATATGTTTTTCACGAGGGTGAAATCACGCATTACTGCGAAACAACGTTTTTGATACAAAGCTTTCTTTGTTAATGAAATTAAATTTCGATATAGTTTTAAAAGAACAAAAGCGTTTTATTTGGCATCCATTAGCAATGGCGTCGCGTAAATGGTAGATAAAGATTTATAGAGCTCGATACCCCTACTGGTGGTGCATCACAAATAGTTTTTGCTTTTTAAATTAATTTTCAAGATCTTCTAGAGCAGCGGCTCTTAAACGACGGGCCATCTGCCATTAGTGGGTCAAAGCACCAATTTGGGATGAACCGAGGGTTTAATTTTAACTAATTGGACCAGTGAATCCCATCATGAAATATTGACTTCGAAAAAGTCAATCTCTAAAAAGATCATAATTGTCTTTGATTTCAGATAAGAAAATGAAAATCGATAAACGCACAACTTTAAAAAGTGAGCCACGAAATATTTTATAAATCAAAAGGAGGCCATGAATATCCCCTTATTCTACAGACGCTTTTCGAAAATTTGAGTGAACTTTGTATTTTGTCAGGTAATTGCTTCACTTTCTTGAAGTTTGAAGGCCAGAACATAGCTGGTGTTTTACATAAGCAATTATTGGAAGACAAGACGTTGGATGAATGCCAGGAGTACTGTTGCCTCACAAGGTAAGCTGTTATAAACATCAGTCTAGCAAGAGGAAGAGAATTAAAAGAGGTTATGATTTCTCAAAGTTTTTACGAAACCGTCATATCTCAAGCCTTTGCTGTGGTTTTGATAAAAGACAGCCTGAAAGTGGCTGAAGACTTCGTTTTTTTATTGATTATCTGCAAAACAAGTAACCAAAACCGTAAGGATTTTGTTCTCCTCAAATTTTTATCTTTTGCTTTGCCCTTGTATTAGAGTATCAAGAAAGAATCTGAAGTTTAATTCCATGTATGTGACCTAAGTTTACAGAACTATACTTTTTTCGAAATGTTCTTTTCATATACTTAAAGACTGTCTCCAATAACTTCCCATCAATCTCTTCTCTCCTTTCTTTTCCTACCTTTGAAAGCAATCTTCAAAGTTGTATCAATTACTGCGTTTGCATTGCTTACTCTATTTCAATCAGATCACTTCGTTCTTTCGACAAATTTATTATTCAAATTTAACGTTTCGCTCCCCTTAGTTACCGGGGAGCTTCTTCAGAACACGGTAGATGTTAATAATGTGACATACAAACTGTACAACATAAAAATAAAAAGACTACCTGTATTACTAAGCACTAAAAATTATTTATCAACAGGACAGGCAATCACGTAATAACAAAAACATTGTTACATCACAGATACAGCAGTGGCCAAGTGAAAAGTGTTGTGAGAAACATAAAGACATTATTTATTGGAGACAAACACACTATAAATAGTCGGAAAATTTGCACCATCATTGCGATTAATAACATTACATGAACAAGCCTTTTGATTTATCAAAAAACTTTCCGCAACGCGACGTCTGTATGCATATGATTCTGACTTCAGTATTTTGACATTATCCCAATCTATTCTATGATTGAAATCCATAACATGTTGACTCAGCGCTGACTTTTTAGTGTTAAAAGTCTTGACCGCATCAACATGTTCCCGTTTTCTGGTTCTAACACTACGTCCTGTTTCACCTACATACACAGCATTGCAATCCCGGCAAGAAATTTGATACACCAAACCACGCTTTTGTTCAAAATTAATAACATCTTTAGGTTTGCGAAACAACGAAGACAACGTGTGATGTGGTTTTAAAGCCACTCCGATACCAACTTGAGTCAAAATTCGGCTAATAGGTTCGGAGACACCTTGCACGTAGGGAATCGAAGTAAACCGTTTCAGTTTTTCTGTTTTTCTAAAATTATGATTTTTCAAGTACTTCTTAAAACTACATTTGTTACTGGGAAATCCGTTATTTTTTAAGGTTTTTGTTATCTAATGATACTCTATTGACATCTACCGTGTTCTGAAGAAGCTCCCCGGTAACTAAGGGGAGCGAAACGTTAAATTTGAATAATAAATTTGTCGAAAGAACGAAGTGATCTGATTGAAATATCGTTACACTCGACATACGAGGAATGCCTGCTATATTGCTTACTCTATCACTTATAGTTTCAGGAGGAAACATTTGTGATGTCACACAAGTGATTCTGTAAAAGCGCTAAGGGCCCCTGCTGTGATACATTTACTATTTTAACCAACACTACTTAGTCACATAACACATGATTATCAGGGTGATCAGACCCACAAATTTGAAGACCAAACTAGCCAAAAACATGCCAAATATGACGAAAAAAGTTGAAAAACTGTACAAGCAGCACAAAACAAAAAGTTACTGCAAAGTTTATATACGAAAAGCAAAGTTTTAACAAAGAAGTTGCATTGCATCCTCTATGCTGCTGCAGATGGTCAGTTTGTAGACAATATCAGCCCTGAATCGGAGCAACATGTTCTCCGATACAAACAAATCTCTGCAACAATTGCCCCTCAGAAACATGTCTGTTCTAATTCTGATAATAGCTTCTAAGAGCTCCGTTTTCATTCTATTTCTTGGTTTCGTCTTTACGGCTGTGAGTAAGAAAGATTCTTTCAACCACTGCGATACTGACCGGAGTAACAAGACAAGTTAGAGCATATTGAGCCAAATCCTTGAAAAAGAGATGCTGCAGAATCGATACCCAAAATTTTTTAGGGTCATAGACGGGAATTCCTTCTGCTTTAAAAATTTTCTCAATTTTCCAATCGACAAGAACAAACTTTTGATGCTGATCTTCTAACAGAGTTAATTTGTCAGCAAATAACTTCAAAAATGATAAATCAGTACATGAACATCTACTTATTTGGCTTAGAATAATCTTGGAGCTTATTGTTGTCAGATTTTCAAACATGTTTTGTGTAAAAGGCAATCTTTTTTTCATTTGTTCTACAGCTACCAGCATCATTTGCTCACAAGTAGTCTTTATTGCAACAACATCACGAGATCTTTCCAAGCCATGATCTTGAATAAATTTATCACATTCTGGCACAAACTTGACTCCAAAATCTACATTTGCCAAGATTTTTTTGTTTTCTCTCAAATCATGATATTGGAGAATGCTAGCCCTGCTCTTGTGTGAAATCAATCCAACTTATTTAACTGGTTACAAATTATAGCCTACTGATCCACTCACTCTGCTGCCTCAGGCGGGTTAGTTTTTCCAGGTTTTAAAATTTTTATAACCAAAAGTTACATAAAAACCCGCCAGTATAGCCAAATTAAGAAAATTTTATGGCTGAAAACAAACAAATTAAAAAATAAGGATACTGTTGGCAATTGTTGTACCGGTACCAAATTGCTAAATGATCCTTGCTAAAAATAAGACAAGACAAAGATTTTTACAGCTTTGTATCCTTTTGCATTTCCAACAAATGAATAATTTTCATTTTCAATATCTGCCAGCTGCCAAAAGCAAGCTCGTAACCCACCAAGTATTCATAAAATTAGCATATTTTTGGCGGAAAATAGCCAATCTGGCTACACTTGAGCGGATCTAGTGATATGGTTTAGTGAAAATCGTTAATACGAAGTCTTTTCTATGACGAAACAAGTCAAATACACACTGTGCAATAGGAAGGTTGCATGTGACGTCACACATTTTGCGCCAAAAAAAGTGGCTGACCAATAGCTATAATTTATGCTGGAGAGGTATAGGGCGAACACCAACTTTTGGAGTTATTTTGAAAACTAATGAAAAATTAATTAAAATCTGGAATGAATTATTGCTAGTTGGATTCTCGGAAACAAATAAATTTGACCAAAAGTAATTTGGTTGAGATTAGGTCTTTCAGTTGGCTAGTGTAAGCTTCGTACTTTGTGCCAATTTTTAAAAAATGCCCCCAAGAGAAGTGCCATCTAAATACCATTTGCTCCTCACTTTAAAGTAAACTATATCAATTAGATATCAGTCGGTACATTAGCAAAAACAACCATTATTTGATCATAACTACCCGTACGGTAAGCTTGCCGGCAAGCTTATTTGTTCATGAGCAAGGCATTTAACGGCATGCCTCCATCTTTATGTGGCAAACAGGTGCTGGGGCCAAGTAGTCTACCCGTCGTGGTGACCCGGTGTGACGAAAGACATGCAAACAGAGCATGAGCTCATACTCATGAATAAATAAATCGGTAAGGTAATTTTTAAATTACCCTTCTTTCAGCAGCCAAAGGCTTTCAAAAAAAGCCAAATTTTTGGTTTTTGGCGGTAAAAAGGCCAATCTGGCAGCCCTGATAATTATTGTTATTTTCCTTTTTTTGTGCTCAACAGAGAGTTTATGTGTTTATCACTTTCATACAACGCTATGACGTCCCAATGCTGGTTGTTTGAAGATAATAAAGAAACAGTAGATGAGGAGTTGGTCTATGACGCAACAAGTAGTTATTATGAACGCTTGTTTTACAGAGGAGGAGCAGTAGTTGATGAGGTAAAAAAAAAAAGAAAAACTTGTGTTTAGGTAGAATTTTTTAGTTCTATAAATATGTTTGAATACATTTAGGTTGTTTTTGAATGCAAAGGCTGGAAGGATGAAGGAGAGCAACAATCTTACCCCAAACCAGGAGATCGCCCCCCTAAAACCTCCCTCACATATAAATTCACCACCATTCCTCAAGGAAATGAAACAAAAGGGTTGTTACTGTATTTTGGAACTGTCCAAAAAGCACCAGGTCCGTGGTTTAATCAAATTATGTGCTTGTATTTTGTAGAGTTTTATAGTTAGTTTTTAGAGTTTTATAGAATTAAAAACTTTACGACTTTCTGCTTTACAAAATCAAAAATATTAAGCAAGGTGATTTTCGGCCGGTAACGAGCGCGCGCCGCAAGCATTTGCGCGCGTCCGAGTTGGAGATTGCAAAATAAAAACATCAGAAAAAATTAGAGCTATTCCTATTTACAATTTTGTTTTTCAAACAGAATATTTACGTTCAAAACTTAGTAATTCTTGAATAATAATGGCATGAGCTTCATCAAAGACTAAAGCAGGATACCTGATTCGTGGTCACTGTCCTGATCTACATGTAAATTATAAATCCACTCATCCTTCTTGCAAACGATCAGCACCTTTTTGTTTTGTTGTAGGAATTTCAATGGCGCTGGGCGATCCAGCGAAAAATTATTCCGTCAGCGTTATTGCACAAGTTTGTGATATTTATGGAGAGTGTGCACTTTCAAATATAATTCCGCTGCAAGTAAGTTTTGTTTGTTTGTTTCTTCTTATAGATGGACAGACCAGGTGAAGCGATTATCCAGATTCATTCCGAAAATCTAATCTAGGTCAGGCTACTAGAGCAGCGGCAGTCGGTTTCGAACCAGTCATGTGGTACGTATGGCTGAAATCTGAATTGTTACTGACCCACAATCTTTTCGCAATACACCCACCAAAAAAACAACATCACTAAGAAATTCTACTCGATGCCATAGTACCTGTTGCCAAACAGACAGAAGAAGTTTTGCTTAAAAATAGGTCAAAGGGAAAAATTTTTGATCAGGGCAAGTTGCGTGGAAAATAGGAATAGGGAGAAAGGAACACCTTGTATCGTAAAGAGAATTGTTAATTTGCGAGTTTTACAAACGGCGGTTGCACAACAGTGTAGTTCTTCAAATTATGAAAACGCAAGTTCGAAACCTCCATGAGAATCTTGCGGCTTTACTCTTCAAGTGCTGCTTTCCGTGCGCGCATGCAACAAACATACCTGGGGCTGGCGTATTTTTTGCTCTTACACTTTGCGATATAACCCCCGCGGTGATGATGCTTAAATTTACCTAAATGAGGAACACGCTTCAACGTACACTGCAAAGTGTGCTATGTGCCAGTGCGGACTTTTAAAGATATGCAACATTTTAGATTGTCCCTCCCTCTTCCAACATAGGATCCACTCTGAGCGGAATGACAAGCGGAAACTCGAGTAAACTCGGAATCATGTCGAGCACCGGCAATAGCAAAGCGGCTGCGCAACTGGTGCAATCTATATGTAAGATGATTAATCATAGCCGTAGTGCTGCGTTTGGGTGGGTTTTTACCTCGCCTTTTTGAATTCTCTAATCTCTTTTATTTACAAACTTTTAAAATGCTCTCACTTCAGTTCTTGGTTGAATTTTAAATCTTGACGCTAAAGTCAACAAAAATGAAAATCTTGGAAATAAGTGAAATTTCTTTGCACCTAGGATGTTGTTCACCTCTCTTTCTCCATAGGAGTAAGGTACGTCATAAAACCTTATCTAGATTCACATTCACACCGCGACCTACGTTAAAACCAGGCCAGCCGCTAGATAAAATCTATTTCAAACCAGTCATAATTACAAATTACAGACCCTTAGCCCTATCACCAAAGTGTACTGCCATTGGTGGATGCTCGAAACTCCCCTTTTACCCTCTGGGTAAGCAGCTTCGCCATTCCGACCAAGTGAATATGGATCGTGAAGCTCTGGCTGTTTTACTCACTGCAAATCTTTGTCTCAAATAGAATAAAAGAAAGTTCTCCCAAGTACATTAATTGATGTCAGATATATTCAAATTATTGAGCAATTTTCTCGCTTAACAAATATATCCTCTTTAATTCAAGTTAATATCATCAACCGGCTAATGTTTGTGCAAATAACCTCGGCTTATTACAACAAAAACATCAAGTGAAACTAGTGAAGCCAATACACCCTGTAACGAATTCAACTTGAAAAACAGTAAAGAGTGATTCTGACCGAGAGAAACTCTTTTTTTTCCATCAAAAATAGGTCATCGAAACTCAAAAATTTAACAATGTCGGTATCACACAGTAATATATGACATTTCAGTTTGGTGCCGTAGTGTCAACTGATTTCACAATTCTATTAGTGCAAGGCTAACTGCCGCAGTTACTTGAATCCACGAGGAGCGTTTGAATTCAAACCAAAATTTTCAGCTATTGATGATATTTAAAATAGCTTGTCAACTACATAGAGTTAGGAAGAGCGATTTACTCCACCCTCCTTGTTTATTCTTTTTTTACCCCCTCTATTTTTAGCCTCCATCATCAATGTGAATGATGATGAATCTGAGTCCGTTTTTGCAAATTTTTCCGGAAACATTTCCATGGAGACCACGCCTTCTTACTTAACAACAGGAGTCCCCACAACTTTTTCCCCAACTACGGTCCCATCCCGTCTCAATGGAAGCGGGAATGGGAGTGTGGGAATCGGGAGACAGGAGAAAACAAAAGTAAGAGGTCAACTTCAAACTGTTTATCGGCTTTTTCTCTGAACCATTTCTGTTTTTCAGCTTCGCGCCAACGTGGTCAACGCGTTGTCAGAGGCAACCACGAGTGTGACGTCGTTGGACAATTTGCAACAAATGAGTAGTGCGATGAGCGCCATCACACGGAAACCAGATCAGATTGATCCCAGCGCCCAGGTGCAGTCCTTCCTATCAGTTTTTGTTTTAACAAGCGTGAAATTGCCACGATAAAATTGTCTTAAATCTGTATCGGCACCCAAAATTCTAAATCCGATGCTTGGTTGACGCCGAACCCGGAGTTTATGAGGGGGCACGTAAAGAGAGGAGAGAGCTTTTAAACACTAAAATTTCGTTCTATTTCAATGCAAGATGAACAGCTTTACCAAATGTTGAAAAGATCTATTTTTCTCAAAGACTTTCAAGTCCGTCATAATGTTTTGGAGATGGGGAGAGGGGGGGGGGGGGAGAAAAGGGCGATGCCTCCAAACGGTAAGACAGAACAAAAAAAGGCAAAGGGAAATTCTTTAAGAAGACGAAATTCTCGGTTTCGAAAAGTCGGTCTCCCAAAAAGCCATTAAGTTGCTTTGAGAAAAAAATGGGCATAATTCCCGCTTTCAAACGATTTCGCTTCGTTGATGCTCTCCACTTCCTTTGCATTCAAAGAAGATTGAGCTCATTTATGTAGTAAGATTGCTTGATAATATGACTGAGTTTACTTAATGCCCCGCCCTCCTTTAAAATTTGTTTCTAAATATGCTGGTGGTCAACGCTGAAGGTTGTTTTTCATCCTCGCCATCAGCTTGTAAGAAATTTTTCAATTATGTTTTTCATTAATAGGTTTCTATTTTTTGTTGAGCACCACAAGATAATCAAAAATATAAAATTTCGTTCCGTTTCTAGAAGCAAGCGTCAGCCACTGTGAGTGCGATGGCTGGAAGCCTGTCTGCTTTCTCGACAGACTCGAGCAAAGAAGAAGTCGCGAATGCAGCTTCAAATATCGTTGGTTCGCTCGGAAGTGTCGCACAAGTACGCAGTGTTATATCTACAATAAGGTCACAAAATTTTTGAAAAACTTTGTGGCGTGGCACGTATATCATTTCAAGTTATATACAGTATATCACAATTCAAATCGTCTTTGCGACGTCATAATCGATTCATTAACATCTAACATGACATCACTCTTAACAATTAGGCGTCAATGACGGACATGAGTTCACTTCAAGCTCAACTCGCCGAGAGCTTGGAGCTGGATTTTGCTAGACTAGATGAGGAGGACAAGTCTCCGGAAGAGTTCGAATTTTACCGAAAGAAGAAACTCCGGGAAGAAAAGAAAAGAGTAAGACGGAGCGCGCTGGGGGTGAGTGCTGACAAACTGATCTGTTAGGAATAGTGGTTTGAAATTAGGTTAATAAAGGTTCAATTTTCAACGTGGCCATGCTATGTTTGCAACAATTTTCAGTTGTCTTTGCTTTACAGTAAGTGAGTGATACGAAAAATGATCTAGGTATGCCCAACTCCTTACTGCAACAAATTAAGTTATTTTTGTTACCTACCACAAATGCTATGAGTAGATGTGTGCAACGTTGAGCCCGGCCAGCATTCCCATAACCGTATTAGACCATTAATGGGACGTGCATCTCTCATCGACTCTCGATTCTTACCACCAAATTTGCCTCATGAGCAGTATCATTTACTCTAAAAACCACATCTATCGGCGGGTCGCGGGTCACACCGTAACTCACACTCTTGATTAAATAACAAGAGTGTCCGTTTTGCAGTCGATACTGCAGTTTTGAGTTCAATTCTCTTGTCGAGCAGTTACAATAGCTTAAGAAACGGTGCTCAGAGATCACGTGTTTTGCCCTTAGTTGCAAAATTAATGTGGAGAACGAAATAGGGATCGTGAAAAACACGCTCAGTCTTCCTAAAAAGGTCTCCATGCTAAAATACCGTTGCAATTTAAAATCACCTAAAATATCTGCGCCATATGCTTCATTTTTTTATTCTCAGTCGCAAGATGTCGTTGGTAACGCGATGAAGGCAATGAGCAGTACGGGCAGTGCTTTGCTCGATAAGCAAATGGAAGGAGAAAAGCCTGTTGACGTCAGTGGGAAGAACCTTGAAATGAAAGTGAGCTTATTGTAGTCAACTCGTTTTGCAAAAACTTTTCGAGGTCCACTCATTGATAACAATATTTTGGCCATTCTTTAGTGGATTGGTTTGCTTTCTAATTTATCGATTATTTTTTGTCAGAGGTTAGACTAATTTACTTATATTTAATTAAAAGGAAGGAGGACAGGAGATTTAATTTTTTTCGCTCTTCGAAAATGTACAATTAATTTTAAAAAGGACTTTTTGCCTACCTTTCTCCAAAAATATCGGTGTAGCTTCGATTAGCCAAAACAGTTGGTAGTGTATCACATCGGATTCTTTTTCTCTATTAAGACGTCGCGTGATAAATGAAGGCAATACCAACACGTCACATAATAAACAAACAAAGCAATAAATTGTTGACTAAACCCATCTTAAACCTTCTAAATCGAAGTAGAAATCCTTCTTCCGTTTCAGGTTGAGAAGACTCCTCCTTCAGCACTGAGCAACCGCAGCCTTGCTACGGATACCGGAACCTCGATAAAACTGCCGAATGCAGAGGCCCTGCTTGGGGAAGAAGGCGCCAACTCAAGCAAACCAATTGACGTTCAGGTAAGAGATTTCTTTTGCCCAGTGATGTCATAGACTCGACGTTTTCTTGTTGTCAAGGTAATGGCGTTTGACAAGAACCCGTTCGGATTTGGTGATGACGCGGCATTTATTGATTCGCCGGTTACAATGTTGAAAGTGGGAGGAGAAAATAAGTCACATGATTCAGAAGGAGCCAATCAAACAGGTAAGAATAAGGTTAAAGGGCAGTGGTGTCACAAACGTGGAGTCGTAGCAAACGATGTAGATTAGTTGCAGGCCAATTGCAAAGCTGAGAATTGTCTTGTAAAATTCTATAGCCATCCCCCATTGTAAAATCGAGACGGCACAACGATAAACAGACAAACAAACAATACAAAATCCTTCAAACTGCCATCAGGCCTGACGTAAATTTGTGAATGCCAAATTTATTTAGTCTGTAGTAAGACTCGGCTCGGATTTAAATTCAGGGTTTTCGCAAGGCAGCCAACAACCTAGCGGACTACTCGCAGATTGGATAAATGATTGAAATTAAAAGGGCAAGACGCGGGTTAGGTATTACTTTGCTGTTATCTGCTTTAAAGAATATCTATCTAGAGAATTCCAGCCCAAACAACATAACGGTTAGTCCACGCTAAACGTGGAAACAACAGATGCGAAGACTTTAAAAAATTAAACAAACGAACTTTATTTTTCATTTACCGTTCCCGCCTTTTGTATGCATCACTTCTAAAGCTCTGTCACATGCTCTCTGCAGCACCGTCGTAAGAGAGTACTCTAAGGCTTGTTTACTGCATTATCAATTTTCAAATCTCGTAGAACAGCCAGTGGCTCTAAACAGAGGACTAGAGTTTTCCTGAACAGTTTTAAAGTGACCAAATTTGAACATTTCACTTTAACTGCTTCTAATTGTTTTAGATAAGTCTAGTGGTGGCAAGAACTTGCCAAGCAGAGGAAACCCGATTAAAGTGCCTTTTATAAATGCACTGCACATTATCCTAATTAGATTTAACGATATGATTACTTGATTCTTATCAATCAGTTAGATGGACTCCATCTTACCAGACTACTTGCATGACTTTAAAGCAAGAGTACATTGTAAGATGTATTTGAGCTAACTTTTCTTAAAATCACTATTGCAGCGTCGAAGAAAGGGGTTGGGATTTCGGTGCCTTCAAAGTTTGATCCTCTTCAGGACATGGTCACCATTTCCCGTGACGTAAATGACACTGGCTTTTCAATCAGCAAATTTGAAGTAAAATCAAAGAATAATGCAATTCTTATTCTCGTGGAACCGGACGATGACAGGTGGGGAGAATCAGGGGATATATACGAGTAGAAATTTTTTAATCTTAGTTCTATTTAACGCATTACTATTGTTTGCTTTCAAGCATAGTTCTATGTATGTGTAGCTACTGACTCAAAGTTGTATGGTTTTTTTGCACTTTTTCAAAATCTCTTTAAGTCTAAAGAATTGATCAAGTTTTCACGTTCATTGTTTTTTAGGAGTGAGGGGTGGATTGCTTTCAAAATTTTAGAGCAAAATCTTTTAAAAATGTTAAAATATTTTTGACTTCAAGTACCAGGAAATGTTACAATTACAAGGGCGCTTCAAAAAATAACGCTATTTTTGTTAAAGGAAACGCATTTTTTAATAAAGCTTGTTGAAATGTGATATGAATGTCAACATATGTGTCGTCGTGAAACTCAAGTGTTTAACGTTGTTTTTTTCAGATATGCCTAACACATAGGTTTGGCTGAACTGACTGCACAATGGCAGACCCGTTAGAAGAAAAGAGAAATTATTGCATTTTTTGATACTGAAGGAAAAACTTGTGTAAATATTTCCAAGACTTTGGCAGGTTGCAGAGTGTTTGGAAGAAAGACACTTTAGAATAAATGAATGTTTCAAAGTGGTTTCACTATTTAACGACGACTTTAGTAAATTGTAAAGATTTAAGAGCTGCTACTATATAAAGATAGAAAATTAGTGGGCCTGCTATACTTCCAAAGCTAACTACTTTAAACCAGTTCAAAACTTGGCTAAAAGTGGGATTCAAATCCACGTCCATACCAACCACATTCAAAAAATCCAGAGTACCACTTAACAGCTTTTTATATTGATTTCAAATTTTCTTTACTCAAAATATCAATGTGATATTCAACCTTTCATACTACACTGGTATAGAAAGCGAAGACTACAAAGCTGTATTCCTCTTTCAGAGCCGAATTCGAGGTTGTGTTAAAGCAGGGTTCAAAGCCCACGGAGGAAGAGTTTGATTATCGGTTTGATCTGCCGAAAGCAGCTTGGGATGTAGATGGCGACGAAGATCGCTACAAAATCTTTATCGCCGAAAATGACGTCACAAGCACCGGAATCTTTTTTATCGGAATCAAAGACAAACGTAACCTTTATTGCTGTATTTCAACTTAAGCTATTTCATTTCTGTGAAGCAATACAAGTAGGTCTCATTTTATCATGTGACTGGACTATCAATGGGTGCAGTCATGAACAGCTTCATCTTCTGGTCCCGGAAACTTCTTTGCCTGTAAACATAAAACTTAAATTCAAATCCGCTCCCGAGTTATCAGAACTGCTAGCGCATTTTTATCACAAGCCCTGCGGCTAAGCAGGAGTTGATTTATTGTTACACGTTATTACCAAAAAAGAAATAACAACAAGATGCCAAAAAATATTATCATCAAATTAAAGGCGTTTTTTTGGCTATTTTTAAGGCTATACGCGAGCAATGTAGGACATTAGAAGCTTTCAAGTCCAATGCTTTCATAGCATCTACGTTATTGTGTTTTTAATCTGGTGCTTTCCGACGGTTTCACCTACTTGCAGTGTTTGTGCCAGAAACCCATTATTCCTTCTGCATTGGTAACTCCGAAGCGGGTCTGAACTCAAAGTTTTTTCATGAATGGCCAGGAAAAGTTTTTCTGTAACCGTAGCATAAAAGCACTGAAATATACCGGTACTTGTTCATCATGAATATCAAGTGTATATGCTTTGGTTGACAAGATTTTTGAACAAATTTTTATTGCTTTGTGTTCATGTCCTGCAGTAAACATTACTGCCCCATTGGCGCGATCTCGCGGTCGTGTTCGTCGCCGACGATCAGTGTTGACCATAAATTCAACTACCTATCATTTGATGATTGCTACTCCTGGATGCAGAAGATTCGATCAGGAGAAGAAAGAATGGACGGGGGATGGATGTTGGGTGAGTGGATAAATGAGGTCACGGCCTACTGTATTTAGGAAGATAAGTTAACATGGCAAAATACAACTAAATTGAAATATGATTTTTTCGCGATGAATGCAAATGACTGTTGAACTTCAAAGTGGGTTTTATAGCACGTCGCCCATACTAACCAAATACTAGTTTGCAAGTCGTCTAAGGCCTCCTAGATATGGCATAACAAGATTTCGCTGCATTTTATATCATTTTGACTCAATTTTTTACAAACCTCATCTTAAGTTACAGAAAATAGCTTAGGCTGTAACTACAATTGATTTTATGTAAATGAAGTACGGAACAGTTAATGAAAATTAAAAGTTTGACTGTAAATGAAAAAAACAATACCGCCATTATTTGATGAAAATTTGTGTAATTTTTTTGTGAAAATAGCTTAATACTGGGATTGGTTCAGAAATTTGGAGAGGGGTAGATGGACTCTTTTCTCTTTATTCACTCTATGAATGAAATAAAGTAATTTAGGTTTACTTTTTCCTATACTTTTATTCTCTAGGTCCACCAATCAATTTCAACTTAAATTGATTCAAAAGCCGAAATGAACGAAAAATCAAATCGGGCTTTGTTTGCAATCGATTGTAATCGTCCAATTTAAAAATCTTTTTAAACAAAATCATAAAACACTTGATGATAATAATTTTTATTTTTCGTCTAAAACAGCACAATGGAAAATCAAAATTAAACGGCTGCTTTAAGAATTAATCGATAAAAAGCAAAAGTTAATTACCAAAAAAGCAAGAGTTGTTTCGTTTCAGGTAGATGAGCGTAGCACTCCGGAAGTAACCGAGTGTGTTTGCAACAAACTTTCTGCTACTTCCATATTCAGCGCCGAGTTTTTTGTTCCTCCCAACACAATTAACTTTGCAACTGTGTTTGCAAAAATCAATATTGCTGACAACCCAGCAGTCTTCTCCACAGTGATCGCGTTTATAGGAGTCTACCTCATCATGTTAATATGGGCAAGGAGAGCGGATAAAGCGGATGCAATTAAGGTACAATAAAATTATGTAGTACATAATGTAAAACTGTAGCCGTCTGTCTGTTCAAAAACTGCTCATCGACTAGAATAAGGTTTGGTACAGTTAACACCTGGTCGAGTCATGTGCCTGAAAAAAGTTGGTGGTCAACAGCTTTTATTTCCAAGTTAGTTTTTTGTTTTGAGGCAGCACGTATGACTTGTCTTTCTTAGCCGGCTAATAAGTAAGGACTTATCCATCTCCTTGAGCTCATAAACTACCAGAACGAGATATCAACAGCAAAAAGGAGATAGTAAGTGAGCGGCTGAGAACAGTGTCTTTCTCGTAATGTGGATGCTTTGAGGAGAAACAAGAGGTCGAAATTGGCTATCAGCAACTGTCATAGTAGCTGTTTGTAAGCTATATCTGCTTGTTTAAGACGGAGAAATCATGCCAAAGAGAAATCTGGATTCACAGATCAAATCCAAAGTAGATAAATTTAGGAAAAAGCGACTGTACATTCGAGGAAGTCATGAAGTACAAATTGCATACTGGTAGCCCCACCACCTACAAAGTGCATTGACGTTGGCGGCTGATTAACAATCGCTTCTCACGAAATGTAGGGTGAGCAGTTTTACGATTCTAACCAGGTTAAGTATAAGGCATTTGCAGGCGCGTAATTAGAAAATGCTTGGTGTGGAGAGAAGGTGGGTAATTTAAACCAACAGAGCCTGGCTGGAAAGAAGCACAAAAAGAAAATTGAGCTATTTTGAAAGTTGAGCAACAGTTCTTTGATAAAGGTTAGCTACCTTAAATGTCACATGAATCAATCTTTCATTAAAAGATGAGGTAAAATTTTGCTTTTTCAAAAAGTTAAATTTGACGCATTTATGAGAGAAGAAGCAGGAATTGAACGCACTAAAATTTCCTCCAAAGATTTTGCGTGACCTACTTATTCGGATGAGCCAAAAAGACAGAAAGAAGTATTGCGTTCTTATTAATTGTTGTAAAAACTCAGTGGAGCTTAAAACTCACTTTGGACAACCGGAAAGAGGACACATTCTTGTACCAAGTGACGGTCTTCACTGGACATGGGCGGAATGCTGCAACCCATTCTAACGTATCCTGCATTCTTTTTGGTGAAAGTGGAAAAAGCAGAGTGAGGCGATTATCCATCCATGACGAAAAGGTAATCTTGTACTGGTTAGTTGATTGTATTATTATCCCCATTAGTCTCAAGAAACCTTTACAGTTGCAGATGGAACAATTCATCTTCAAACCAGCTTCGGAATTACCTGTACTAATAGTATGGCGCGTTTATCACAAGTAGTTTGGCCAAACAGGATATATGGCGAATATTGCTTTTTAAGAATACGATCAAACAAACAGGGGGCATCACCACAGATAGACTGCTCGAGCCCACCATCTATCTGCCACATAAAGATGGCATAACCTCTATAAGTGCCTTCCCAAAAGCCCGAGTTTTTGGCTTTTTTCCATATTATCCATTTCGTGCTAAGCACCAAGAAGAGAAGCGAATAGTGCTTTTCAAAAACGCGATGACGCAAACCTAGCCATGAATTGAACTCGCCACTACTCCTTTGCAAAACAAGCGTCCAGTTGTCGCGCTGGGTTGTCGCGACTAGCTTTGCGCGTACGCACAGTAACCTTGCATATGATTGGATGTCACGTGATTTGTTATAGGAACCATTTAAGCGGAGCAGTGTGGTGCATTTCTTGATCCATGAACCGAAGGAACTGGGATCTCTTACTCATATCCATATATGGCATGATAATTGCGGAAAAGGAGAAAATAGGAGCTGGTATCTGGACCAGGTTGTCATCCAAGAAGTTAAGACCGGGAAAAGGTGATTTTTTTGTAAGGACAACATTTGGTTGAAGCTTTTTATATATCAGGCCTACGAAGTAGTCTTGGCGTAATAATAATAATTGGTTGCAACTAGGATTATACCTCACTTGCACAGTAATTGCACAATGGTTTTTTTTGTGATAAACTTCAAAAAAAAGATTGCTTTGTTTTCGTCAAATAATATTGTAAAATAGATATTTATTTTGTGCAATATTTCTCGATCAATTCCACTAAAAAAGCAAAACATCAGTTCTGGATATTCGTTGGGGAATATAGTACATAACTACCTTTATCATTTATAATGTTTACTTCTGCTGATGCTAAACGAACTACTATTACTACAGCAAAGTTAATCAAGCAAGAAGGAACATGTTGAGCCAGTTCAGTGAAAGCGGCAGCCCTTTCGAAGCAGCCATCTTCTTCTGCTTTTTGGTTTATGCTCTGTTTGCTAGTTTTTTGTCAAAGTAGACCACAAGAACCGATAGACTGCTGTGCCCACCGTCTGTTAGCTTCATAGGGAAAGGGTATCCTGATAAGTGCCTTACCCAAGGAAGCTACAAGCAAATTTACCAGCTTTTTCTCCACGCTATCTTTTTGTGCTTAGCGTCGAGAAGGGTGCAGTGAGTACCATTTATGAAAAGTTATTTGGTATGACATGGCTTGGGTGCTGAACTCAAGCCCATCGGCTGCAAAGCGTACGCTTTAACTACTACACCATAGCGCTGGTAAACCAGAAATGAATAAAATCTACAGATCTGTATCCCGATTATTAACAAGGCGAACAGTCGTTGGTGAATGCGCAAAAGTCACCTGTCACGACGTGCAGTTTAAAAACAAAGCAGCTTCACTGTTTTAACCCGATACTTTATGCAAGTAAAGGCCACAAAAATTTACTCCCTTTTGCTAGCATGTTCTATTATAAGCCTACCGCTTTCTCACTTTCAACTATTTAAAAAATTCCAGATTTTTTTTCATTTGTGACCAATGGCTTGCTGTTGATCAGGACGATGGCAAAGTGGACCGGATACTTCCGGTGGCGTCACCGGAAAACATGTCGACGTTTCATCGTCTCTTTATATCAACAACCGCACAAAAATTTACTGAGGACCATTTGTGGATATCTGTAAGTTCATTTTTGAAATATTTTACTTACAAATTAAATTTTGTTGCCAATGATACAACAATTAATCTATATTACCGGTGGTGCAGAAAAACTAGATTAAGAAAGGCTTAAGTAAATAATAAACATGCATTCATCTTTTAAACGCAATTTTTTGCTCATGAAATTTGTTAAAACAGCTCAAAATTCCCTACACATCTCACATTTTCTTACTCTGTTGACGACGTGGCCAAGTGGGTTAGAGACATATAGTAGACATAAATAGGGAAAGGCTCAGGGGCCATGCTCCCAGCCCAAATTTTTTAGACCGTTCAACAAATAAAGATATTTTTAGTTATTTCAGCTACAAAACATCAATCTAAAATAAAAGAATGTCATTCAACAAACTTGAGGTAGAAATTGAAGAACTTGGGAATCAGAAAATATTGACCTCCAAAAAAGATCGTTGAACAAATTTTGTTTTCCCTACCCCAAAAAATAAAAAAATTGGTTCTGGCCACGCCACTGGTTGGAGATCTTGTCCGAGCTTCACCAACTTACAAGTGAATCTGTTGGCCCAGCATGAGAAAAGAGGATACTTTTGAGTATTCACCATTAGCAGTTCACCTTGCTGGTGGTAGATCTAGCGGTTTTCAATTTGCTTTCGAAATGGACTGCAGCTTTCTCCTAGCCAAGTTGTTCTCAAACTTTTTTTCGATGCGACCCATTCCAAAAAAACTGCTGGACTTGCGACGTCCCAGAGAACGTCGTGAGGTTTTGGTTCGCCGTTTGACATGATAAATACGACTTGAAATGCAAATTACTGTCGTTGTATTTCTATTTGCGATATTTTGTTTTAGGTCTTCTGTCGATTTCAGTCGTAAAATTACGCTCTTTTAAGGTTGTAACTCAACTTTCTGATATTTATTTATTTGACAATCTACTGCGTTAATCTTTATTTACTGTACTTTGAACTTATTTTAACTAGAGTCATGCAAGTGGATTCTTCAGCAGCAAGTCAATAATTACTACAGTGTGTTAACAACACTTTTCTAAAAATGTAGTTAATTAATTATTCGTGTTAGAGAGAGAGAGATCGAATTTTTTAAATCTGGTTTTGTCTCCATTAACGGAGGTCGCTAGATTTAATTCAACTTTTCAGAAAGTTGATGCAAAGCATTGCACCTCTTCGTTCTCTCAGTGGCATCTTCCTGTTTTAGTCCAATATGTTCTTCCACTTGCTTTCTTCACGTTATCTTTTGTTCCCCATCCTCTCTTCTTCCAACTATTTCGACATCAAAGGCTTTTTGCAACACATTATCGTCATCCCTCAAAACACGTCCGTACTATCGCACTCCACTTACTCTGGCCGGTTCATCCAAAGTCTTTTCCAAAATCAGCGAATCCATGAGTTCTTAGCTACTCCTTTTCTAAATTGATTCAGCTCCACACATGGTTTGTATCATTGCTTTTTTCAGTTCTTCTCAAAATTGCCATCTCATTTTCTCTTAGACACTATATCTCCCTTTCGTGCAACATCGCAGAACTCACACTACTCTTATAGATCCTTCCTTTCATTTTCAACGAAAGCTTTCTTCCATGAAGCAACTACCCGGTTTCTCTAATTACATTCCATCTAATTCTTGTTCTTGCTGTTACCGCTAGCTCACTTTTGACACTGGCGTATAGCCTGTCTCCTAAGTAACAAAACAAGTCGTCTTTGTCATAAAATGATAATTCTTCATCTGATGTCACAACATATCCTTCACAAACAAACCTTTTCTTACAGTTGAAATCACTCTCGCCATCACTTTGGTCTTTTTGAGGTTAACCTTCAGCTCCTTGCCCTCAAACGCCTTGTCCCATGTCAAAAACTTCTCTTTCAATTTTTTTTTACTTTCACTTATTAAAACCAGGTTATCTGCATACTGAATTTCATTAATCATACCCTCTTTCACATACGTGGTGATTAAATCCACCGAAAGTGCAAAAGGCAACGAAGACTAGGCAGATTGTTGATACAGAGTTGGAAACGGGCCCAATTGTAAGCCCCGAACCCGAAAATACATGCCCGAACCCGACACTTATTTTGTAGCCCGACTTAGGCCCAATATTTAAATTCCCCAATTGACGATTAAAATAAAGCAATTACAAGCAGCGCTTTAATTGACTACCCATTGTGATTGAACTTGAAGTCACTACTGTATATTAAAGCAGAGATGGTTTTCATGAAATTACAAGGAGCGCTTCAATTGACTGCCCGCTGTGATTAAAGGCACTATCGTAAACAGTGATGTTCTTCTTTGCAACGAAAAAGAAGCTGTTGCCGAGCTGAAATAAATCCTTACTCTTAATAAGCCTACTGTGAAAAAATTTTGCATACGGGCCCGAAATCGGCCCGAAAATTTTTTAGAACTTAAGCCCGAACCAGTCCCGAACCCGAACCCGACCCGAAAAGCACGGCCCGTTTCCAACTCTGTGTTGATATACACCAACTTGCACCCAAAACTCTTCAGGTAACCCTGATCCCAATCTAACATTTGTCTTTACTCTGTGATAGAGGCTCATGACCGCACTCATAATTACTTCTGGTAAACCTTTCTTCCTCATTGTATACGCCATTACTTTTCTTGGAACTCTATCAAACGTGTTCTCAATATCTGCAAAACGCATGCGCAACTATTTGCCTTTATTTCTATATTCTTCTTGCATTCTTCTTACAGCAAACTATACGACTGTTGTTCCTCTTCCTGGCATAAAACCAAATTGCATGGCATCAACACTCACTAATTCTGAAATTCTTCTTTCCAGCTCTCTGTCAACATTTTTATAGCAATCTCTAACAGCTTTACTCTCCTGTAGGCATTACAATTTTTTACGTTTCCTTTTCCTTTAAATATTGACATCAACCCACTTATTTGCCATTTATCCGGCATTCTTTTCCCATCCAACAAATGTTGGCAAAGATTTATCATCACGCTTATCCCTACTTCTCTTAGAGCAGATATCATCTCTGCAAGAAGAAAATAAATAGAGAATCTGTGTTTTGAACTTTTTTGATGGAAAAACTGCTGAAATTATTGGCCCAAAATCAAATTATGGTGCGACGTCCTTGCACAGTTTGAGAACCACTGTCCTAGCCTAATCTTGATTACTTTGCTGGGTGAATCCAATTTTCCGTTTTATGATGTATTTATGCCTCAAGGAAGAAAAGAGGTAAACACAATACCAGCGCTTTCGAGAGCTGTTCACGTAGCACTGTTAAATCCAAAGCCAGTCTGACCGCAGATCGTTCGATAGAACAATCGTTAATTTTTTAAAAAGATTTCGACATTTTATTCAGGTTTTCTATCGTCCTACTAAGAGCAACTTCACACGAAAACAGCGCCTGTCTTGCTGCATGGCACTTCTCTTTATGACAATGATCGCTAACGCCATGTTTTTTGAAACTGGGGGCAACTCTGACAAAACGGGAACCGCTACTCTCAGAGTGGGGCCCTTGAAGTGAGTAAAGCTTACGTTTTGACTACGTCATGCATATGTGATATCCGATAAATTGTAGAATCTCTCCCTTACAAATCTGGACCAGCTTCTGCAGCACACTTTTGGTGGTACCTGCCACTACAATTATCATGGCGTTGTTTAAGCGCGCGAAAACCAAGCAGCAAGAACGCACCGACAAAGAAGAAGAAAAATTGCGGCAAAAAGCAGTCGAAATGTTCAACATGAGACGTATGTGTGACTGGCTTGAGAAAGTTCTGAAAAATAGCCATCAGAATTAGAAAAAAGTAAACCTATTACAAATGATATCCTGACAAATTTCACTCTCCTCTTCCTAAATATCCTCATCGTTTCAACCAACAGCTTTTGTTGCTGCTTCCAATTTTTTGACTTATTCATGTTTTGCACTAAATTGTATTACTGTTTTACGATCGACAAAAATATCTTGATCTGGCTGCCTTTTAGACAATTTTGATAAAACGTTTTGTTTTGCATTCTTCTGAATATGTTTTACAAGATGCAGTGAGTCGCTAGGGAGTTTGCCGGTGCAACATTATTTTAGGGTTAGCAGCCTGGCAATTGATCTCCAAAAAAAGTCTTGTTTTGTAAATAGTGGATGCTGGAAGCTACTTTTTAATTTGGAGCGACGCTTTTCGAGTTCGTTCTGAATATTGCGGACTCTAATGGCGCCGCAAATTGGAGGCAAGTAAGTTCTACTCACTTTCCCAAGGTATTACGTTAAAACGCAAGCCAAGGAACATCTTGAAAATCAAGTAAACTCAATTAATAACATATTAATTTAATTAATTGATATTAAGGCATATAGGCTAACTACAATCAGTTGAATAAAATACCACTTCCACGACTGGTTTCGTTCCTATGAGAACTCGTCAGGTGGACTCAGATATTGAACCGACGATCACATGAATAGCTTCATGTGGTTTATACCACTCCGCCATCGGTCCTTTCAACTGGCGCTGTTAATTTGCCTATTGGTTGCCTAAATTGCCTCAATTTAATTTGCCTAATTGGTTGCCTAAGATTCTTGCCTAAAAATAACAGCAATTTTCTTCCACATGAGTCTTGAACAGTATCTTGCCCGAAAAGCAGCGTTTGAAGAGTAATTCAGATTCTTGCGCAAAGATTGTTTTCAACTGATGCTGTTAATTTAAGGACCGATGGCGGAGTGGTATAAATCACATGAAGCTATTCATGTGATCGTCGGTTCAATACCTGAGTTCACCTGACGAGTTCTCATAGGAACGAAACCCATCGTGGAGGTGGTATTTTATTCAACTGATTGCAGTTAGTCTATATGCCTTAATATCAATTAATTAAATTAATATCTTAAACAGGCTAACACCAGCTCCTATAATTCAATTAATAACGTGATTATTAATTACAGTATTACAAAGCTGGCTTGGTATTGCAGAAGACTGGAAGGCTTGCTGAATATGGCCAGTAACATCTTTTCAATTTAACAATGCATTACCAATTGTAACGGGCCTGTTTACTGTACATGTAAGGCTTGAGCAGTGCATTGGATCGCAGCTTTTATGCATTGCGTTGCCATCTTGACTGTCGATATGATAATACGTAAAAACGCATCTTTACAGAAAAGCATCATATTTGCCCTGATACTCTTCCGGACCCTTCGGCTCTAGCCGGTTATGAGGCGGTCTATCAAATCAATTCAGACGGAACAATCAGCACCAAACCTAATTTGGTAAGAGAAGACACGGCGGTCCAAGAGGCAGGACCCCAGTGGCCTCACTACTGTGTTTACATTGCTTGGTTTTTGACCTGGTCAGCGGTTCTTTTGTGCGGATTCTTCGCCATTCTGTACAGGTTAGTTGCTGTAATTGACCTTTTCACCTCAGCTAATAACGAAGTCAAAGATCAATGAAAGTTAATATTACGAAGTACATGACACCGGCGCGATGGTGTAGTGGTTAGAGCGTCCGCATCGCAGTCGGAAGACCTGGGGTTCATTCCCTAAATCTAGACATACCACACGACTTAAAAAATGGTATTCACAGCTTCCCTGGTTGGAGCTCCACAAAAAAGACATAGTGTACAGAACAAGCCGGCAAGCTTGCTTGTTGTGACCTTGGGCAAGGCACTTAACGGGATGCCTCCGTCTTTATGTGGAAGACAGGTGGCCTATCCGTACTTCACCGAGTTACAATTGTGAAGTTGCTAACCCAGCATGTCGTAAAAAGTGACTCTTGGATACCCACCAATGGCAGTCCGCCTTGTTGGTGGTGAGGCTACCAGTCACTCATGACTGGTTCGAAATGGGCCGCCATCTTTGCCGTTGCCTAGTATCAATTAGGTTGACGGCACGAACTTGAATTGCCGTTTGAGCCGTACCTCCATCCCGAGGAAGAGGAGAGGTAACCACAACAACGACAACAACAACAACGACAACGACAACAACAACAACAACAACAACAACACGTACATAACATCAACAGTCGAATTTGTACTTGCAATTTAACAATCCTACCAATTAAATGATAGTTTAACCGACGGCAAATATGCACAAAGACACTATAGAGAAGTATGTTGATGATAAAGTCATTCTTGTTTTATTATGACGCAATGCTCTCAGCTTCGAATGGGGTCGAGAAAAAGCGGAGCGGTGGCTGAGCAACATGATGCTTTCTTTTTGGCAGTCGGTGCTCGTAGTCCAACCGATCAAGGTAAAGACTGGTTGCATCTATGCACATCAAAGACGTGTGTGTAAAAATACATTGCAACATCTATTTTGGCTTTGCTCTTGTTTTGTTTTTTAAACTTGTGACGCGTCTGGTTTCGACAAAATGATAATAGTATTAAAAATAAAAGTAATTATTCCTTCCCTTTATCGAGATGAAGGTAAGATATAAGACTACATTGAGGCCTCACATCACAAATCCAATTAACTAAATAGGAACGTGCTGATTCATTTGGGGAAAGTAGCAGTCATTTCTAACCTGCTTTAGATATAGACGGGTAGCCCCATCACTACGACTGACTGACATCAATGGGTAAAGCTATACTATGCTGTACTAACCTGGTTAAACACGAATCGTCAAAATGGACGTGAGGACAATTTGGTTTTTGCTCTACTGTGCTTAATCCAATTTCAAGTTAGCTGGTCTCAAAGGATATCTAAAGATTGCCAACTAACTCAATACAATCCAATGGAATTTCTGGCTGGGAATGTAAATATTTCAACTTGTAGTCAAGATTACATTTGGAGACGCGGAATGATTTCCCCCCTTTAAATATTCAAAAACTTTCCTCATTTTAAGTATTTACTTCTGATCATCTGTTTTATTGTAACCTTCCTTTCACCTCATCATTTTCTTTCAACGATATCAAATACTGCCATAAAATCAAGCTTGATATTTCCTAAAAAGGAAGTAGAGAGGCCGATTCGTGCTCAGTACCAAAGTTTTTGGGGGCCAGAACCAGTGGCGTAAACAGACGAATTTCATTGGGGGGGGGGGGGGATTGTGATCTTTTTTGAGTTAAAGATCTATTTTTTGGAGATCAACTTCATAAAATCAAAATTCGTTCTTTTTTGTGTGGGTGGCACAAAACAGACCCCAGCTACCTAAATACTTTTGAGCCCAGGTCCATAGTTGCTTGTCAACCCACTAGTCAACGCCATTGCCTCCAAGGATCTTGAGAAGACTTCTTATCATTTAAAAATTTTTTGATACCAGGTCATACTATTCGCTATGTTTGTGGCCACTGTTGTCAAGAAGCCGGATCATCAGGCTCTGAACTCAGTTGATGCAAGAGAAGTGCGAGAAGTGGAGAAGAAGTTTGTGGATTTATGCTCCGAGAACATAGGTGGAGTTTGATTACAGTTAAGAATAGGTTTAGAAAATATTTCAGCGGATCGATTGATTAAAGGGAATGGGTCAATTAGCAAATTCAAAGCTTTCTAAAAAAAATGGTAAGAGGTCTGCAAGAGACATTGCTGTAAGGAAAATACATTTTTATACGTTACGGGGTGGTTGTTTTTCTCCTCTTTGTAGCCATGCCCAATGTGGTTTTGTTGATTTCGAGCCAGGAAACACAAAAAATAAGTTTGGTTATTAATTTAGGTTAGTTTACTGACATCATGACTAGCGGGTAACCCCACAATTCCAGAGAAAACTTTCCGGTTTTTATCTAATTTTTGCTTATGTTTAGAGTCAGAAATGCAAGAAAAAGAAATGGAGACACTGGCACCTCCAAAACCTCCCAGCAAACGGAAATTACGTAAAGCCCGGAAGCTACGTCAAAAAGAAAAAGCAATGTCAAAAATAATCTGGGAAATAATTGGCTATCTTATGTATATTATTGTCTTGTTGTTTATTTGCCATGCAAGCAGAGATGTAAAGGGACAACGGATTACTGAACAAATCAAAAACACTTTTGTCACTCCCACTTACGGGTTTCAATCGGTATGTGATGACTATTATGACTTATTATTTTTGATGTGTCGTTGAGTCAAGAGCCCTTGGGGCCATTTGTTCTAATTGGTTGCTGTTCGTAGTAACTATGAAATAAACAGTGGTGGTGGTAGCCTACTTGCAACTCCGAAGAGGGTGTTCTCCATAATGTCAGATGTCTTTGCAGGTGACGTCAGTTGAATATTTCTGGCGGTTTGTGAATGTTACGTTGCTTCCCAATCTCTACCCAACTCGTTGGTACAATGGCGACAAGAAGGGATGGAGGGATCGAAATTTTCTCACGGACGGCCAGTCTTTCAGGGTCGGTCCGGCCAGATTGAGACAAATAAGAATGAAAGAAGGTGAGAAGCTTACGCGTGTTGGGCCAGATTTTGGAACATCAAAGACCAGGAGAACCTGTAGCTAGAGATACTAGCCTGACAAATAGCATGTTCCAAGCTCCTAGTTCCCGAATTTTAGATTAGGCGATCCGATTTAAATAAAAGTCAAAATCTTCAAGTATTCACGACCCTTTTTTAGAAGACTTTTTTCGGAGATCAAATTTTTTCAAACCACATTCGAGTTCCAAAAACTTGCGTTGCCACCCACCCTTGGGAAATCTCAGCTTTAAGCTTTCAACAAAGTAGAGTGGATTGAAGCACAGCTCATGGCGACAATAGTCGTGCGTTTACGTTTCTTAATGGTTACCTTGTTGTGCTCTTGAAAAAGATATTTTATGGCCATTTTCCTGCTTGTGGTTGAAATGCATTGTGGCTGCAGTATTGGAAACTCCAAAGCTGGTCTCAACACAATGAGGTTCTTGTCTAACCGACAAAAAGTTGTTCCGTGACCGAAGGACAAAAATGTACCCACTGATATCCTTTTTCGACCGATAAAACGAAAAAGGATATTAATTTCAGGATCATTTCTTATTGTTTCCTTTGGAGCGTAATCTCCGAATAGATTTTTGAAAAGCTGGAAGGCTTCAAATGAAAGGAGTCTTGTGCCCCCTAAATCTACGACTGTTTATGATATGCTCTTTGTTTCCATCATGAAATCATTATAAACCAAGCTTGTAATCTCCATGGCAACTATAATTTCTCCCTGTACAACTTCATTTGTTACCTTGACAGAAATAGATGCGGTCCTTAGAAAACAGCATTGGAAACAAGTTGTGCAAAACAGTAGCATACTTCTGTGCTTCTCCGAGTTAGAACAGTGACGCTGTTTACCCACCATGTTGTAAGAAGCAACCTTTGACCTCCGATTACCCATCACTGCCACTCCGATTTGTGAGCTGTTGAGCTATCAGTCTATTATTGACTGCTTCAAAAAAGTTGCTGTTTTCTCCTAAATTTACTTCTTGAAATATACGATGTAAAGTTGACGACTATCCGTTTCCCGCCGTGTTACTGTCCCAAGAAAAAGAAAAGGAGCAACGATATAGACCCAGGGCCCCACTAGGAAACATAACCAAGCCCATCAAGTTGCTCTATTCTAGGCTCATTGCGAAGGTGGGAGAAAGTTTGTGCTTGTTCAAAGCCTAAACAAAAATCTTCAAAGCTATATCACGGTAATGACGCTGTCAATTAAAAAAAAATTTGACTGAATTAACGCTCTCCAAAAATTGGCATAACATATTTTTGTTATGGTTTTTGAGGTTTTACTAATTTATTGCCATTGAAGTCCTCATCAAAGCGCAGTTCACCGTTGCTTCAATGAAGGATTGCTGTTCTCGAACCCCCAAGGTCAACCTAACCCTTTGAGGGATAGTGTAACACATATGTTACATGATTGTCTATTGTTATATCATTATGACGTAATAACCATTTTTCTCAATTTTATTGTAATTTTGTTGTTACCAAACAATTAAGAAATTAAAATTTTATGAATTAGAATCTTATGATCCTTAAAAAGGGTTAACGTGGATGTTGTCCTTTCCATGGTCCTTATTAAATCTGGTGACCCCTTGGGCAACTAATTTATAACACTTACCTTTTGATGAAAAACAACTTGATATTTCATCAAAATTTCAGAGCCTTGTCCAGTTTTGAAAACGAAATACAAAAAGGAATGCAATAGCCGATTTCAGCTTCATCGAGAGGAGAAAAGAGACTTCTTGCGCGCCTGGAGATATGAACCCAATGTGACATCACTTACTGATGATGACCTTATTGATGACCCATCTTTGGTCGCTTGGAGGCACCAGAACTGGATTCAATTGAAAGGAGTCTCGTTTGTAGGCCATGTCGCCGTTTATCCGGGGAGTGGGTACTCGGCCGAACTTGGAGTCAACTTTGAATCCGGCTCCTTGATTACGAATTCGTTGTTTCGAGATGCCTGGATCGATTCCCAAACGCGAGCTGTTTTTATTGAATTTGCACTTTACAACCCAAACGTAAATCTTTTCACCAGCGTTCAGTTGCTTGCTGAGTTTCCGCCAGTTGGTTCTGCTGTCACCTACAACTCCATTCTCACCATGAGGCTATACCATTACATCGGGGCGTATGGCACTTTGATGGTGATTGCTCAGGTAATACTTGCCTCATATAAAAGTAAAGACAGCTTTAATGTACTTATACCAAAAGGAATTAACTTCCAAAAGATGATCATGTGCGATGAAACATTTGGAAAAGTTCCTTTTTTCGGGGGAAAGATAATTGCTTTGTTAGATTAGAATAAACAACGAAAAGTTACTCCAGTCATATAGCGCAAAAGCAGCAACTAGTTTAGGTGATCACCAAGTGATGTTGCTGTGTTGGTGCCAGCAATCTCCCATTCATGCTGTTACGATTGATGTAAGCTTTAGTTTGAATCAGAAACTGCAACATTCATGCAGTTACAGGTTTCTCTCAGCCATGTCCCATGCAACGTAACGCTATGAGCGCTTTATCTGCAGCTTTTCGATGATAATTCTGTTACTTGGTCCATCGCTATCCACTGCCTGCAAATATATTTTAGGATGTAGATGACTCACAAGGAGTCCAAATATCGTTTTTTGTAAATATCTTTTTAAAATACCTTACCAAAGTTTAAGACATTTTACTAAAGATGATGGAAGCTGTTTATTTTCCTCTAAAATATGCTGACATGTGAAAAACATGGCAAGTAAGTAATTCCCAGGTACAGATGCAGTGTTTGAGTCGTTCAGCAATGTTGTAAACACAGCAGTGAGCGGTGCTTGATCACGCATCACAATTTTAGCTAAATGCGTTAACAATTGTTGGCCTACTTGGCCTGCTGCATACAAATCGTGTTTTATTCAGTTTAAAATACGGTTTATGTGTGCTTTTCAGGGGATTTTTGTCATTCATCTCATTTACCTGACATTCTCAACAATAAAACAAATCTTTAAAGAAAAACAAGAGTTTTTCAAGAGTATTTGGAATGTTTTTGATTTCTTTGTATTCTTAGTAGATTGGATGGTTGCTGGCTTGTTTGTTTTTCAAACCCTGCTCACCAATACCTTGCTTGATAATTTCCACAAAAATAGAAGTGAGTTGTATTACTGCATTTAAAGTATGGAGAGGTCATCGAAACACACGCACATCTAAAATCTATCCTTTAAAGCAGCGGCCCCCCTACAGGTCGTAGTACCCGGGCTCGAGGTTCTTAAACAGTGTCATTCCTAAAATCATAGAAAATCAAAAAATTGCTTCAGTAAAAACTTTTCTAAGTTCTAGGAGTATTCACCAAGCCAAACCTGTTACACCATAAAATAGTATAAACTGGGGTGAGCGCCCCGAGTGAATTCATGGCTTGAAAAGCCAGGATGTTGGTCTCTTTTCAGGTACAGTAAATCACTTCATTGACATAAGGTAGCACTGGTAACAACTGATTTTAGATGAGATTCCAACTCGCGATCCGCATCAGCCACCCTGTGATGTGAATCTAGGATTTAATGGAATGGAATGGAACATCCATTCCACACCGAAAATCCGTTCAAAGAGAAGCAGCTACAAAAAATCCGACTAGAAAAAATTATCAGTCCGCTTCAAAATAGTCATAAATATAAGAAGCAGTTAGGTATAACCCTACTTCCAGCAAGGCGGACTGTCACCGGTGGGTGCCCAAAGTTGGCCTCTTTCGACCTGCTGGGTGAGCAGCTTCGCGTTTATAACGCCGTGAAATACGGAAACTGAAACTGGACGGTACCAACAGTTAAGTAACAATTTGTTTTTGGCAGGGAAGTACACCAGCTTCCAGCAAGTATCAATGATCGACATGGTTGTGGGAAACTTCCTTGCAATTCTTGCTTTTTTCGGAATAATCCGCTTTTTGAAATTGCTCCGCTTCAATCGCAAAGTCGGGATGTTGACGTTCGTACTGAAGTGCAGCGCCAAGCAGTGGCCAGGTTTCTTCGTCCTCGCCGCTGTTTTCTTTGTGGCTTTTATTCACATTGGGTTAGCAAACATGAAAACAATTTATGCAGCTCAGATTTATGTAGGCGCAAACAAAAGGGGTGTCGTAATTGCTTCCTGGTGTTTTGTACCAACGTTGTTTGACAAATCTTCCCTAATAAGCAATATTAATCAAGAGGGAAAGAGCTAAAGGCAAGCTCGCCACCATTCACCTCTATTTTTGATTGTGTTGTTGAGCTCATCTCCTCTCTGCCTTGGGATGGAGGCACAGTACGACATAAATATCCAGGTTTACACTACAAACACAAAGGAAATTAGGCTTGGAGGGAGCGAGTTTGAGTGTGTTTAGGAATATCTTAAAAATGAAGCAAAAATTATCGCCATGTCGGGGTTCAAATTTAAATAATCTTTCTAGGTCCTCAAGCACATTTTATGGAGTTGCTACTTTTCTATAGATGGTTCTTTTCTAAATATCTAAGCCTGGAAACTCCAAAGATTGCTATCTTGAAAGCTTATTATGTTCAGAGCATACTGTCGCTGTTCTGTGAATCTGATGTGAAAAATGCAATTGAAGTACAATCAATCAAAAAGTAATGTTATAGCAAAGGGGTTGTGGAGTCTTGAGCTAAAACCTTGACAATATTCGAGGGTAAGCCTTGAAGTATCTTGAACATCATGAAAATCACTGACTATAATATTATAATCAGCAATAAAAATAAACTTATACACCACTGCAAGCTATAAATAGAGTATAGTTTGTCAATAACCGCATGATATGTCTGTGTTTATTTTTCAAGCTATATGATTTATTCTCCCTTTCTGGAAGATTTTAAAAATGTATTAACATCGATGGAAACAATCTTCGGCCTGATGTTGGGTGAGCAAGAAATATTACACTTTTTTATTTTCTTCTTCTTAAACAAAATAGAGCATGTTAGTAGTAACAACGGAAGTGGCGTATTTGTAATTGGTTTTCAAGAAAGAGGGATTAATTAGATTTTCGGAAAAAGATATTTTTATAAGAAATAAAAAAAATTTGCAGTAGAGAAGAGGGTTCTGGAAAGATATTATTAAGCGTGGCCTTCAGCAAGAAAATTTTGTAGAGAAGCGAACCTCTGCCTCATTTAAAATAGATTTTTTGGTATTGCACTTTTGAAGTAAAATTCATGTAAATATATTTTGACGTTTAGGACGTCCATTGTATCACCATCTTCGCGATCTTTACAAAGTGTTCGGTCCTACATTCTACTTCGTATTCTCCTTCACCGCTGCTTTCATCATCATAAACATCTTAATAGCCATCATTAACGAGTCATACGGAATTACTGCTACCATGGTGAGCAAGAAGAAAAATGAGTACGAGATTATTGATTTCATGGTCAAGAGATTCGCGAAATGGTCTGGATTTTCTTTCCTGCAAGGCCCAGTCAGAGGTGAGCAACAGGCAGCGAAAATTGACAAAAGAAAATGGAGACTATGGCCCTGCCTTTCACATAGTTATTTTTGAAAGAAGATGTTGTCCATGAATTTTAAATCCTCTTGACTCCCTGCCGAGGGGGCCAAGCAAACGGAAAGTGCCTTTGGTGTTCCTTGATGTAAATCAAGTTTTGGCAGCAGAGGGATTGACTCTGAAAGACCCGAGTGTTTTGGAAAGCAAGCAATAAAGTGTCCCCAAAGATGTTTTGTCTAATTTGATTTTCAATAAGAGACCTGTTTAAGATGAAGACCGCCGATGCTATTGGACCCCCTCCTCTGAATTGAACTGCTGGTAAGCTGTGGGTTGCCTGGACACATAGCTGGCAATATACAAGCTCACTATGCAAAAACCTCGATTGGAAGATGATATTAATCGATGGTAATGATTGCGCCACGAATATCTTTTATATTTCTCTGTAGTTCGTAAGTACGTGCATTTTCTAATTCATTAATTTTTTTAGAAAAGCGCAAAAAGCGAGAATCATTTCCCACCGAAATTCCTCTGCCTCCCTTACCATGTAAGTTTAATTAAATGTTGTTACAGGTTATCATATATTATTCGTCTTCACTTTCACAGCGACTATTCTTGGTTGCAATGCACCTGAAAAAGACCTACGTAATGGGTTATCGTTTAGTGGTCGTAAAGTCACTTCAACTAACTTTAATGGTGTCATATGCCCAAATTATCAAAGTCAGTCATGAGTTTATTTAAGTCATATTATTTTTGCTTTTCATTGTGATGTCACATAGATAAATTGGAAGGATCGATCAATGGAAATCTCGTAGCTTTTCAAAAATCAATGGATAGACACATCTTCGATTTAGAGAAAAAATACAACAAATATCTAAATCTTGAAGAACTGAAAGAAGAAATGGTCTCGGAGGTGATAGGACATGCTAAGGAAACAGTTAATAATAATTGATAGGACAAAACGGTTTGGTAGACAAGGGAACTAAACTCTCCAAACCGCCTAGATGGTCATTATGCAAGTTCGCTAAATCAGCTAATGTACAGGCTCTCCAGAAAGGTTTTGTTTCTTTCTTTTTGACAATGCCCTATCAATATTGTGATTGTGTATTAAAGCCCGAATTGCAAAATGGGTATTGTGTCATGCCCCACTAAAAAATTGCGGCAAATGCACTAAAATTTTTATAAGGCGTGGCCCAAGAATCCAGACCGTTACACGGGCAAGCTTCTTTTCCTTGTTCTTCCCCAGTCTTAACAAGAACATTGTTCTAAATCGTTATTTGTCAAGAAAAACAAGCTATTAGTTAGTAAAGTGGTAGGAATAAGCTCGAGTATTTTACAGAGTTACAGTGGTGGAGCTGCTCCCCTAGCATAGAATATTCAAGCAATAACACTTGGTTGGTTGGTTTACCCCTCCTCTTAATTGGGATGGAGGTACGGCGCGAACGGCAATTCATGTTTACGCCGTCAGCCAAATTCAATTGGGCTGAGGAAAAGTGGCAGACCATTTCGAACCAGCCATTAATGCAAATTACAGACTGATAGCCCAACCACCAACAAGGCGGACTGCCATTGGTGAGTACCCAAGAGTCGCTTCTTACGACATGTTGGGTGTGCAGCTTCACAATTCTAACCTGGTGAAGGACGGGTACCAGTAGTAGCAACAACACTTTGCATTGTTGGTTGTTATCGATCAACAATGACTGGTTCGAAATGAACTGCTGCTTTCCCTAGCCCAATCAGCGCCGTCCTACTAGCTTGATTGAATTTGCGGCGCAAGGTCTGAATGTTCAGTTTCACAGCGAGCCTCAATCCCGAGAAAAAGAAGGATCGAACGACACGACCATCATCATTAAGTAACCCCCTTGACAGGTTAACCATAATGCTTCATTCCGCTAATGAGAATGAATATTGTTTGCTTGTGGAAACGTGCTTGTTTGTAATATTGATTTTTGCATAGGTGGAGAAAGTTTCATCGCACAACAATGCAGCCCAGTTAGGTAAGTTAAAGCGATTTAAAAAGAACAAATTTTTCGTTTTTTTAGATTCGAGAATTTACTTTCCTCAGCAATGCCAAGTATTGAGGAAGGAAAAAGACCAATTAGCCTTAGGGCTCCCTTTCCATAAGGTCTTCTTTGTGCACAGAAAATGTTGTGGAAAGTAGAGTATTCATTCTCGAAACTGTAGAGTATTCATTCTGTACCACCAATCAACTCCAGAAAATGTTGTGTTGCGACCGGTTTTCGAGTTACAATTACTGTGGACACAGTGCATTTCTACCCCGATTACCGCAGCAAAGCAGCGGAACCTTCGACTTCGACATGTTTTACATCCATTACAGGATATCGATAAAAGAACATTTTATTGATCGTTTTGACACGTGCGGATTATTTACAAAAATTATTCTTTTTTAAGCCTTTAATATTTTTTTCTGCTGTTTGGTAACATGGAGGACCCTAGGTGCCCCCTAATTGGAATGGCTTTTTGGACGTATCAAGGTTTAAGTACAGATTAGCTTTTTAAATAGGGTTGTTTTTTTATAGAACATTTCTGCTACAAATATTAAAATTGTAGACAACGAAGGATTTTGTGCGCATACTGCTGATTTCCTGGGAGCCTTGAGAATATAAAATGCAACCGATATATTAAAAAAATGCTGTCAATCAACGCTCTTGTGTCGTTTTCTTCTCAAACCTTAATGTATACAGTCTAGAAGATTAAAAACAGAGAAAAAGCTGGTTTCTTTTTATAAAGTGAGAATTGCCATTTCTCCTAAAAATTTCCGTGCCTACCGCTTTCGCATGTGATTTAAATCGACTCTTAGTAAAATCCTTTTTTAAAACATTATTTTGAAGGAATTCTTCTCAATTGTCAGAAAGAGCAAAATCGTCCTGATTTTTCGAGTGCCATTTGTGGCACTACGCCACTCAACGGTAGGTCATGCAACGCTACTTCCGGCGCTGAGCAAGTTGAGAAGAATCCGACGATCTGCAAATAGATTGAGCTTGACGACCTGTTCCTTGGTGTTGTGGTGTAATTTTGTTGACTTTCCTAAGCTGAATGACGTCATATTTGAGGCTTGTACTCTTAAGTCTCATGGTAACCTTGGGATATAACTTACTCTCTATCGGTACCAATTCTACAAAAACGGTTTTTAATTAACAGTACAAGATCTTTCTCATTTGACATCAAATATTTATAATGCATTCACGCAACAGCTCTTTTGCCCAATGGCTCATTACGAGAGTATAATCTGTAAAACTACGTTACACTTTCAAAAATTGCAAATATATCTTTAACAATGCATTGAAGTGTTACACTGCAAAAAGAAATGGAATGAATGAGCCAGAGCAAAGGCTCAACTTGCTGTGTTTTGCAGCAAGATACGCTAATACATTAGTAGGTGATATATTCGTCACATTTCTTAATAGTGTTGAAGTTTTACAATTTTGGTCACCACTGATGGGCCTTGAGATGAAACAGCTATTTTGAAATAAGTTTGAAATGTAGTTTATCGTGAGATCTTGCAATTCAAGTTAATTTTCTCTGACGCTGTTGAGAAATGTTTTTCAGAGGCAAGCAGTCGCTTCAAATAAGAAGTGATTCTTCCGCTACGCATTTCCCAAAAAAATATTTGGCAATTCAGCTCCATGCTTCTTCGAAACAAATGGAGTCGTACCCGAATATTCGCTCCAAATGATGGAGCGCGATTCTGTCCACTTACGCTCTTTGTAACGTTGACAGATTTCAGAAAGAGGGTTATTTTTCTTCCGGCTTTTAGTCAATGATACGAAGATAAAAACCATAAGTTTATTGGTCATGATTAGAGAAAATAAAGCAAACAAAGACACGGAATCTTTTCGTCCCTTCACTAGACTTTATTTCATTATGTTCAGTAAACTTATGCTTTTTATCTTTATTTGATTGACAGAAATATACTAATATCCATCCTAAATATCAGCTTACCTGTATGGGTCATTAAAAACAATGGGTATGGCTAATTTGAAAGTGTTTTTGATGTCGTAATTTGTTAATAATGTCAACAGATAATGCACAAGTTTGTTAGCATTTAATTCTAAGCTATCATTAATCAGAGTCTATTTTTTTAAACTCTGCATAAATTATGGTGCTCCTTTTTTGATAAAGGACCCAAATTTTAAACAAAAGCAACTGTGGATCGTGTGTAATTTCGCCGTTTAATGTAATTTTCATAAATGATGTATTAGCATCGCGTTGATGTAAAATAAAAATGTTCATTCATGTGCAAAAAGAAATTGAGACAAAACTATCAGCAGCATTGCTTCAAGAACCGCCTGATCAACGAAAAGAAAAAATATCGATTAGTTCTTTTACTTTTTTTCCTCAGAGTTGCCTTCTTTTTGTGATGAAAGTGATCCCTTCTTTTTTGTGCATGCCATGAATCCAAGAGCAAAACGGTCAAGAGCAAGTTTTTGCTTTCAGAAGGGTTACCCGTGGTGGTATGGTCAAAGCGATGCATTAGGCATGCAGACAAAAAAAATGCGATGCGTTAAGCATGCAGCAACTTGAAAGTCGAAAGTTTACTCGTGCGGCGTTGGAAGTTGCGCTGGATAAAATTTCCGCGTTTGGATCTATGCATAAGAGCTCTAGCGTGAGCTCGAGTTATTCATTGTTTGCACTCCACCAATACACTCCCAACATGGAGGTAAGTTGGGGCACCTCAAAGTCAATATGCTGTGGAAGTTCATAAACGTCCGCAACTTAAAACCAAATGAACGTGTTTTACACTCCTGCGTTTGACCAGGGTAAGATTAAGGTTTAAATGGGCCTGCGGCTTCATGATAGAGACCTATATTTTATACCCCTTCAACCTACTGTAATTGAAATTAGATAACGTAAAATATATATAAAAAATAGTTGCCTATTAAACACATTCACATGACCTGTTTTCTGGATTTAGACAAAGCAAAGCTGTTAGTAACATCATAGAGGTCTTCTTTTTCCAAATGTTTGTTTTCAATGAAGATAAGAGCTATAGAGATCAACCGTTTCCGACCCCTACGGGAACCTAGTTAAATCTTTGTTTCTATGAGCATTAAAAATGAGGGCTTGTCATAACAAAACTAGAAATTATCAGGCAAAGACACGTTTCCAATACAAGGGAAGCATTAGAAAATGCAGATATCTACCCTTTTTTATATATCAATCTAATTTTGCTGTAGAAATTGTGCTATTTCAAAAGCCTAGAAAAATCAAATCATGCTTTGAGGCAGTGACTTTTCTACATCATTTGTAAATGGAATAGCTATATTTTTATCACTTACTTAAATTTTATAGTTAATCGTAGAACTTAATTCCTTCAGAAACAAATATCTGCTTTGAAGATGAATATTAACCTAAAATTTAGATTTTCATTGACAAAAAGGTTTGGTCAACGATAAGCAAATATGAGCTTACTTAGAATCTGCTCCACGGACAAAGACTAGTGATGTACGTTTAGAAATGCCTTTGCTGTCCAATCATATTTCTTTTCTTCCTTAAAATTTTTTCAAATGTAATGATAATAGCGACTTTAATACATTAATTATCTTTGTGTTCAAATTTTTGAAAATGGGGTGTTGATATTTAAACTCAACGACGAAATCCCAGAAGCAAATTTGTTGTCGGTATTAAAAGTCGTTTTGGTGTTCAGAGCCAAACTGGTTCTACGAAAACATTCATTATGCTTTTTAGACTTTTTTCAGTCTCATAAGGCTATGGAGCGGAGCTCTAGGTGTTTCAATTCTCCCACCGTCGGAACTGACTCCTAGCGTCTGGCTCCACGCTGATTGATTGTGCAGACTTATAACCGGTAAACTGATTCTTCGGTGGCCAATGCTGCAAAGTGAAAAAGGAGTGACATCTCCAGAGTTCGAAACCTAGATTGGTACGTATGAAGAGCAAGCAGTTGCTTAAGCAGCAGCCTCATTGAACAGGTCCATCAGAAAGGCAAGCGTCCCCGCAACTGGTTCTAACACCGTCGCAGGGTTTGACAGAGCGTTGCGGTAAACAGCCTCGGATCGTTTTGTGTACTCCGACCCCGGATTTTTCCTCAGGTTTGACTCCAGATTCTTCTTCTTTGAATGGAAGTGGCCGAAAGGCAACCAAAGTTTGAAAGCAGAGTTGTTTTCCCTTAAATGAGCTGTTTTCTTAGACTGCTGATCCCAATCTATTCTAAGCACTAGTTTTTAGGCGCTGGGTTACTCGCTTTTGCTACTTTTTCTTATTGGTATTAGCCTACCGGTAATAGTTCTGCCAGGATTTTTTAAGCCATTCTAGCAGGCAAGGAAGTAGACTTAGTTTTCAGAATCTATTGAAGATGCGTGTATAATCTATTGAAGTGAGGCACATTTGTTGGCAATAGAGCTTTTCCCTGTTGCCATTCCTCGGTAATGGCAAACTTTCGAAATGTGCAATTTGAGTATCAAGTCATCAAGCATTATTGCTCGTAAGCATGGCCAGATTAAGCAATTTAGAGCCCCTACGTACAGTTGTGGATTTAGAGTAAAGCAAGTGAGGCATTTGCCTCGGATCTCCACTTTTTAGAAACCCCCTCCAGAAAAGTTCTGCAACCCCTTTTTTGGCTTTTTGAAATAGTGGTAATCTCAAAAAAAAAAGAAAAAAATGGTCTTTGCAGATAACTTTCTGGCGGAAACCCCAACTTCGAACTCGTGTATTTCATTTTTCAAAACAGTGATAACTTTTAGAAAAGGACTTCACTAAGGGGAAAGTGACATAGATTGCACCATTGCTGTAGATGGGCTATTTACTCATTGGATGATTAAAGAGTGCTTCTATAACTTTTATACCTACAATGCATCACAACTCAGAAAATTGCCATGCTGAAGCAAGCAGCTGACAGTAAAAGAAGTAACAGTTTTAGGGACACAAATGTGATTTTTTTAAAAAGTTTGCAAACTTTTTAGGTTGAAACCTTTAAGTATCAATTCATGGGTTTTAGGCCATTAGGAAAATTTTGGTTGGGCCGTGGCCCAACTTAAGATACTTGCTGTGGGCAACAATTTTTTACATATCTGATTTACGAATCATTTTTACATAACTTTATTTTGTTATTGTAGTCAGTATTGTATTATGAGTAGCTACTGCATAAATAAGTAACCTAAAACAATGCCTTCCAGTAAATTTAAACACGGAAAAGTTCCAATTTCAATGTATAAAGAAGCTGCAGAGCATGTAAAAAAATGTACTTCAATTAGCAGTGTTTGCAAAAATTTGCATCCTATAGGATGAAGCGAGCCTCTCTGCAGTCATTTTTGAAAAAAATGAAAAAAGAAGGACTTGAAAAATTAACTTATAAGATACAACGAAGGAAAACTTCATCTTTTAACTCAGAGAATGGATAAAGCTCCTGCAACCCATTTACTTGAATTAGCGAATTACTGTAAAAGTTAGACAATTAGCTTTTGATTTTGCCATCAAGTATGTGATTGAGGCTCCAGCAAGTTAGATCGCTTCCTGTAAGGCCAGAAAAAAATGACCACATCATGTTATCAACACCCGAACAAATAGTCCTTACGAAAGCCTGAAGCCAGCTCATTTGCTTGAACAACTGCTTTTAATCTTGTCACAACGCAGCGTTATTTGGCATTTGCGAAACCTACAAGAAAAATTTCATTTTACCGCAAACGGAATAGGGGAAGATGGGGCACGTTGGGACAAAAAATTTATTTTTGGTGATTGCGTTTTTATTTAAAGTCAACAAGTAATGAACACTTGATGTACAAAACCACACTCTATTGGGAAGAATATATACAGTATAGCTATGTTGAAGAACACGTAGTGTATACATGCAGCATAATAAAACGAACTAAAAAGTGTAAATTTTTTGTCCCACTGTACCCCAGGTGGGGGTATTGTGGGACAATCATTGTGGCAGAGTAGCACAAGCTTCTGGAAATGTTTTAGTTTAGCCTACATTAAGCAACAAAAAGTCGTGAGCAAAGTCCGTGGTAATCTTTGTCCTATACTTGATGCGCATTGATTGGGCAAAGGTAAGACCACCTTTGCATCCCAATGTTTTACTGTGTATCGAACGCCATGCCTTCGCTCCCCATATTTGTATTGTGACGTCATAACGCCGACTAACTATATAAGCACTGTACAGTATTATTCGCTCTCTTTTCCGACAACACGTGCTGTTCAAGAAACACCTACTGTGTGCTGTATTGCCAGCTAAAGGAAAGACCGTTGCGCTACATTGGTGACCCCGACGCCTTTTGGAATTCAAAACTGGAATCAAACTGGAAACTTAAAGAGCAGTGAAGTGAGTTCAAATGAACAATACAATGGACTTTGAATATGTGCTCCTGCTTTACAGCAGTTCTGTGATTGTAAGCCTAATAACAATTGCATGCATGCTAGGCCTATATTATTTTATGTTTCGCGATTTACAAAGGCATCGACCCGATACATTAGGCTTATCAGCTAGTTCCAGTAGGCACGCTTCATCTTCGAGTGGCGACACTAGCATTTCAGGCAAGCAGTTTTCGTCATGTAATTCACGTCATCAATCGACCCCCATTCCCTTGCCTAGACCCAGACTAGCAAGCGCTACTAACTCTCTGAATAGCTTGGTTGACGTAGAACCGTTTCGATTACCTGATTTCTGGCATAGTAATGTACGTGGATATTTTCAAACCGCTGAAATATTGTTCGACCACGCAAATGTCTCAGACGAAGTTACCAAGTACGCTAAGCTTCTCGATTCATTGCAAAAGAACCATGCTGTGTTTCCTAAAATAACAGACATTTTGCAAAATATCCCAAATGACCGCCCCTACTCCAGTTTAAAAGCTTTCCTGTTGAAAAAATATTCCAGTACCACAAGTGACAGTGTCTCTGCTCTTTTGCACACTCGCCGACGTGGTGACGATTCAGTGCTCGATTATTTCCAGCGACTTAAAACGACCCTAGGCGACGCTTTTGAGCCCGAATCAAACTTCCAAACAGAGCTGCTTCGCCATTGCTTGTTGAATTCCGTTGACGTAGACGTACGAATGAACTTGTATCATTATGAACATTTACCCCTTGACGAGTTTGTCAAGCATGCTGACCAACTTTTGCAATGTAAACAGGGACTCCATACCTTTAGCTCTGCGCACACACTGTCAAGTACCCCTGTTTCCCCGCCCCCTCACAATCAACACGTCATCAACGAGCTCTTGGAAAGTCGTTTAAAAAGTATACAAGAGTGTGTAAATAATCTGGCAGATAGCACGATTCGGCATCGTTTACATAACATGCCTCCATTGGATTCAAACTCATTTCCTCCCGGCGGCACTGGTTCCCCTTCAGAAAGACCCAACCTACATAGTTGCGACACCAGTTCACACACAAACACACAAGCAGCCAAAAGCCTTTGTTATTTCCATAGCACCTATGGAGACAGAGCATACCGCTGTACTGGCCATGGTTGTGCCAAATATCGTCCCGGACGTTTGTCCATGTCAAAAAACGATCGCCCCAACTTCACGGCATAGGGAAGTGGAGTAACGGGGCAGCGTTCAATGATCCCCTACTTTTTGTAATAGACAAGTCTTCTGGTGTCCGTTTTCTAATTGACACAGGCGCATCATGCAGCATTTTTCCATTGTCACACACAAACACAGCCTCTATTCAACCCAGTCCCTCAAAAACCCTTCCTACCATTGGCGGCAACATCCAAATCACTGGCACTTTGAAAGCCACCTTAAACTTGGGGTTGTCACGTTTATTACCTTTTAATTTTTATGTTGTAGATTTAGCTTATGGCATCATAGGCGCAGATTTCCTGACAAGACATGGCTTAACCGTAAATTTAACAGCTAGACAGTTGATTGAATGTTTAGAAGTGGAGCGTGCCACTTTTCATGACTCCGTGGAGAGCGAAGATGGCTTCTTAACTTCTAGTGACACCCCGCCTAATGCCAATCTTTTACAAACTCTCCAATCTGAATTTCCAGAGGTATTCGACCCTTCCCGCCGCTCACGCATTATTAGACACTCGATTATTGCCTCAGTAGAGACTACTACCGAAATACCCGTCACTGCCCGTTCGCGCAAATTAAGCCCAGAAAAGTTTCGTGGGCTTCAGGCCGAGATAAAACGATTACTTGACCAAGGGATACTAGAAAGAAGCCAAAGCGCATGGTCTTGCCCAATTGTCATGGTGTCAAAACAAGATGGTTCATTCCGACTCTGCGCGGATCTAGTGGCACTGAACAAAATCCTCAAAGTTCAAAAGCATTCCTTGCCCAACATCAATGATTTCGTGTCGTTGGCACACGGCTGTAATTGGTTTTCTTCTCTTGATGTAAAAGACGCGTATTATAATATCCCTGTAAAGGAATCCGATCGCCATAAATTGACAATTACGTGCCCCCTCGGGAACTTTTCTTATAAATATTTGCCGATGGGCCTCGCTTCTAGTTCCGCATATTATCAGCGCTTAATGAACGAAGTTGTGACTGGAATGAGTAATGTTTTTTGTTATCTCGATGATATCATAGTGATGACGCGTGACCTTAAGGAACATAAACGGGTTCTGCGCACCCTTTTGAGTCGCCTGCGAGATCACGGATTGATTCTCAACTCCCGTAAGTGTGTCATTGCTGTTCACAGCCTGCTTTTTCTGGGTTACCGTGTTTCTAGTACGGGTGTTGCTCCATCAGAAGCTAAAGTGGCTGCGATTCAAAATGTGGACTTGCCTCGTACCAAACGGCAATTACGACGATATTTAGGAATGTATCAATTTTATAGTCAGTTTGTCAAAAACTGCGCTAAATGGCTGCAGCCACTGCACGACTTAGTAGCTCAATCTCCGAATAATCGACCGTTGTTGTGGAGTAAAAACCAAAAACATTATTTTGAATTGAGTAAGGCCGCGTTGGTGAAAAGGACCTTGCTAGCTTTTCCGGATCCCACCGCCAAACTCGAACTGGTCACCGACGCCAGCGGAGATTTTATGGGAGGCGTATTGGAACAGGTTCGAAATGGAAATCGTGAGCCTCTTGTCTTCTGGTCAAAAGCTTTTACTCGAAACCAGCGCCAGTGGTCAACATTTGATCGTGAATTGCTAGCATGCTATTCTTCGATTCGCCACTTCCGTCATTTTCTTGACGCCAAGGATTTTGTTTTGCGCACCGACCACAAGCCAATTGTGCGTCATTTCCATAACACCTCGAGTTCCTTAACACCTAGGCACCACCGGCATTTCGATTATATTGCCCAAATGACTAACCAAGTCGAATATGTCAAGGGAGAATCCAACGTGGCTGACTTACCAAGCCGTCCGATTGTGCAGCCAAAACTAAATGCTATTCTACCCACTACGTCAGCCACCATTAACTTTTTGGAGCTTGCAGAAGCTCAAGCAAACGACTCTGATTTAATGGAGCTGTTGTCAAACAACACAACGTCGCTAGTTTTGAAACAAGTTCCCCTTGCCGAACATCACACCACCATTTTATGTGACCAGTCCGCTGGTAGACTGCGACCTCTGGTGCCTCAAAGTTGGCGCCATAAGATTTTTCAGTTTTACCACTCCTTATCACACCCCGGAATTATGGCCAGCAGGAAGTTAATTCAACGGTCTTTTGTATGGCCTGACATGCGGCGAGATATTACCAAATGGGCTCGAGAATGCCAACAGTGTGCCCGAGCAAAGATTGTTCGCCATAATGTTGCTCCATTGGAAACGGTTACTCCCCCCCCTCAGGGACGATTCACTCATGTTTATGTAGACATTACTGGGCCTCTGGGGTTGAGTCATGATTATAATTACTTGCTGGTCATCGTAGACCGTTTTTCACGCTTTATGAATGCAATACCCATGGTCGGGATTTCAGCTCAGGAATGTACCGATGCATTTATTCGACATTGGGTCGCATGGGTAGGCTGCCCACAGCATCTCTTCACAGACAGAGGAACCCAGTTTACGTCATCGACATGGAAGTCAATGTGTGAGTACCTCGGGTGCCAGTTACATCATTCCACTGCTTACCATCCTCAAGCGCAAGGCATGGTGGAACGCTTTAACCGAACCTTAAAATCAAGTTTACGTTGTACAGGCAATCCGTCTTTATGGTACGATCATCTACCTTGGGTATTACTCGCCCTGCGGAACACTCCAAAAGAAGACCTATGCCACGCTTCTCCTTGTGAGCTGGTATTTGGAAAATCTATGCGACTACCTGGTGAGTTTTTTGAATCGAAAGATGAACACCTTGAACACACACTATTTGCGAATAATCTTGCCAAATATATCGCGTCCGTGCGTTATAACTCCCCACGTCAACACAACCGTCCTTCGTACGTTGAAAAAGCGCTTTTTCTGCCGGAAACAACCCACGTATATTTAAGAATAGACAGTCATAAACCCCCGTTGCATCCTGTTTACAAGGGGCCGTTCAAAGTGCTGGACAAAAGAGAAAAGTACTTCATCATCGATTTCCGCACGCACACAGACAAAGTCACTATTGATCGCTTAAAGTCTGCCCAATTAAGTCTCGACACGCTAAACCAAGACGCTCTTACCAACTCCATTGCAATGTCTCCTTCAACACAACCTCCTTACACTTTCGACCGCGACACTTACACAACATACACGACACGCACTGGCCGATCCGTGAGACGGCCTATTCACCTGACAGATTACACACCTTAATTTCAGAAGCACTGGTCGTCACCCTTGCAAATTGCCATAGGCTCATCATGTTTAGTTGTGGCACAAAATCAGTCCTTGTAAATGCTATCGTATGTGCTGTGAATTTACTTTGTGTTGCTTTGTGTTTGTGCTGTAAATTTGCTTTGTAAAAATGCTTTGTGTATTCGCTGAGTTGCTTAAATATTTTGCGGGGCGGTGGAGGACTGTAGCGAACGCCATGCCTTCGCTCCCCATATTTGTATTGTGACGTCATAACGCCGACTAACTATATAAGCGCTGTACAGTATTATTCGCTCTCTTTTCCGACAACACGTGCTGTTCAAGAAACACCTACTGTGTGCTGTATTGCCAGCTAAAGGAAAGACCGTTGCGCTACAACTGAAACCAAATCTTCAACAAACAGTTGGTCTAAATACCACTTAAAAAAGCACTGCGCTTTAGTATTTATTCTCCCTAACTGGTCGTTGAAATGCTAGCGTGATAACAACCACAGTAGATGATAATTCCATGAAATGATAATAACAGGCCTACAACAACTATGCCCCACTGTGCCCTAAATTTTTGTCCCATTGCTTTCTTGCTTGTACTTGCCAGTATTCTCTCGTGTTTTGCGGCAACGTCAAACCTGGCATCCAACTGCAATGCGGCAAAATATATTTCAATGTTTTGACTAACTGTGGTATAATTTTCAGCTACAAACGCTTCTTTAATCTCTTCGAAAATGCATTACAAAAAATACACTTTTTACTTCTAAAAACTTTTTTCTCCCACAACTACTAGCCATGTGCTTCAAAACGCAAAATGAATGGAAAAGTGAAACGGCTGTTTGGAGACTAAACATACAGCAAACGGTGACCTTTCAAGAGTTTCAAGCTTTTTCTATAAAACGGTTTGTCCTACTGCGCCAACCGCCCCACTGTCCCCCACCTTTCCCCACATAATGTCGATAAAACTGGATTGCGTACAGTTAGCTAATCTGGTAATATTGTGGTTCAGAAAGAAAAAAGCTAGTCAGTGGACTTATCACTTTAGAAAGAGGAGAATTGATGATCATAGTGTGTGGAATAAATACTTCAGCAAATATGATCCCTTCCTTGTTCATACATCCGAGAGAGCGTCCAAGACAGTCGTTTTTGAAAGGCCGCCAAATGTCACTGCAGTTACCAGAGATAAGGGTAGATTAACAAATGTTTGTGGGTGAATTACTAGAAGCATTTCGAAAAAGACAAGGTGTTCCAAAGAAAAGTTTAATCTAGTTAAAAAAAATTAGGATATGTTTAACGTCAATTTGTTTTGTCACCTGCGTTTCTTTTTCGCTCGTTTTTTTATTCACTGGTCTAGTTTTTTTGTGTTGAGAAAACAGAAGCGAAATAAATTGCCATCTACTACTAAAATCCGGTGCCTTTTATAATTGGTAACCATAATTCTATGTTTTTAGAAGCTATCGATTTTCAAGGAAACTGGAAATCGCTTTTTTGACGATCTACCCTCATGCATCACGCAAAAATTAACCCCTTGATGTGTAGATTTTTGCTTTTTTAGTATTAGCATATAATAATGCAATGAATGACTGGATAACTAAGAATATAGACAAATGTTACAGCATTATGACGTAGCCGAATGTTCGGCCATTGCAATGAATGAAGCATTCACGCAAAGCATTTCAAAAAACCAGATATTTATTTATTCAACACCAATATTCATGATTCCGTGGAGTTTTAGGAACAAACTTACTAATCCGGAAGTTGAGAGTGCTCAAAATGCAGATGGCACTAAACCGCTTTTCGATAAATTTCTTTCGTTTCATAATCGACAAAAAATACTTCGTCTTTTTGAACGATCCTCAAAAGCCTTGTGAGGCGTCGATAGTTTTTCAGCCGAGGCGAAGTAGGCTACACGTACTACTGCACATTCGGTTGAACCAGACAATGAAAACACTATTGCTCGTGAAACAAATCAATTATTTGACGGTCACTTAAACTCAGCATCTATGGTAACTCCTGTAACACTTATTAACTTCCGATCACAATTTCACCAAAAAGACGTGGGTCTTTTACCTAAGGCCAAGACTGCACTTCCAAAAGAGAAACGGAATAGACTTATAACCGACACAGTTGTTCTGACTTCAACTTGAGTAAAGAATCACCTTGAAGCCAAAAAGAAACTTATGGCTACGAAGAAAGCTAATTCTTCAAAAAAGAGTCTGACGAATTTTAGCGAAAGAAAAAGAAACAAAAAGATAAAAATAAATAAGAAAACTGTGAAAAAGTGCAAAGCTCAGCCAGTCCTTAATTACAATTCTGAATCCCAAGTGTTACAAAATAAGAAAAAAATGTGGCAAAACTTTACAGAAAAACTAATGATGAATGTAAAGCTATGGGTACTGTAAGATATACCAGCTGGTTCAACGGTGGGCCAGGTCGAGGTTCAAACCAGCTCTTACAACTTCTTAGCCCTTTCAGCAACGCGCTCGCATCTATCGATTCGTTTCCATATTTCTCCTTCGTTTCTGCCACTGTCGACTTGCTACACAGACAATCAGGGGGCAGCTTGACGTATATTGTAGATGATTTGAATATTACGGAAATTTGTACGACGTAACGACCAATAAATAGATTCAATGACGAACGACAGCGCAAGCGGTTACCAAATATTTTGGGCTATACAGTTATCCGGATCTATTATTGTTTTATTACTAATTTTGCCTACTCAAACTTAACAATTCACTAATAAGCATAACAATTTAACTCTGTAAAGAAAAAACTGTTTCAAATGCACTTCAATTGGGTAGCAAGATACAGCCGGAATTTTAGTGAGAAAAATACTCCTAACGCCAAGATGACAACTCTTGATTGCTATACAATACAAACCAAAACCAAATAACAACCTTCAACAATTGAAGCACGCTTAGGGCAATTTTGTGCTTGTGCGATACAGTCTAATACAAGAGCGTGAGAAACAGCGTTGAACAACAAAAACTCGATGAGGCGCCGACGGCCCGGGTTCAACTCTAAATCGAGACGACGAAATGCAGCACATAAATAACAATATTTTACAGGTACTTCAAGAAACTCAAAGAAAGTGGTGACTGTCAAGAATGCATTTGTTGCTATTGCAGTGAAAACTTTGCAAATAGCCGCCCCAACGAGGAATGTATCAAGTGCACTTGTGGTGGTTGCTCCTTCTGCACTTTTCCAGCAACAATATCGTTATTCGTTGGATGCCGACTATGGGCGCCCCCCTATTGTGTTACCATCTTGATCAAACATCAAGTGGAAGTGTTTTAACTACTTCTTGTTATAAATTTCTGGAGTTTTTTCACAATTGTCAAGACTGTTAGCTATATTCCTGCTTTGGTAGCCCTTATTTAATGTCGAAGTAATCAAAGTGTGTGTGTTTCATTAGTAAAACTTGTAGGTTTTTAATCTCATTGGCAAGGAAAATAAATTTTGAATTTTCATTTATGGTTCTTTTTCTTTTTTGTTTAGTCATGCTCATGTGTTTAGACTTCCATGGTAAGCGTAGGCTTTTGCTGGTGCAGTGCATCTCTGACACAAGCATGCTGTAGCAACCTGAACTACAAACCACAAGTAGAAAGTCGCCAGCAACACTTGGCTTTATATACGGATCGCCATCTACGTTCATTGACTATCATGAGAGAAGTGACTAGTCGCCACACGGAGTGAACTCATTTTAAGCTGGACCGCAGTCGAATGCCTGCGGTTGCACTACGATGTCATCAATCGAGAAAAATTGCTATAATGTGTCTTTCCGAAAGTCGCAGCAACGCAAAATCGGACCAACCTAGTAATGTTGTGGATCTGAAAACACATAAACGAGTCATTTGAGTGACCGCTGCGGAAAAAATTGGCGACCTGAGAGTGTGGTGTAAGCGCTTTCTACCATAGGCTATTATATTTATAGCAGAAAGCAGAGTATTCATTCTCGAAGCTTTTCGTCTGCCAGACGATTTTCTTGGTTACCTTTTCGTCTGCCAGACAAAAAGCTTCGAGAATGAATACTCTACTTTTTGCAATTTTCAAATTCTGTACCACCAATCAACTCTTCAAATACTATATTTATCTATGCTTATTTATTCTAGAAAGCTAATTGATTTTCCTTATTAATCTCGATCTTTCGTTGGTTGTTGTTTTACTCGTTTAGTTGTTTATCTGGCGCATATACCTTGCTCAAATATTAAATTTTGACCGTATAACGACCCAAAAGCATAGCATTTTTGCCTTTTTTTTTTAAATTTAAAATTAAAAAATTATAGGCTACAATAGTATTCTTGGTCTTTTGGAGATTATAAGGATTTAAATTCAAAATAATTATTTGCGAGCAACTGGGCATCGTTTTAAATCAGTTGAAGAGGCATTTAACTTAACCAATGCGCTGCCTATGCAAAAATTTTTTGAAGGAGAAGGGAGGGGGCGAAAATGACTTTTTGAAAATTGCACGGGTCGGTTGAAGTTCGTAACCAATGTTGTTTCCAGTGTTCATGCAAAATCGCTTTGAAGACCTTTGCTTGTTTTTTTGCAGACCAATGTTTTGAGAGCTACGTCAGATTGGACTTGTTTCTTAGGACAATTGTTTTAAGCATATTGACTGAAAAAGATATTTAATGTTTTCTTAAGGGAGAGCACGTACAGGAGCTCCCTCCCTGCGCCACTGTAACTCGATATTTGTCATTATGACTCAAATTGTGGCACCTGGCCCAATAAAAAAACAGAAGTGGCCAAACTTCCAAAATTCCGAAATTGAGCCAAATTATTCTTTTTTTTTTTAACCTAAATATTTCCTTAATTACCTTGCAAACGATTCTAAATCGTCTCTGTTTTATAGTGGATTTGTGGAAATACCGCTTGCACAAAATTCTTCGAGTTTTCTTCAAAACTTTAATGTCTAAAGCAAATTTTTTTTAAGGGTCCCAAATCACGCCAGTTTCCTTTGCAAGTTTAGAGCTGGAACTCTAGTTTACAAAAAATTTACCTGTTCTAGACCTTCGGAATAGAATTAATCTTCAAAAGAAAAAAAAGGCCTTAATAAGTACTTTGCCAACAGGGGGTTTCTCATGAAATTTTGACTCAGGTCGCAAAAATTTTTAATCCACCACTGCCTAAAGCACTAAAGAGTTTGGTGCACCACATATGTGCGATTAAAAATACAAACAGCATAAACTACACAACACTTATCTATTGACTGAAACACGATTGTAAATTCGAATATGAAAAGTTTCAGTGGTAGCTTCCTTTTCTTACTGCCCTAAGCATATTTTGCTTAATGGTTGATCCAACCCTGCTCGTAAGCATTTTTCTTTGAATCTTCTTGTTACCTTTGTGCTTTTTAAAGAACTTAAATTTTTTTGGACATCATACTTCTTTTTTTCATTGCAATTATTATATAACATTGTTTCAGCTTTATAAAAAATAGTTCATCCGCTGGTTTATAAAATAACGGATTTAAAAATCCTCTTGGTACGCCGATGAGAAGTGTAAAGTTCCTGTTCAAGATGTAGGAATTTTGCTAGGGGTGATCTGGGAAACCGAGAATGTATGTTCTATGAGAAAGTTTTAGAAGGTCTGAAGCTGTGCACTTGTTTCTGGTGTTGGTCATAACCCAGAATCTGGACCTGACCATACTCTCTCCCTCAAAATACCGTAAGTTTTATCAAAGATCAATGGATCAGGTAAGTTGTAACAGAGTAGGGCCGAATAATGTGATTTGACTTAATCATGGAACGCAAGGGTTTTAGGGACAACACTGAAGTACAGAAATTCATATTAAACATGAAACAACTGTAATGCAGAAATTTATTTAAAAAAAGAAATAACCGATCTGTGGAAATATGGAAAGACTACCAATACAGCAATAGGCTACTAACAAAATTGCAGCAATACGGATGTTTATGAAAGTTGATATAAACTGAAAGTATAGGTAACAATGCAATTTTGTAAAATTAGATAATTGAATTAAATTAAAAAAATTAGATAATTAAATTTATTTTCTGTATTTGCGCAATTTCTGTAATTAGTATTTTTTTCCATATTTCAGTAAACGTGTTATTCAGTAAATTTCTGCATTTTTTTTTAGGCAGTGGCTATTTTGCCGTCGAGGGCAATTTACCCTCAGAGACTATTTTGCCGTGAGTTGTTTGTGATTGGTCAATCTTAATGACGTACTAAACATGTGACTTTTGGTCGTCTCTGATTGGTCAATTTTAAAAACCAAAAAAAAAATTTTTGCACCCCCAGGTCTCTATCCCCCACCCTGCACACTCCCTTGCAGTGTACACTGCCCCGTACATTTACATACCGGGCCTTCCCCTTCAGTGTACACTGCCTTTCTTTTAAAGCCCTGGCCAGCTGAGATTCGAACCCAATACCTTGGTATCTCAAGACCAACGCTCTATCCACTACACCACAGAGTCACTGGTGCGATAGTAGCAAATTTGGCTATATAAACACACGTGAATGATCACGGCAAAATAGATTCCAAGGGCAAATTGCCGTCAACGGCGAAATAGCCACTGCCTTTTTTTTATTGTTCAGTTTTAGAGAATACTTTTTGACCTTACGAGTTTCGGTTGGCAATCACTTGTCACCTTACAATTGTAATAAATGGAAGAGGCAAGTTGTGGTTAAACTCGGAAATATAAGCACAATTGGGAACAATATTCAGGTATTTTGGTGGTTCTGCCTGACCTCTGGCCATGCATAGACCACAACACTGAACATAATATGAGTGATACTCCTGACTCTACACTCTAACAGACTTTAGACTACAAATTTGGCGCTCAGTGCATCACACCATTCTGATGAAAAATTGCCTTGACTGTAAACCTTACTGCTTGTGTAGTTATTGGTAAATTTGAAATTGTAAACGTTGCAACTAATTGGCAAAGCAGCATACAGGCGAAAGGGGCATTAACAATTTATTAAAATGAATATGCAAGGAAACAATAATGAGTATACCACCCAACCAATTTAGACAAGACCATCCCTGGATGCGTTTTGTCCTTTTGGACTCATCAGCAGGGCCTGTCCCATCACAAGCAAAAGTAACCCACTCATTAATGTTATCCTTAAAAAAAATTCAACTATGCAGTTGCAGAAGCACTGAGACTTCAACTGACAACGTATTGCATTGCTTAGCAGGGTGGGTTGACAGATTGGTGGTTTTGGCTGCATATCCACTGTGAGATCAGTTAACACACTGATCTGAAAAAGCAGATTAAATGCTGCCTATATAGCCTAGTGCCTTGTACAAGTTCAAAACTCTGTACAAGTACTGTAGGTATTCATGAGGAAGGACATTTTAAATTTAAAGTGTTGTGTTGCACTTTCAAAAAAATCTTTCAAAACCAAGTGCATCAGTGCATAGTGTTCAAATCAGCACATTTAAGCTTACACTGGAAAAAAGCTCATAAAATTGAATTTTAGTAGATCCTTGGCTTCTCTAACTATACTTTAGTAGGCTGGAATGCTGGTTTATGATAGAAGTAGTCAATATTGGTCATGCTGTCAAATCTCACCGTGACTGCATGTTACCTTAAAAGGCACTTAAGGGAAATTTTATCTGCTTTTGCACCAGTATAAATAACCGTAGTAGAAAAAATGCACTTGCCAGCTATAGCAGTAAGTCAACCCTAAAATACAAAAATTCTAAACTAAAATGGTGGAAAATTTCAATTAAATTACACAAATTGCAGAAAAGTGAATATTTGAACATAGGCATAATTCAATTTAATTCAGTTATCTAATTTTACCCAATTGAGTGGTTGTATTAGTGTATTGTTAGTTTTTATCAACTTTGTTAAATTTTGTATTTGTGTTCTTCTGTGTAGTTGTAGTTTTGCTGAATTGCAATAATTCAGTAACTCCGTTTTTCAAATGAATTTCTGTATTTCCTTGTTTTTGTATGAATTTCAATATTTCCATTATTCATTAATTTCATATTTCAACACAACTTTTTGTTTTTCTGAATTATGGTGTTGTCCATACTTGAGCTCCAAACATATTATCGTCATATTTTTTTTATTTACCAATGCAATTAATTAGTCAAAGTAGAATGATACGCTATTGCCTTAACAGTAATCTCTTCAGAGCTTGCAGCAATGCAGATAGATTATAGCTGTACCGTTTGTCATCTAAGTGTAGTTTTAATAGCCTAGTAAATTTTTTAAATACTGTGTTGATTGTTTGCAGTTCAAGTATCCAAAAGATATTTTCAAAGACAGAGGAAATGCTCTACGAGATAGGCCAAAACCTTCACCTTCTAAAACTGAACAATTTATGAAAGAATTAGGCCTTGATTATGACGATGATATTATTTCAGGTAAAATAAATACCTAGTCTGTCAGTCATTTATTGTACAACTAAAACTTATTTGTTAAAAGTTTGTACATGTGAAGTTGCTGAACTGTTAGCTGATAAGTTTGTACAGTCTAAAATCAATTCAGTTGCAATTTGTAATTGCATGATCATTATCTTTTACAGTGCAATTCTATTGTTTAAAGTAATCCATTTGTGGAACATAATTTTACTATAGCTTTAGCCAAGTTTTGAAGTAAACTGTTTTGGAAAACACCAAGATATGGCGACAAAGAAATAGGATAAAAGGAATCGGAGACAATGAACAGATATGCTGAATACTCAAAATTTATCCTCCATGTAGATCTTGAACTGTACTACATCTGTCTTGGGGTTTGCTCTTCATCATTTTCCATTTTTTATGTTTGATCATTAGATTTCAATCTTTCGTTTGACAGAGGAAGTGACCTCATAAAAATGCTAGAATTGGAAAATAGACCCATAGGCAGAAATAAGAAACTGAATAGGATAGTTATTTTGCGTTTCTAAATTCTTTGCTGTCATAACAGTTTTTTGTTTCTTTTGGTATTGACTCTGTTTTCAACTTTTCACAACGATTTTCATGGCACACTTTGCAGTGTAGGTGTTCGATTGGATGAAAAAAGCTGAGATATAAACTTTCTATTTGACGTACCAAAAATAAAGGATTTATAAGCCAATCACTACAAAATATGAATTAATCACTTTTGGGTTATAATACTTGGGCTTAAACATTAATCCGCTGTTCATAGGTTAGTTTTGTTTGATGTATCACGTTAACCTTCAAAGAAAATTGCTTTATCGGTAATTTTATTGACTTGCCAGATATTACTTCCGTGTTAGTAAAAACTCGTAAAGTTTTCTTAGCAGGTAAAATGTAAATATTTCAGGTTAGCAACCGTTTTCCAATGTAGCCAATGTAAACAGTCAACGAAGCTTTTCTCAAAGTATCAGTTACCTTTCATTATGTAAATAGTATCCGGTTCATTGCTTTGTCATGTACAAAACCTATATGTACAAACTTGCATGGTTTTCTATGTTGCACACGTGAATTTGTAACTACAGTTTTTTAACTTCGTTTATTAAGTTCTGTTCAAGTAAGTTCTTTTTGTTTCTAGGATTAGCTTTTATATGCATTGTAATAGATTAATTAATTGTTAATATCGGTTGGAACATGGTTAAATTATTTCCTGAATTAGTTATGAGCGAGTAAACTTGCCATTTAGCTAACATGACAGATGCTTGAGTGTAGCTCTAGTTTTCATTAGTCTCTTATAAAGATTTGTCTGAAGTTGTATATCAGAGCAAGCAAAAGAGAATACTGTAGAGTTATAAATAAAGCCCGAATTCAAATTTGAGATAAATTAATGACAATTGCTGTTGAAGTAATCAAAAGCGGTTGTAATATCGGAAAACTATTTGAGTGAAATATTGTAGTTTTGCCTGATTATTAAATTAATTTTGTGTTTGCAGACACCTCATCAGAAAGTGACTCCGTTCGTAATCACAATGGACCTAGCGAAATCGAGTACAGAGTGCTGCAGAAGGAGTTGTCTCTTAGCACCGAGGAATGTGACATGTTAAAAGAAAGAAATAGGGTAAGAGAGCGTTTTGTGTTGTTGGTTGGTCCTAATTCAGTCTTGTAACAATAGAAAGAACATTCCGGTAATGAATTTTGTTTGACCTTCATAATGCTCAGTTTTCTGAAACTTTCTGCGATTCCGCGTTGTTGTGATTAGGTTTTTTAAGTGCAGGTAAAATAGTATTAACTTGCCATTGACCTTAAGCAATAATTTCTATTGATATGCGATTGGATTGTTTGTAAACTACTGTTTATGTATTGCATTTTGAATGTGATTTTCAAGTTTATATGACATTTGATGGCAATTTCTTCAACTGACCCCATCGTTTTGTCTAGTGTGAAAGAATTATTTTGTAAGATCCGTATCACTGATTTACTAATGTGTGTGTGTGTAGGAGAAAGGGAGATCCAATTTTAAAAATCCTGACCGGTCCTTATGAATGGATGTGGCCTGATGTGTTCAGCGTTTTTGTGGAGGTAGTGGTAGTGTTGAGGATGTGCAACCTACTGACCTCACTGCAGTTGCTCAATCTGTCTGACAAAAGGTTAAGAAATTGGGCGTGTGGTCAAAGCCTGAATGAACGAGTAGCGTTTGCTATAGATTTTGAGTTTTTTTGAAAATGCAGGAACTGCAAGCTTCTTTACATCGTTTGAATTCCCGTTTGAAGAAGGAGGAAACCTCAAAAAATGTTCGATTAAAGATTCTACAGCGAGCTTATAATGACAGTATGAAGGACAAACTGAACTTGATTAACAATTTGCAAGTATGAAGTGTTATTATTCCATTATATACTACAGAATAAAAAGATGGCAGATTGTCCTGTGATTTGCCTACTTTTTTTCTTCAATCGATGAAGACTTGTGACTATGCACGAACGACTTGTGTTCAGACGCGTTTTGAAAGTTTACGCTATGCGCAGTGTGTTTGCACTTGAGAAGACAAAATCAATCTGGGAAATCGGGTCGAGTACTCTTCACAAAAGACGTTGCAACTGAACAGCATACAACAGTTTAAATCACCTGCAATAAATAGATAGGATATACGAATGCTAACATGGCTTATAGTCAGGATTACCATTTCGCGCTTATTTTCAAAAACACCATCTCAAAAAAATGTGATTATTTCTAGGAAAAGGGCCTATTTTTGAGTTGTGTGCTTTTTTTTTGTAGGAATTGTTTTTGTCTTAAAATTTTGTTCCTCAAAATATGGACCTCCGAAAACAGGTTTTCGCCGTAAACTTGGAATAAAAGTTTGTTAATATAGCTAAATCTTTTTTTCATGAAGATTTTACAGTATTTTAGAGGAATAGAAAGGTTATGAGAGGACATGCAGAACTGAGACGCGGCCCTGAAGCTATACGTCTCTTTGCGCCTCTTTTATGATCAGAATGTCGAGACCCTTTGCTATTGGTCGGTTTGCTGTGTGATCGACAAATCTCTTTATTGTTTATGTTTAGGAACTGATGGAAGATGGTGGAGACTATGAGAACTCTCACCTTGTATCGAGCGTAAAAGAACTACATGACGAAAAGGCAAAGCTGTATCAAGAATTGCTTAAAGCTGAGGAAAATCATGAAAAAAAAATCGTTGAAGTGAGTTAATATGCTGAGTTTCTCGATTTATTTTTTGATTGGCAATAAACCACAATATCGCGAATACGTTTGCTGCTATAAGTCTTTTACTCTTAATGATAAAATATATCAGATGTTAAGTACATCAGGAATAGGTTTGCTGCCGTAGTTTAGTAGTTTAGTTTGCTGCTGTGTACCACTGAGCCTCGTATACAAGCGACTTTGTTACAAAAAAAAGTGAAAGTCATCATAGTGCAGAATGAATGCTTTTGGCCGGACAAGCTCATTGATCATGATCAATATTAATTTTGTAGTTGGAGGAACGCTACTCTGGTGTTGGTCATCCTGTTGTGGACCCCGTTAGCGTTCAGGTTTGTATGTCATCAATGACAACGCGTGACGTCGTAATTTCCGCAATACTTTGTATTTAGGCATTGGAGAAAATGACCGAAGAAAAAGTGAAACTGTCGATGGAGATCGAGAATATAAAAAAGTAGGGACGTTAAAAGATTATAAGAACAAAATAAACTATATTTTTGGATCCGCCAATCACGGGAAACTAGTTGGAGCAGAGCTTTGGTGGCAGGCTACGACTGGAATAGAAACTAAGAGTGAGGGAGATTGCGAAGTGAGCTGACGGTCGGTAACAAGTAATGCTAGTTTGCATTCAAGCGGAATTAATTACCGAAAAATTACCTCTTTCAAAAAAACATCTTGCATTTGTTGTGAGTTTCGAACGTTCAGTCACTGTCATCATCAACGGTGTTCCAACCCACTTGATTACGTTTCCAACGAAGCTCAGAATGGAGTGAAAAAGTTACGAAGGTTTTCTACAGCTTTCGGGAACTACTTCTTTAGCGATTAGTTGTATAAAACCTATTTATTTATAATGAGACTTAGAAACTAGCCTGAGATTTATTGTATTGGGCATACGTCTTTTACGAGCTCCTCCCAATTATTATACTGCTTTGTATTGTCACTGTGTGTATTTTACAGCTTAATGTGATGGTTATTTGCAGGCAACATGCCGATGAAATTGCCTCATATGAGGATTTACTGAAAGAAAAGGAATCGGAGCTAATTCGTTCTGATCAGGAGAAAGTAGGCTTGTAGTTCGATAGTTCTGATTTTAATATTGCTTTGAAAATGCCGTATAGCCAGAAGTCTTTGGCCGTATAGCCAGAAGTCTTTGGCCGTACAGCTTTTTTAAAGCTATATTAATGTTCTGAATGGCCGAGAAACTATGTTGAGCTCTGATTGTGCTTCTAGTTCTCAACGCATTAACTAAAAATGTATAGTTGGATAGCAGCTTGTTGCGATTGACTGGGCGTCTAACTTTTCATCGACAGTTCGCGAATTCAGCTTTCAGATAGTAGCTTTGTGTGCTGCGTTCTCGAGCAGAACCGCCGTTTGCTTTCAACTCACAACTTTTGGTTGGTACTGGCTTACCTCGACCTCAATAAATGGGTGACTGCCGACTCGAATACCGTAAAGTCACTTAGTTTACCTTTTTCTAATTCTGTTCACTTGCGTTCTATGAGGCAAATCAATTCTTGTTTCACTCTCGGGAGCGTATTAAACCAATTAGCGACTTTTCAACTACTTTTTAATGTTAAGGAAAATTTTTTTCTCAAATTCGTAAGATATCAGTACATAGCCATCGTGGAATTTCAACCCACGATCACTGCCACCTCGAACAGCGTTTTAACCCATTCGACCGAGTGAATGGGGAGCAGTTATCCGGTTAGTAGTGTTTGTGCGCGAACAATCTTAATTGAGCGGTAACGTTCATCCTAACCCTGGCCCCATCTTTCCTCGCTCTGTGTGCGCTGGAAATGTGACCTGGCGGGGCAAGTCAGTGCAATGCTGCGCTTGCTCCAAATGGGTCCATCTAAGGTGCTCACAACTTTCTTTATCTAACTTCGGAGCTCTTGGCAGCTCTCACTCTTGGAGCTGCCCCCCCTGCCGTAACACTGTGACTCCCCCCTCCTCGGACTCCTCCGGCACGTATACTCCACTGTGGAATCCGGCCCCTCCTCTGCTAATGCTGCACTCTTGCCCCACCCTCGTCTCCAAACTTCTTATCCCCCATCTGCCCATCTTATATCTCCTTCCCCTGCCCCCCCACCACCGTCCCTTGCTCCTGGCTACACTTCTGCACCTCCTGCCTCCTCCCCTCCCCCTGACTCTCTCAGGGTTCTTCAATGGAATGCTGGAGGTCTTCGAGCCAGGAGCACTGAACTACTTCACTTTCTCTCATCCCATCCTGTTGACCTTATCTGCATTCAGGAATCCAATCTTAACTCATCTTCCTCTTTCCGGATTCCTGGATTCTCTGTTCTGCGTTCTGATCGCACCCACTCCCGGTCTGGCATTCTCTCTTCTGATGCCTCGCATGCCAGTGGCGGCGTTGTCATTTTCGTCAGACAGGGCCTATCCTTTTCTGAACTTTCTACCACCTCTCTTTCTTCGCTCGATCCCTACTCTGATTATGTAGGGGTCAACATCTCTCTAAACAAATCCTCCTCGGTGTCATTTCTTAATGTGTATGCCCCCCCTATTCGCTCCTCCCCAACGGATGGCAGAACCGATTCCTTCTCTCCCTCAATTCTTCCCTCCTCCAGAAATCTCTTCATTCTGGGGGACTTCAATTGCCATCACCCGCTTTGGGACTCAAGAGTTACTTCCAATCCCCGCGGGGAGGAAGTATTCGACTGGGTCATCTCCTCAGACCTCCTCCCCCTCAATGACCCTGACACACCCACCCTTCTCCATCGCTCCTCTGGCAGTCGCTCCTCTCCTGACATCTCCTTTGCTCCTTCTACTCTTGCTTTTTCTTGCTCCTGGGAGGTGCTTCAGGACCTGGGTTCCGACCACCTACCAATTCTTCTATCTATCCCTCTCTCTCCGGTCTTTCACCCCAACGAGCGTTCCCCTTCCTTCAATTTTCAGAAAGCTCGCTGGGATGACTTTGCCTCCTACTTTGACTCTCACTGTCCTTCTGCAGAGGAATACTCGTCTCTTCCTCTCTCCTCTGCAGCTGCTCTCTTTACCTCTCTGGCAATGAATGCAGCCAAATCTTCCGTTCCTTTCGGCCGCATCAAATGCCCTCCTAAAGCCTGGTGGTCTGCTGAGGTGGAACAAGCGGTTGGTGAAAGACGCAGGGCTTTCGCTACTGCTCACAGAAGTGATGAAGATCGACAGGCTTACATCTCCGCTTCTCGACGTGCCTCGTCAGTCATTGCCGAGGCCAAGGCTGAGGCATGGCAGACGACCTGCACTTCTCTTTCACCTAAATCTAATCCTAAATCTGTGCACTCTCTTCTTCGGTCTATCGCTGGCTCTCCTTGCTCGTCTTCCTCTTCTCCTAACTTTCCTAACTGTTCTTCTCCCAGGGAATCGGCTTCGGTTTATGCCGCTTACCTGAGGTCTCACTTTTCCGTTTCTCAGCCAAAGACCCTGTGCAGCAGAGCCAGAGGCTACCTCTCTGAGCTCCGCCGAGCCACGTGCTCTGTGGAGTTTCACTCGTCCTTTTGCTCTTCCTTCTCTCCTGCTGAATTTCTTGCGGCTGCCTCCAACCTCTCCTCGTCCACTGCCACTGGTCCAGACAAAGTTGCCTATCCCATGCTAAAGCATCTTCCTCGCTCTGGCATTGATTTTCTTCTTCACATCTTCAATCTTTCTTGGTCTTCACATTCCTTTCCTTCCATCTGGAAGACATCTTCTATTATTCCCATACATAAGATGGGAAAACCTCTCGACTCTCCTGCTTCCTTTCGGCCTATCTCTCTCACCTCCTGCGTATCAAAGCTTTTTGAACGCATCATTCTATCCCGTCTACTCTTTTTTCTGGAATCTAATTCCATTCTTTCTCCCCGCCAGGCCGGTTTCCGCCCTGGACGGTCTACACTCGATCAGATTCTGTACCTTTCTCAGTCCATTTCGGATGGGCTTAACAAACCCAGGCCGGGCTCTCGGACGATCCTGTCTACTATCGATTTCTCTAAAGCTTTTGACTCTGTCTGGCATCCCGCCCTTTTCCACAAACTCATTTCGGCTGGCCTCCCTCCTTGCTTTGCTTGTTGGACTCAATCTTTCCTTTCTGATAGGCGCGCTTCTGTGGTTTATCAAAATCACAAAAGCCGTTCCTTTCGAGTCCGTCGAGGTGTTCCGCAAGGATCCGTTCTTGGCCCTGTACTTTTCTCTTCATTAATGATCTTCTGGCTTCTCTGCCTTCTTCCGTCAGCTGCTCTCTTTACGCTGACGATCTGGCCATTTGGTCCTCCTCCCCGTCGGTCCCTACGGTGGTGGAGGCCACACAAGGAGCTCTGTTTCGATTGGAGCGCTGGTCTGAGTACTGGTGTCTTCCTCTCAATCCGAGCAAATGTGAGGCCTCCTTCTTCTCAGTGGATCCCCACCAGGCTAACCTCCAGCCCAACCTCCTCCTACTCGGCTCCCGCCTCCGTTTTAATCCCACTCCAACTTTTTTTGGTGTCACCTTCGACCGCACTCTTTCCTTTTCTAAGCATGTATCTTCGCTGAAGGCCAAGTTTTTCCCACGTCTCAAGGCCTTACGCTGTATCTCTGCTTCCTCATGGGGCCCCTCTAAGGAGTCCCTCTCTGTTCTGTATAAATCTTTTCTTCGGTCCCTTCTCACTTACGCTTCACCCGGATGGTTTCCTTTCCTAAGCGCTACCAATATCACCAAATTGGAACGCCTTCACCGAGCGGCCAGTCGCGCCATCACCGGCTGCCTCTCGTCCTCCCCTATCCCTCTACTACTCACCGAGGCTTCTCTACCTCCCCTACGAGTCACTCTGACTCACTTCACTCATTTTTCTTATGAGCGGGCTCTTCGTCTCCCAACCTCCTTTCCTATTTCAGGTTTGGCCAGACTTGGAGTGAAACTAAGACTCTGCAGATCGTCCTGGAGAGCTCTTGCGTCCACTCACCCGCTCATGCTTCCTTCTACTTGTTCTAGGGAGGCTCTTGTTGCTTGCCCTCCCTGTCCTCCTTGGAATCTGCCTTCCTTCACGGTCGAGTCCACCCTTTCCTCTCCATGCTCTCGCTCTGATCCCCCTCACTCTCGCCAAGGTGCGGCTCTCGCCCACCTTGACTCTCTCCCCCCTCATGATCTGGTACTCTGGACAGACGGTTCTGTTCCTTTTCCTTTTGGCAAGGGCGGCTCCGGCGTTCTTGCCAACTGCTCTCTCTGTGGCACTGAGGCCACTCTTTCCTTTTCGGCAGGCCCAGTTTGTTCCAGTTTTTCTGCTGAAGCCTGCGCCATTCTGCACGCTCTTTGCTGGTCTCGGCAACACCAACAAGTCTGCCATTTTTCTTCTCTTCTTCTCCTGTCTGACATTTTTCTTCTCTTCTTCTCCTGTCTGACTCTCGTTCTGTCCTCGCCACCCTGTTCTCTCCTCCACCTTTCCTGTTATCTCAAACTCTGTGGCAGATCTGGCAGGAACTGTCTTTTTTCTCCTCCTGTTCTATCAGGCTACAATGGGTCCCCGGACACTCGTTTCTCCCGGGGAACGACACAGCTGATGAGCTTGCCAGACGGGGAGCGCTGCTTGCGCCCTCCGCAATCCCTTGTAGTCTCTCTCCTCTTATCTCTCGTATCCACTCTCGTCTTTTCTCGGACTGGAGGCGTACTGTCTCTTCAAAGTATTTTGACACACAGGTTCCCTCAATTTCCACTGAGGAACTTGTGCTCCCTCGTCATGCTCGCTGTGTCCTCTCTCGTCTTCGCTGCAATGGACACAGCCTTCTTTTAGGTTCCTATCTCTCCAGGATTGGCAGAATCGAGAACTCTTCTTGCAGCGCCTGTGGACACCCGTCCCAAGACATCTCTC